>WEIT01028271.1:1897-67262 GCA_013389985.1 Dryoscopus gambensis | reverse complement strand
TGTTTCGCCATGCAGATCTTTTTCTTCATCTTATTGGCGATGGAATATTTATGTGTGTTATTTGTAAACCATTTTGGGCTGGATATTGTTATACATGACCGAAAAATTTGACAGATAAGTAAGCAAGTTACTACTACTACATCAGTAATACCTTTTACATCCAATGTGAAACAATGCTACACAAGTTAAGCTGTAGATAGATGGGAAAGAAAAAAAAAACACAAAAAATTTCCATAACCTGAATTCAAATTAATTATCTCAAATGAAGCAATTGGTATTNTCCTTTTTAGAAAGCTTGCAAAACGTGTCAGCTGAAAAATATATTGCTTTGAGCTTTATATTTTTAGAGATGCTTGAGAGGTTTCTTTTTGTTATGAGTTTTGTTTTTTCTGTGCCCTTGCTCTCAACTCAAGTGCCAATGCCCACATTGTGGGTAGCCAAGGTTACTTTTGTATAAAAGTTGGTTTTGGCATATAGCCTCATGAAGCTTCTTTAGAAGGTCAAAGTGAATGGAAAACTTTTTGCTCAGACTTAAATGCATACTTGAGTAGCTTCTTTAAGTCAAAGAAAGACAGATGTTGGTGAATACATATTTTAGATGTTCTTTTTTTGGATATTCTGCTGCAAGAGCACCTGTCCAGCCAAATGAAAACATCACATAGGAATGAAGTGGCACTTGTGCTGGTTCAAGCATTTTAAAGCAGACATACTCAACTATCACTTAAAGCAACATCTGTGGCACAGGGGAAGTTTGAAATTATGCTGCTTATTGGGCTTGCTTAAACACACTCGTGTCTGCTATTCCAATTTGTCTGCCTGGTGCCACAAAAAGATGTTTCAGTGACTTTGGGAAATGAGGTATAAACAACTGTTTTGCTTCTTGAGCTGACACACCTAACAGAGCACACAGCTCCTTCTTAGGACAAAGAATATAGGGATCACAGTGGCAAAGTCTGTGTGTTTTATCTACAGAGGTGAGGGTGTGTTTGCATTCCTATCTCCATATGCTTGACTTGGAATTTGTAGGAGTTACTTCAGTAGTTCCGTCATATTGCATTTGCTGATCTGTAGGATTGGAAGATGAGCATTTCCAGGTTAAGTAATTATATTTTATTAATAAGAAGGTTCACTTATTGAAGGCACGGGATTCTTCCAGTTGTTGTGCACTGTTGCGTGGCAAGCTAAAACTTTCTTATCAGCAATCAGAAGTGCAAGTAGTACTTTTGACCTTCTGTGAATATCTTTGATAGTAGGTAAAAGAAATATGCTCCTAGGTTCTTAAATGCCACTCTCTTCTGCTTTTACTTGAAGAGCATGAGCAAAAGTACATGTCCCATAACATTGCTTAGCTTTCATATGACAAATGTTTTTGTGTATGTGACATAATTCTGTAGAGGATATTAACTCCTGTGGAATCGGCCTTTTTAATTTAACTGCATGGTGTGTAATTCCCATCTTTAATTTAAAATCAATTCACAGCTGTACTTTGGTGAGATGTAGGTTATTTTTCCTTCTCTATGAAATTATTCACATTATACGTACTTTGTATAAATTGGAATTGGTTTGGGTTTGTTGTTTAATTTTGGTAGTTTCCAAAATGATAGTGGCATGCTTATGTTAATCAGAGGAATAGCTACCCAAGTGACTTGTGGATTATCTAGGCTCTTTAGTTAGTTATTGCCAGTAAACAGCTAAAGGTGTAAATGTTATCATCAAACGTGGAAGTTCATAGCTCTGCAGTAGTAGTCAGGACCATAAGTGTTATGAGATGTACTTTGTTGTCAGCTCAGGAGAAACCTAAAGTTAATTTCTCCACTAGAAGCACAGGCTGGAATTTGCTTTATATCAGTACTATAAAATACGAATGAGTCTTTAAAGTATCTGTAATAACCCAATCTTTGCAGTAACAAATACCAGTAGGACTGTTGGTAGTGCACTGCTCAGGTGCCAGTATTCTAATTCTGTTGTGCCGTGAGAGTGAGCAACCTTGAATCACATGAAGTTAGGAATACCCAGTCTGTAGAGGGATGTCAAACCCGTCATTTTGCCAAGCTTTGAGTTGAGCAGCTGATCAGCATACACAGCCATGTGCAAATGTGTGACCAAAAGAAATAGCCAAAAATCTGAGCTGTTATCCTTGGTAGAAGTAGGTATTTGAGTGAAAGAAGGGACCTGATCTTTGCTTGTTGCTTGAGTTAGTCAAGTATTAGAAATGGAGCAAAACCTGATCTGTTCTTGGTTACCTCTGTCATGACTTGGAACAGCTTGATAGCAAAGGTGCCATAGTGATATTTAGTAGTCTAGAGGCTATTTTTTCCCCCTTGTTTTCTGTAAAAGGTTTAGTTAAAAAAGATTGTTTAAAACATGGCCTTTTAATACTGGAAGACATTATTGAAATCAACAAGGCAAACACAAGTGTTCCACATTGTCATTTTATTTTTTAATGCTTCAGACTCTTTTAAACTACATACTTAACTTTTACAATCGATAAACTGAACACTGGAAGATTTGAGAACCTGAATATAAACACTGGAATTAATTTTATTAATTTTCGTTTTCTATTTTAAGAAATAGGCAGAAATGGAAGATCATAAATAGAAAGAAGTTTGTTTTCTTTCTTTCACTTTGATTTATTGGAAGAAAACTTAGACCAACTAATATCTTGCAAGAGGAGTTTGGTATAATAAATAATAAGGTTACAATTCTGGAACAGCAATTTCCTTATTTAATGCTGTTAATGGGAAAAGTTGGAGATATTAATTTGTCAATTACATTTGAAATGCATTAACTAGACACAAATAGCTCAGTCAGAATAGACACTGAATAGCTCATTACCCTTTCATATAGTGCACTACAGCCCTAACTAGTAAGCACGTTAGTAAAATGCAACAAGCAGTTTAAAATTTGGACATGCAACTCTAACAGCTCTCAGGCCTTCTTAGGTTAGTTACAGATACATTCCTTTATTTTTGCTCTGTTCTTTTTCCCTGATAAAGCAGGCTAAATGAGTGAATACATCTGAAACTCTATGAAGTATATCTATCTGCACTATATATTTTTATATATTTAGCTGTAACTGGTTTTTAGAAATACTGCTGTGAAAACAAAAATTCTGAAATCTCAATCTTTTCAGGAAATTAAGATAGTAAAATTTATAGTTTTCAGTGTAGGTGTTTCCCTTACAAACTATGTTTTACAGTTTTTATTGCACAAGAGGTCTTTTACAAGCGAACCCGTATTTCCAGCTTTTTCCTCATATAATAAAAATTGTATTCTGAAACCTTCAGTACTATATATTATGACTTAATTATATGTACTGATTTATTCCTTGGGATGATTTGGTGTGTGTGTGTTTTTTTTTGTTTTTCTTTTTTTTTTATATATTTTGTAAATGACAAACGAAGTGTCTCTAAAGTGGTTCAAAAAAGAACCTAACTGTCTTTGAACAATGCTTTGAATCATCTTGTTGTGATATGTCTTGAGCCTTTTTTATGATTGAGTTTGCTGTAAGAGCAGCTCTGCTAGTAGCCTAAATATTTGTAATATCTATATCATACAACAACGGTGTTTCCAGAAAGATAGCTGTGACAAATAGTTTTGCATAGAACAAAGTATTAGTAATTTTAACAAAGTGGTGTAGTGTAGAGAAACACCCTGGTCGAACGGCCAAGCCTTGAAGGTGAGGACACAGGATGCCCCATGGAGGAGTATAAGCATGGGGTGATTAGAGTTGGCACACAACTGGGCACCAGAGACCTCCCAGTTTTAGATGACTCACCAGTGGTCAGTTAGAGAAATGCAGACTTAGGAGTTGGGTAAAAATTACGTTGGAGCAGAAAAGAGAGTCAAGAACTAGTAGCTTGTATGCAAAATCTACTATAAACAGTAAGTCTGAATCACTAAAGGAAGAGCAAGGTTTAAAAGAGTTTTAGAAGACGCATAAAAAAGGCCTTAAAGACATCCTTGATAAATCACTGTCATCATGCTCCTAGCAATGAAGGAATTGGGGTATGGGCAGCATTGACTCATTTCCTCCTGCCAAGTAGGAGCTGTTGGTGTTAGGAGCCCAAGCAGCAGTCCACTCCTTTCTGTCAGAGGAAGGAATGGACACTAGGAAGTGTCCCTATCAATGCCTTGATGGGCTGCCTAAAAACAGGGGCTAGACAAAATAAGAGAATAAAAGTGGTTAAATTTATTGAAGGGCCTTCATTCAGGTACATTAGGGCAGTCAAAGCCCCCAGGGACTACATCCAAAATGAACGCTGGGTCACGGGTTTTCATACTTTTATAAGTTTGGTCCATTAGCGTACTGGGAATTAGTCCTCCAATTACAGCTTCAGGTAATGAATGAAGTCACTTACCCCAAGTTTGCTCCCCCCCAACTCACTTCGTTTGCATTTCTTGGGGCCTGAGACAGTAAGGTGTCCTTGAGTTTCAGGCCTAGAGAGGAATTGTTTTTCTGACCAAAACAGGAGAATAGTAGTTAACAGTCTATATGGAGTTTAGAATTATACACTAAAGAATTACAGGATATGAAAAATATAAAAGGTAAAATCCTAAGGCATCACTATAACAGCTTTAACTGGCATGTACTGTGTTATTTAATAATGGATTATTGTATAACAGCATGTTCCTTTTCTGTAACTGCTGAACTATACTGAACCCTTTAACTATGCCCCAAAGATCCAACTATTGTAATCAAAGTTTCTTGGCTTTACATCCAGTGTGTGCTTTCCTCCTTATGTGCAACAAGACTTAGGCATTCTTTGTTGGCTGGGTTAATGCGGAAGTAAAACTGCTGCGGTCTGTGGGCATTTTCTGGCCTGATGTGGCAGTGGGTGTTACTGCACCCAGGACAAAGGCCATCACCTCAATGGCTCCGTAGCCGGAGAAGTGCTCCTGGTTACTCTTTCCAGGACTGTGAACTCTCTGTTGGTACTGGGACTGTTGGTGTGAGGCAGGTGAGAAACGATGTCCTGACCTTTTCCCTGTCAAAACAAGTTTGATTTAAAACCTCATGACAACTTAGTGTGAACCCCTGCAACTCTTCATCGTATTTTCATAATGCAGTCTCTCCCTTGGCTGGCCCCATGGTCAGGGCTCTGGGGAGCCTCAGTTGCATTGGTCTTCAGCCTGGAAAAAGCAACTTTTTGTTGTATGTCCCATTGCTGCAAATAAAAATCTGTGATGCTAAATATTTTCTTGAAAAGAGATTTAAAGTTTACAGCTCCTTTTGTCCAGTTCATGCTCTATTTTGCTGTGTGAATGATCATTGCAACTATGCCGTATTTAGCTGTATCTGTCAAGAGGAAATAGCATCTATTAATCCTGTAACAAAGACATAAACCTTCATTTCTCCCAGGATTCAGGCACCTGTCAGGCACTTTAGGTAGCCTTTTGCCTCTGCTTGGCTTATACCCAGACTAGATTGTTTCAGTTTTCAAAATGAATGTTCCTTTGAAGTCTGAGTTTCTGCTTTCCTCAGCTCTGAGTGGTTTCTGTGCTGGGTACCTGAGAGGCTGACTTACTAAGAATGATCCTTCTGCTGCTGCTTGCTGTGGGACTGGTTCCTACATAAGCATAGAAAGAGTAAGTGAGGCTTGTCCAAGGGCCCCTTCCTATAAATAGGTGAGTGATTGCAGCATTCATCCGTGGCTTAGACACTATCACTCGGCTTCCCACAAACACCTTTGCCCAGTGATGGTTTGAGCTATCAGATAAACAAGGCAGCACGATGATTAGAAATGAAAGTGCCAACTGGGGGAAGTTTGACATAGGAGAGGCATAAGTAAGGTCTCAATGCCAGTATTCCAAAGGGTATATTGGGGCACAAACTACTTATTTAATCTTTGAGGTATCTCTAGGAATTAAACCCACCAAGACTAAGTCCCAGGGAAGATTAGAATTGGAAATCTATTTGTTTTCATGATATTACTAAGGGTTTCCTTTTCCTTTCATTTTGAATGAAAATTATAATGACTTCATAGAGACAGTAAATTATACTAATTTGAATGTGTTATTCATTTCAAGCATGAGTCTGCTTGCTGGTGAGACAAATAAGACTCCTGTAAACTTATTTGTGATTATATATAGCAGACAGGTTGGTAATATTAATTGGTGTATATATATTCAGTAAATTGAGGTTTGTGCAAAAGATAATGCAAATAATAAAATTAGCAGGAAATCATAATAGCTCTGAAAGGGATTTTGAGCCAAAAATCCTATCTACTTTCAAATGGAGCCTTGTAAAAACTGTAATCTCCATCTTCTTTTAAAAGGCTTGTTCTGAGGAGAAAAGAGGAAAGAGGAGGAGAGACCTGGGTAAAAAAGTGGAAACCTATAGTTTAAACCCCAAGTTATGCATTGCTCCTTGTTAAGATTTAATTCCTCCAGTATTCTGCTTTGATCAATGAGAAAATTTGCAGATTTTATCTAAGCTGCAGAAAAAAAATGATATTAAAAGAAAATCTTTAGTAGTGATTTTGTGGTCTTCAGTTAATTACAGCAAATGTTTACTCATGCATATTTCTGTTTGGAGTACCTACACTTAAATTTCAGCCAGGAATTCTCTCCATCAAGAAAGTGATGTTGTTTAATTATTAAGATAGCGTGCAATGTGACCTGTTTAATAATATAATATAAGCTCCTTTAGTGTTTATCTACCAGTATTCATGTGAAAAGATAGTTTGATCCATATGAAATTTTTGCTTCAAAATCAGTAAGCAACTGAAGTTCTGCAAGTACACAGCATTGCTGTGATAGTGAATCTTTCTGAAAAACAGAAGTTCATGCAAGAAATCACACATCATCTGGGGAAACTAAGGCAAGATTTCTTTCACCATTCTTTGTGTCATTTGATTTTGAGAGAGAGAAAAAACTTAAGCTGTTTTGCTTTGAAAGCTTATTTCATTTTAACCCTGAGCTCAAAAAGGAATCTGATATAAAAGCTTGTAGCTGCATGTTGCAAGAGATTTTTCAAGAATTTCCAAGTTAAAAGCCTTAATCCATTGGAGGATATGGAAATTCTCATAAATGAATATATTTTGGGGATTTTTTGAGCAGAGCCATTAAATCATACCTTCCTTGTACTGCTGTGATTCAGTGCAGGGATGCATTTTGCTTGAGTCTGTATCATTGTAGCCTTGTTACTATGTCATGGAAAAGGTTTAGGCATGCTATGAACTCTTATATTGTTGTACTTAGCATTTACTTGTGCACTGCTTCTTGGGATTGGCAACAAAGAGCAATGAGCACACAGGCTTTAAACACAACTTTAAAGAAGTCAAGCTATTTTTGGTTGTCTTCTGAAATGATGATACCTCTCCAAACAAATCCCAAGTAGTCTCATCATGTTCTGTGTGTGCATGTCTCTGTTTTTCACAGTGGCTGACATTCAAAATAGCATCTCTGAAAGCAGACAAGTGCTGGCATTAATGCTGATCAGGAATAGTATGTAATTTGCTAGAAACAGGCAGAAATGCAAGTGCTGTTAATAGAGGGAAACCCTTCAGAGAAAGTAGGTGTTTTACATTCTTGCTTTCTCCAAAGTCTTCTGGAAGTCCTTCTGCATCAATGATTTCTGATCATGGCCTGCAGGGAAACACCCTTTCTGCAATTTGTGCAATAATACTGTGAAATGGTGCTGTTAGAGGGAGACAGTTTCATCCCTTAGCAAAATGAGACATTCCAGACAATATCCAATTTGTTCCCATGGCATTTTTGGGACAATCTGACAAGCTCCCAGATATCAGCAGTGTCTGAGCTGCAGCTAATGGGCCTTGCACCTGGAAAAGCAACATTGTCCTCTGAGCTTTTCACATTATGTCTGTCCTAAGTCCACTATTTTCTTATTGCACTTTTTTTTTATTGAGTAGAAAGATAATTTTTGCTTTTCTTGTCTTGAAATGGGAGTTTTTTATTTTTTGTTTTTATTTATTTGTTGATAGTTTGACATTACATGGCATAGAAAAAAGCCTTTTGGAATTTGGGATATGTTGTGTTTATGCACTGTTAGCCCTTTAGAGTTGTAGTCTGACAAGTATGTGTCCTGAAGCAAGATTTTTGTTCTGAAATGTTGGAGCGTGCTGCCAGTTCTTAATTGCTTGTCTGCAGGGTGTCCCTGCTCTGTCCCCTTCCCCCTGCCCACAGAGCTCCGCAGCCACTCAGCCCCCAAAGGAGCTCCGCTTCTTCCCCTCTCTGCAGTTCAGCAATGGTGACATCTAGCTGAGGTATTTAAACCTGGGTTTGTCAGGTGTATCAGGTTCTGAATTTGTTGACAAAAGACTTCCTGAAGCTCTCCATATTTGAAGGAAAGGGGAGGAAACTGCAGTCCTGCAGCAGAAGTAGCACGTGCCTGGCATGCCCGCTTTCCTTAGATGCACTCTGATCTGCAGAAATTGGGTTTATGATAAAGAGTATTAAGTTACGGAGTAATTCAGAATGGCAGTGCTTGTGAGAAATGTTTGTTCTGGCACTTTTGGAAATAAATGCTTGAATTAATGATGACTTGGAGAAATCAGACAAATGTAAAATAGCTGAATTTACTGTGACTTTATGCAGTGCTTCAGTATAAATTTCTTGGGAAAAAATCCTTTGGAAAGGTAAACATATTTTTGGGTTAACCTTTCATATCTTCATGTTTCATGCAGTAATTTTCATAAGTGAATAAAAAGTTGCATAAAACCAGCTTCTTGTTTAATAAAGTGGACTCTGGTATATGATAAGGACATAAATTAGTCAAAGTTTTACAGGTTCAGTACTTAGCACCTCCTTTTTCTATCTCAGGACTGCAGAATGGAGAAAATGACTACTTTCGCTAGAGTGTCCAAACTTCATAAACCAAACTTTGAAATTATGGTTCTCTGTGCCCAAAATATGGAACGCGACATTATTAGACTAATTCTTGATATTCAGAAAAAACTCAAAACAAATGATAATCAAGCAGTTAACTCCAGGACTACTGCAGCTTTATCCTGAGGATCAAGGATATCTTATGAATGATCTGTTTATGTTTGGTAGCACCGATTATTTACAGTCCTTGAGGACTGTTATAATCTCCAGGTTATTTTTCTTTTCTCTTGATAGAAAGCTCATGTTGTAAAAACAGGTATCAGCATGTAATATCATTGAAAAAAGAAGAGTCTCTCTCAATACTTGAAATCCTAGAATTGTAGGATATCCTGAGTTGGAAGGGACCCGCAAGGACCATCAAAATCCAACTACTGGCCCTGCGCAGAACAGTCCCAGGAATCACACCATGTGCAAACAATGCCATTAGAGTTGAACTTGATCTCTTTTGCAGTGACCTGTTACAGTGAATGAAATATAGAGACATTGATTACAATGCAATCTCTTATTTTCACTCCAATTGCACCAGTCTTGGTCCTGTCTGAACAACAGGATGGGCTGCAGACTGGGAGTATGTGGGGAGTGGCTGCATCATTAAAATATCATTCTCAGGGATGTAAACTGGGGGAAATGAAGAAACTTCATGCTCAGGTAGTGTGCTCCAGTACTGTCAGGTGCACACCACTGTGAGCATCAGACATCTTGGACAGGCTTAGAGCAGCACAGGGAAGGGGGCAGATCTGCTGCCGCAGATCACTCTGCTTTGTCTACACAACTGTTTGGAAATATTGAAACCTTTGTAGTCTAATTCTGTGTTAATGAACAAAGACTGGCTTACTGATGTTATGCTGCAGTTTGGTCCTCAAAGTCAATGCAAGAAAAAGAGTTACAGATTTTCTGTTAAAGTAATGATATTGTATAAATTGATTATTAAGTTGGCATGGTGAGGGGATAGTTAAGGCCTTAGGATAAATCTCTGCAATTATGAGTGCCTGTGTTGAAGGCGTGATCTGAAATTTAATAATAGAGTTCTAGTAGGTTTACATAAACTTGTAACTTGATTTAAATTATCAGGCTGATCACAAAGAGGTCCATAACACATCAGTTCCTAGACTAATGAACCATACATCCTTGTCGACTTTTGTAATGTTTTGACAGTTTTTGCCTCAGTGCCTCTGAATTACAAGTGTGTAGAGATGTATTGCTTACTGCTACGATAGGTCTCTCCCTCAGGGTATGGTAGGTCACGTTTTCTGAATCTGAATTGCTTAACTAAACAATGACAACTTCTATAATGCTTTAAAAGAAGGCTAAAATTGGTTATCATGGTTGTAATTACAATTTTTTTTTTCACAAGGGGAGATATTAAAAGAATGACATTTTTCAATTTCGTATATTATTTAGCTTTTCTGAAATTACACTTTTGGTGTTCTTAAAATATAGAGGGTTTATATACAGTGTGATTAATTCTAAGACAGTAGAAAACTGCTGTTGATCCTTTCTTTACAGAGATGCAAAAATAATTCAGGTTTTGAAATCAGGCTGTCTTTACCTTCTCACTAATGAATATATTATGTGCATGAAACACATGCAGCAACTGTCTTATACCATTTACTTGTTTGAGTTTGTCCTATCAGCTCACCTTGTTTAGTATGGGCATTTTTCATAAATAAGATTTTTTTTTTGTCCTTCACCATGTGGTGTTTATCCTACAGTTGAAAACAAAGCCTGTGTTGCTCTATGTTTGATCTCTTCAATGCATTTCCTGTTTTCTTGAGTTCCTAGGAAGCAAACCAGATAAATATAGGAAGGCAATTTCTATGAATGACAGATGACATTAATATGAAATGTTTAGATTTTCTTATAGTTGTCTGTTTTTCCCCTTTTAGAGATGCAATAAAGTGGGGCTTAAGTGTATCTTACATGTTGAGGTCAGTTCTGTGATGAGGGTTGAATATTATTTCATGTGTTTGAAACATTGCTTTGCTTTACTATGTTACAGAAGGAAAGGTAAGGCAAGCTTTATTAAATGTTGTGACCTCCTGAAATGGAGATTTGGCAAATTTACCTATGGTGTTTCCAAGTACAGAAGTTTTGAGGAATGTGTCTTTTGTGGAAAATAGTGAATCTTATGATTCACAGGATATTCCTCTGAGCGGGGTTATGTTTGAGTGAAGCATGTTACATGATGCATCATTATTTAATTAGTCATGGGAAGGTTTGGATCAATGATCTTGGGCACTCTGCTGTATTTTGTTCTTACCTGCACACATCCATGACCTCTGAAAGGGCTGTTGTGGGTGCAGGAAAAAGGAGGACAGTTGTGAGGGTGATGATGGTGTCACTTGTGTCCACTGTGTTGTCTTGCTCCCTTTTGGAAGCTGAATGAAGCATGAACCCCTCGTGTTCTTTGTTAAAATCTGTTCTATAAATTTCAGAATAGGCCTAATAGTCCATGTCATAGACCATAATCCCCATTACTGCCCATTATAAATGTGTAGTTATCTGTTCAATAGTACATTATTGCACCTTTGGATCCATTATCAGTTAATATATAAAGACCTTAAAGTTTTAATATATGGATCATCACCCTTCAAAACTCACTGGCACTCTAATAAGCAATTGCAAATAACTCAGTCTTAAAAAAATAGGAATTCTTCTTTTCAAAATTGCATTGTTCTAGATGGAACATCTCCTACCCCTGCCTCTTCAACCTCGCTGCAGTCAGCAAAGACTTATGTACAATTAAAGCAAGCCTTATAAGATCTCAAGAACAGTAACAAATTTGCAAAATGGGGCAAGGTTCAGGCTGAATCTTTCATGTCCACACAATGAAGGACAATAGAGAAGAGCATTTTCTATGGTTTGCATATGTTTAAAATTACTCTGTTCTTTTCAGAGCCCTGTATCAGTCCTGCTGAAGCCACACAGGACCTCCTACAACCCACAGCTGTTTTGTGTTTCCCTGTTGCACTGTGTGCCTGATGCAGGTCAATGTCGGAATGGTACAGAAGAAAAATAAATAACATTGTTCTCCAGTTCTCTCACATACTTCTCCCACTCAACTTTTCTGCCTTTCATTTTATGCTATAGAGAACTTACAAAGTGTGCAGCACAGAGAGCTTACAAGGAGAATCCTAGTGGGCTGAAGTCTTGTTCTTTGTTCCTCAGCCCTCAGAGATTTCCTGCTCAAGAGCATTTGCAGTTAGATTTAAGACCCCCTACAACAGAACATTATGCTGTGTAGATTCATTGATTGCAAAGATGATGCAGTGTTGGCTTGGTCCCTGCACAAGGACATTTTTGTAGTTGCTTAGTTTGTAGAGGTTCAAGATCCTGACTGAGACATTGTTCAGTTCTGGCAAGTAGTTGACAAAATATTAAACTTAAAGTGAGGCTGCAGATTAAATCTAACACAGATGAATATGCAGTGAATGTGTCGCTGCACTTGGACATCCTGTGCAGTCATTGCATTCTTTCTTTTTTCCCCCATTGTTTCCTAAAGCTCCTTTTTCCATCTTATGATCTGTATATTTGTCATATTTTAAATAAGGATAAATTCCTCTCAATTAGGGTAATAGCTGATAACACACATGAATTAATTTTGGGACAAATTGGTCTTTATACTCACTGCATTACACTGCTAATGTCATATAGTTGTTTGGCAGCTCATGCAATAACTGAGAACTGTGTCTAGAGGCACAGTTGGTCCATGCCAGGTGCTCATCCTCCATTGCAAAGGTCTCAGAGGTGCTGTGGTTGTCCTGTGTGATGGGGCCTCTCCCTGATCCTGTCATGCCACTTGCCTTTGGAAGAGTCCGTTTCTCTTAGAGGAAATTAGCACTCACATAGTTTTGCCTGTGTTCTTGCTGGAACATAGGAGTGTGCAGGCAGTGTGTGTGAATAACCAAGTTCCATATGAGAGTGGGCTAAAACACACGGAGATGCTGAGTGGCAGTGGGGTGGGCATCCTCTGCACTCTGAGAGCACAGATTCCTGTTTCAGACACTTCTCTGTATTTGGCACCAGTTTATCATTGTGCTGATAGTTCATTTTAGTTTAGTATTAAAGCAGGAAATGATAAATCAGAAACATCAGCTAAAGATTAAAAATATATACTTTCCTATCTTTAAGGGACTGTGACCCTGCTTGATTCAGTATTAGCTTTCAGATTGTTTGTAGTGCTTTTCCTTTTCCCCCAGCCTACTATTCTTAAACAGCAGGTTATTTTAAGCTTATTGCTTTTAAATTGCAAAGCATTTAACACATTGTAGGCATATAGAATTAGCTTGGACTGTATTGAAGGTCACACTGTAGAGAACTAAATTATAGTGACAGCTGGGTAGTCTGCATGATAGTCTTTTTATCTAGCTAATGTATCTGATTCTGGGTTTATTAACCAGTGTTTATTCCTTCCTACACTGGCAATTATACTTTAATACTTTGGCAGTGACATTTTAAACCTGTTTTTTTTGCAAAAATTTTTGTTTGAGCAAACATCAGATTTATTTGGTTACTTTCATCTAGTCAAGTTTAAATGTGTTTCACTCACCATAAATTTTCCTTGAAAATAAACTTTTCTGTTGTTTTGTTTTGTAACGCTGCAATAATCATTGACATGGTGATAGATGAACAAAAACACTGGAGGCATAGTCTTCATTTATTACATGAAGTTTGGGAGAAGATGGATCTGGACAAAGATGCAACTGATCTTAGTATTGCAATTGTTTTCAATTAATCGTAGCTTTAAAGACTTCTGACATTGTAGTAGCTTGTTAAAACAAAATTGTGCTGTTTCTCATGGGCTGGGAGCACAGAGGTTGGCACTGGATCTCTTTGGTTTTTCTGGGCTTTTTTTGTGCAAAAGACCCTTGTGTCCTCCTGCTATGTAAAAGCAGAATGATAGCTGATGAGAAACATGCAAGCTGTTGCTCCTCACTCATTGCTTGTAGTGGACACATGGAGTCATGTCCACTCCTACAGAGTAACCTGAACTGTGGCTCCAATTATCATGTGCTTGCTTGCTTGGAGAAGGACTTATAATCGCAGTTATGGTTTCCATCACAAAGTTCTTGAGCGTATTTTGATTTGTTAGTATTTATTAGTTATTTAATAAGCTGGCTTCAAAGTCTAATTCAAATCAAAATTTTAAAATTGGTGACATGTCTGTAAATAGCACCTGCAATTGTTCAAGCATTATTTGAAGAGCAAGGCAATTGGTATTCCAAACAATTGTTTTGTGAAGGTTGAAATCTAGATCCACTGAGAAATCTGTAGAGAAAAAACTGCAGATAGACTTCCTGCTGCTTCTCTCATGAAAAATTAAAGACAAAACAGAAAATGACAGCACATAATTATGCAGAAATAGATCCATTTGTTAACAGTTCTTTGGTGAAATTTTGTTATTGGCACTAATAACAACATAAACATTTGCATTCAGCTGAGAGAATACACTGGTATTCACAATGCAGTCAAAAATGTCCCTGTGGAGTTCTCAATGAGAGGAGCATTGCTTTGAATACAACCTATCCAGCTATTGAAGAATGTTATGTTGCTATTGTGTACTTCATTCCCCCTTTTTTTTTTTTCCTTAAGGCCTATTCCTCTCTCAGAAGTTTTCCAGTATTAAATTCTCCTATGGAACTGAAAGCTATCTTCCAAATGTATTTTCTGATCTGTATTTTTAAACAGCCTTTTTAAGTACATAAATGCACATCCTAGAATTTATTTACTCATTATTCCTAAAACTTTGAGTAGGCTCTTTGAACTGAAGTAGAATAAATTCACTAAAGCATCTGCAAAATGAAAAGTGTTTAGTAAGTGGCTGGTTACTAATAAATCCCAGGAAAAACATACAGAAATGAAATAAGGTACTGATATAAGAAAGAGGTGTAAGCAGCATCAGTACAATGCAGTATCTTGGTAAATCTGGTTTGAAATTTAAAGAAAGGGAAGACAATGATCCTGCTCTTGAGAATAAGAGCTGTGTCTGGGCTCTGAGAGTCTGGGATGGTGCATGAGTTTTCCCATAGCAGCTCCACCTCCCAGCCCTCCGGAAAGCACTGGTGTGAGGAGATGGGAGATGTGATGTCCCCTCACAGCAAAGAACACTCCACCCATTGCGCTGTGAATGCCAAGTGTTGGTAACTCCGTATGTGCACCTATTTTTTATAGCATGGGATTCCTTCTATTGAAGACCTTGCAGCTCTGAAAATATTAAGCAGGCTTTGCAGTAGAAACTGTCATATGCCAGAAATTCAGCTGAACACATTTTGGATTTCTGTCTGTCTGAACACCATGGAGATCTTGTCTGTCACAATTGTACAGCTGCCACAAGAGGTAATTTTCTAATCAGATGAGGCATAAGAAAAAATTTCCTTGTTATATACCTTTAAGCTACTGCATTTAACTTCATTTTATTACCATGTAATTATCTTTTCATTCTATAGATGGTGTGATAATTTCCAAAGCTGTTTGTGTCTGAAAATTAAGTGAAGTTGTGACATGCCTGGAACAGTCTTACTTCAGTGACCTAAACTACTTAGCTCTGAAAAATGTTCACAACAATAAAAGCTACCTATGCAATGCCCAGTCATCACAAGTTATCTAAAACAGCTGTGACAAAAAGACTTTGTACTTTAGGCCTGGTAAGAGTCAGTGGCTGCGAATTTTTCTCTTTTTTCTAATAGTGAATCTGATGGTGTCCGTCTTCTATATACAGTGGTTGCATTTGTGATTCTTGTACCCATTATAGGAAGCAAAAGGTGAAGTTGTGTTCTAGGCCTTTGTTTTCAATAATCTTTAAGAAGGAAATAGGGAAACTCTAGCATTTTAATGTCAAAGAAGTATTTGTTCATTTGAAGGAGATCTGAATAAACACAAAAGGACCTAGCAAAGTAGTAGGAACCAGAAGAGCAGATGTGGAGAAAACTAAGGCAATTTTAGTGGTGTCTGAGAGGCATTTGAATTCTGTAAAATGATTAGTTATTAAATATACTGCTTGATAAAATAATCATAAATTATCAACAGTTATACATACATTACAACCATACAGAAGTATTGTGTGGTAAATAGTGCTCATCAAGGCCAGTAAAAAGTGTTAAAGTCATTTAGGACTACTGAGTCTGTGAGCAACCTGTTAAACAGACCTCTGATTTGCTTTATAGTTAGCCAGCTTTTAAGAAATCATTAATCTTTTAATAAGTGCTTTTGGCATTAATGTAAAACATATCTGAGTCTCCCTGTGCTGGTGTAAAATAAGATTTATTGTATTTTGTCAGTCATTTTCTTCTTTCCCACTCCCAAATGTTGAGAAGGATACTTTAATAGAGGAAAAAGATTCGAAGCTTGCACATTTGGTTCTTCTTGTAGTCATTATTATATATAGGTTTAGTACTTTGTAGGCTCCATCAATTGTCTTACCATACTACGAAAAAAACATATTTCCTGTTTGAGGAAAAAAACAAGGAAAAAAGAGAAAGTGTATCACTGTATGGGTATGTAAGCTGAGAACAGCTAACAGCCAAAGGGCAGTAACTCAAGCAGAAATGGATATTGTAGTGATCAGAGAGTGATTGCCTTAGCAGTTATTTCCCGTAGGAATGGGATAAAAACACTTCCAAAATACAGACACTTTTACCTACATGGGCTTCTAACCAGTTTGTGTTTTCCCAACCTACTTAATTGCAAAAAACCCCTAAGTTGAAAGATTAACCTGCCTTTTCTTAACCCAACTCTTTTGAGACATAAGCATGTCAATATTCCTTTTCCTTTCACAAATACACTGCCTTGACTCTTTTTCTCTGCTTGCTGCCCAGCTTGCACAGACTGCTTATGTGCCGGAGAAAGTATCGTGTCCGGGGTAATGTGGCTGGAAATCCAGTAAAAATGAGATGTGGGGTGGGGTTGAGGGTGGGCGGGACTGGGAAGCCAGGGGAGCAGCAGCCTCTGTGGGGCTCGGAGTGGCCCCTGCTGGGAGCGGGGTGTTGGTGCACTCTGGTGCCTTGCGTTGCCTTCAAGGGAAAATGACGCAACCCGTAAGGGAAAAGAGGTTTAGCAAAGCTCAAATATCTGCTCAAGTGCTGGACTCTGTGTCTGCTTTTATTATTGACTGGTCAATGGAGAAGGCTACTGCAGAGAAATATGGCAGTGAGATGACATGAGATGAAGTATTTTTCAGTTAGGAGTGACCTCATAATTCCCTAATGGCGGTATGAAGTGGTACTCCAAATGAATTATGTGGGGACATCCTAATGAGTAAGAGTTGTTTTGGATCAAGTTCTAGACACTACAGAATTTCTAAGCTTAAAAGAAATGTATTTCCTATTGCAATTCACCATACAAAGACAAAATTGAGAAAGCTGCACAGGTGGAGCTACAGGCTGCTTAATTTATTTATCCATGAGGCAATAATGATGTTTGGCAAGTGGGGTTGAATACAACCATGGCATTCAAATGTTTAGGTAATGTTCAAGACCATGCACATTTTGCCCTTGCTTTAACTTTAGATCATAAAGGACTCTAAACCATATGCTCATTTCTGCAGATAAAGCTTGGGGTTTTAAGTATATCTCTGTTTACTCCTTATGATTTTTAAAAATTACATTTTAAAATTACAATAAGAGTCATGCACAAATCATTGTAAAGAAATCTTTTAGCTAAAAGATTTCTTAGCTGAGGTCTATCTTCTTCAAGAGACCTTAAGGGCTGTTTATATATAAGTCACAAGACTAGTGGATATAAAATATAAAAAATTCTAGCCTGAAATTTTCTCAGATAATCTTCAATGTTTTATCTTCTGCAGAGAGTTCTGTGAAGAGTACAACACTTTTTAGCGTTCTGTCACGTCTCTGAGACATGGGTCTTACACTGAGAATGGATGTAGGTACCTTGAATCTGCTTATGTAACAGAAGTAATTTCATAAAATCTGACCTTTATTACAGTTCTCGTCATCATGGTGACATAAGGAGGCTTTGTTACCTGTGACTTTTATTAACTCAAACAACTAGTCAGTTTGAGAGATGTTTAAAATTTCTCTTTCAAAAGGCTGTAGGAGTGCAAATGCTAAATAGCATTTTAAACATGTCACTTTCTAGCAAAATACTTCCACTATGGAAAGGAAATATAAAGTAAGGAAAACTTGTTTAATTTGAAGCTTGTAGTGGACTCTGACATGACTACTTCAAATTCTTCCATGTAGATTGGAAGAACTTCAGTATTTTCACAGCAAAATTTTACTTTTCTGGGCATGTACCAAGTGATGCAGTGTAAAGGAAAACTGTTTTACAGGTGTAGCTTTCCCTCATGATAAAGACAATGAAAGTTTTTTGAAATTTAGTCTAGAAATATGCAGTGTTTTATTTGAAATTAATTGCTACCTAGGATAAATTCACGAGATGCACACTTTTTTTCACAAAAACCTCAATGTAGAGAGCTAGAGAAGTGCCAACAATATTTATAAAGATAAGAGATGAAACTGCCTTCAGGCTGGACATTCCCAATACCATGGATGGCAGGAAAAAGAATGACAAAGGCTGTATGACTTTTGACACTGTCTAATGGGTTTTACGATCATGGCAAAAAGATAAATAAAGTGATTAACAAAAGGTCCTAAAGCTAACTGTAATGGTCCTCTTGAATACTTCATACTTCACTGGTAGCTCTTATTTGTATGTGTATTTGGCATATGCCAATAGAGGTACTGGTCCTCGGTCCAGGTTTTCCCAGAAGAGAAATATCTAGTAGCTTTTCTACTTAATAGGGTCTTGATGTCATGTTGCTTTCTGTGATTACTTTAACTAAAAACTCTCTAAAATTAGTGTGTTCAGAGAAGTTATTTATGTCTGACATCTAGTTTGGTTGGCAAACACCTCTAAGATGACCAAGTCTGCCCCTTGATAGGTTAGTGAAAGGTTATAGGCACTTTCATAGTATTGAAGAATTGGGTCTTCAGCATTTTTAGAGTTGGCAACTTAAAATAAGTTGAGAGGTTTCAACTTGATTAAAGTCACACAGAGGGCATGTGAGATTCATTTGGTACTGCAAACCAGACAAACTATCCTGGAATGCACAAACATAGTTCATTTTGTACGTAATACCACAAAAAATGAGAAGGAGTCTGAATATTAATATTGATTCTTTTTAACCCCTTTTATATTTATTTACAGCATTTTTTTAGGTGTTAAACAACTCTAAAGGTGCATAAGAGTTTAGGCCTGGGGGCGGGGGGAGATGTTGCTGGCTGCCCTGGGCCATGTGGGCCCCTGCACTGCTGGAAGCACCGTGCTGTGGTTGGGCTGGCTCCTGGTGCCAGGGCCAGCGGGGCACGGAGCAGCATTCTAAAGTGACACAGGCTGCTGGGCAGGGCTGTGTGCTTGGGCTGCACCAGTGATCACATGCAACATTTTAACCACTGTGAGTGTGACTGTGATTGTCACTGCTTGAGAATGTTCCTTAGGTTGTCCTCTCATGGCCCTGAATAATATTTTATTTTGCTGCCTGAATTTAACTAGGCTATACTGGCATTTATATGTCTTTTTTGGTCCAAAGAAATGCTGAGGGGAAAAATATGGATGTGTAGAAATATACCTTGAGTTTATGATATACATTTACATTCTCTGCAGGGGTAAGATTATCTTGCTGTAATTACATAGTTCATCAGCTGGCCACTGCTCATGGGGCTTGCCTCGCCTCTTGCTGAATGTGGGGACCTGTACATTAATTTTAACTTTGATGACGATTGGCTGTAGTGCTCCCTGTTGTCACTGCAGCCGTGGAGATCAGGCCTAATGATATGCCACAAAACCAGTGACAGTTTGCATACAGACATGGTTTACTTAGGTCTCAGCACTGCCATTCTCAGAAGATGAGGAGGTATTGAACTGTCAAACTGAGGCTGAGCAGGTGACAGCTGATGCATTTTAGATCAGCTGCCTTCATGACTGATTTAGTAAACGTAACTGAGAGCAAGCAGGCTTTTTCTCCTTCAATATTATGCTCTTTAGAAAAATAAGAAGAAACTGAAACTGTGAAAATGTGTATTTTTATTTTTAAACACTACCCTTTATTCCTTCTTCTCACTTTGAAACCTTTTAGTGTAAAAATGATAAGGATGCAAGAGCTGAGAGGATTTTTTGTATGGAATGAATTGAGGTAGAGAAGTATTTTTATCCTTTCCACAGCTCTGTGGCAATTTAACATCTGACTCTCAGTCAATCACTCTACCTGCTGTCTTCTATATATCATACAACTTCTTTAAATAGGTAATGCTCAAAATAACATAGACAAGCAACAACATGGGGAAACATGCAGTAAATATAACAATATGTTTCCTCCTCTTCCCTGAATTGCTTCCTAATTTGATAATGTTGATTAAAAAATGAAGGTATTTCAAAGTACAGTGAGTTAGCCTAGGATGAAGCCATTTCACAAAGCACACCAAGCTTCTAGCAGGCAATGAATACAATGGTGAGATGGAACAAGTGGCACTGGCATTGCAAGTTGGTGCTCATAGAGCTGATTGCTCTGCTACATAGGAATTAAATCTTCTCATGTATGCAGAGAGATGTTTCCAGTCATTTCTCTTTGATAACACCAACATCTGAAAGGCCTAATAGGGGTTTTAAGTAGAAAACCATTTCCTGTCCATTGCTGGTTTACAGAATGTCCTTTTGGCAGAACAACTGCATAATCACAGAAGAGGGAGAAAAATTTTGTAGATGTCATTTTGTTGGCAGCATCCAGTTGCTCAGAGCATTTTTCCTCTTTTTGCTATGCAAAAGTAAAGGATGTGAGAAGGGATCTCTTCTCTACGTCTCTACTTTTCTCTATTTTTGACTGAAATATTCCCCTCAGAAGAGCTCTGCCATTGCTTCCTGCAGTCTTGGGAATGCTCCTTTATCTGATTTGACTAGCAGGGAATACAGTGCATAATATATACCTTGGGTTCAGAAGAGAAAAGATTTTTATGTCAAGAGAACTTAGCTCAGTTTTTCTTGAACACTTGAAAATATAAAGATGAGATGCTAATATGAAGAGTGTGAAGTATATGTCTGACTCGATAATACATTACATATGTTTGTTTTCTGTGTGTTGTGTTGTTTTTGAGAAATTGTGTTTGGGTTTTTTTTCAGTCTGTTAAATACTGGAAAATTGGATCACTGGAGCAGTGAGTAAACTTGGTGAATATAATGGCCAGAGATGTTCAAACCCTTCTGCATTTCTTTTATTTCCCCGAAAAAATTGCAAGTTGAAAATGAAAGTATTTATGCAGAACTCACATAAATAATATTCTTCCTTCATCACCAGTGCAGCTGGGACTGCGTTATTTCTGGTGATGACTGACGTATTCTCTCACCTCTTTGTCCTCTCCTCATGAAAATGCTTTGCTGCTCCCGAGGAACTCGAGTGTCGGACAAAGCGCAGAGTCCTGGGCTTTGCCTTTGGGAGGGCTGAGGGAGGGAAGGGGCCATCGAGGAGATGAGCAGAGCTGTGTTGGAGCAGATATGCCAGTCACTGGAAGAAAGGTGACGACCCAGGGTGGTGACAGTGCCAAATTACTGTGGGGCTCCGTCCCATATACTGCAATTCTCTAGTGACTGTTACTGTTTTCTTGGTGTATTAAAAAGGAGATTGGGCGAGAGTGGTGGCAAAATGCTTTAGAAATCAGACTTTTATATATATATTTTATATGCATGAGAATAGAACTTGAAGCAGCCTTAAAAAAGTGATAAAACCCAAAATACTTCACTATTTCCAGGTAAGTGTATGCAGGGGGAAAAGGAAACGTCTTTTAAATCTCTGTTATATCTTCATGTTAGAGAAATGCCTTACAGTTCTTGCTGCAGGCTGACTTCCCTATATGCTCAAAATTTACATCATATTTATTGCAATTTAAGGCTCTGCTATTGAGTATTGAGTGACGCAAAACAGCATTCCAGCAAATGTTTGCTCCACAGACTCTGCTACCAGTCCTGCAATATCAAAAAACCAGCCCTGTTTGGATTATAGAGAACAATAATGTTGTCGGGGGGATACTTATGAATTGCATTCTATCAATTTCTGTGATATTTATTTCAACTATATATGTAATTTTTAGATTCTGATTCTTTGTAGGCTTCTTGGTTTTCCTTTAAGTTATTCCAAAATATTCCATTTTCATTTATAGACAAAGTTTCTTTTCCTGTCTCTAGTCAATTTATTAAACTCCATACGTGATGCTGCTGTCCCTATTACACACTGGTCCCCCTATGGTGCTTGACTATCAGTGCCATTTATGTGTGATTTGTGGGGCCAGATACTACGATCCTGTTACTTAAATCAGGATGACAGCCTGGGACTGGGCTTGAGCCCTCATGGTTTGTCATGATTCAGCATCCTTGCCATCAAGGAAGGAGATAAACACAGCAGTGAAGTGGGAAGAGGGTGCCTTAATGAGAGCTGTTAATGAGAGCAAGGCAGTTTTCATTTTAATGGTGCAACAGAATTTTTCCCCCAATTCACTTTTTTCCTTTACCTCTGTGTATAGTTTATTACACAGAAATACGTTCTGGGGATCAAGTTACCTGGAGACAATTAGTGCACACCTGGGCTATAAGTAGTTTGTTTCCAGGAACAGAGAGAGGTAGAGGTTTATCGAGGGTGTGAGGCTTTGGGGGCGTAATATGGTGGGGTGAGCTTCCTCTGTTGATGTTTAATTAGCATAACAATTACAATTAGAGAGAATGGCCTGCTGAGACCTTGCTGGTGGCATCAACAGTCCTGAAAGAGAGAAAACAGTGATTTCAGCTTCTCTCATGTTATTTCTCTTTCTAGACAAAAGCAGCAAGAGAGTGCAAAACCAAAGGTATGCTGAGGGAGGGGGTACCCCATCAGATCAAGGTGTTTCCATGGCACTGCTCCCCAGCCCAAGTCCTTATGGGCATTGTTAGTGGAATATGGACTGCAGGCATTCCTTTGCTGTAGGGCAGATGCTTGTGTAGCTCACCGAGGGAAAAGGAGAGAGTTCATTGCATTTGCAGTAGAGTGATATATTTAGATCTTGCTCTAAAATTATCAAGTCACTTCAACCTCCTTGTATTTTACTCTATAGGGTTGTCGTTTTCAAGCTTTTTTGATCTGTGAACCTCTCAACCTTTTCCACTGGAGATACAGATCTCTGTATAGTGAGTTAAAGCCCCATTGACAATGAGCTTGAATTTTTAATGTTTTCTTTTCAAGTTGTCCTTACAGATATCCCCAGACCTTGAGTGCTTGGTGGACTACATTGTGAAAACCATTGCCCTGAGGTACCAGTCATGCTGAACTGAGCCTAAAGCTGCTAAACAGTTGAAGATTTTGGCTATGAAAAAATACCTATTCTGTTGAGGGAAAAGTGGTCATTTTGTTATGGAGAGCTCATACTATTATCTTTGAAAATATTTACATTTTTCCTTTTCAAATTTTAAGGAAGCTGGGTCCTGGACTCTGATATTTGAGTGCCCAGCAGTGAGGATGGGAAGCAAGGACAGAGGTGACTGAGGAAGAGGGGCGTGAGAGATGCTTCCCTTGACAAGGTAATAGCATGTCATAGACCTGAAAGACCAGAAATTCAGGTTTTGCTGTATGATCCTTTGGAAAATCAAGCAGATTTCCCCTGAACACTTAGAAGTTTGTTGAACGAAATGCATTTCAGGAATTGGTGCTTCCTGACTGAACGTTCATTTTGTTAGCCAAGTGTCACTCAAGCTGGGGTGCAAGCTCAGATGTCCCAGGTATTTTAGCATTGAGCCTGAAGTTACTGGCAGAAGGGTGTCTAGAGAAGTAATTTGGAAAGGGTAATGAAAGTGAAGTGGTAAAAGGCAAATAAAATCTGATGGGATGGTACTGAGAAAATAATTCTAATTATTCAATGAACTGACTTTTAAAATTCCCATAGAATTCTGTCAGAAATAAGGGGCAAATAAAGTCAGCACAGGAATCAGCCAACTAGGAGTCTATCAGGCTTTTATTTTCATGGTTTAATTTTCTTTGGAGACATGCTTTCTAGGAGAACTTATCAACAAAGGCAGCAACTATTTCTTTTTGCCCACAGCCAAAAAATAATTTTTTGTTTGTACTTACGTCTGGATCTCCCTGCTGGCTGTGAGCCTTCCTTTGGCTGTCTAGGCAGGGACAAGTTAGAATTATATGGTGCAGAATGCCTGCTTGCTCCAAGATGCTAAACTGCTGCTTAATAGAAAACCTGATGTCTTACTTGTGTAGTTCTCAATATGAATTTACTATTTCTTTGACTCCTGGCTGTGTGTGATGACTTCTGTAATAAGGAGGAATGGCTAAAAATCAATGAAAAGCTGTTTTAAAACTTTCACGCATGAATTGGTATGTGTGCTTGGCATAGATTCTCAAACAGAGGAAATTAATGGAAAGAAAAGGATGCTAGCAAGGAGGAGGTGCATCAAAGAAGTTTGGATTAGATTATGCTAGGTAAAGCCTTTTTAAGCAGCATAGGAAACCGGTAGTATTTTTTGTTTGTTTGTTTTTAAGGAATATTTTTTTCCTGGCTGTACCTAAGCAAATCCTGGAAAACGGAGTAGTGCCAAGCACTTTTAAACTTTTGGGATCTTGAAGAAGAAGATGGCAGTGAACCATGTGCATTTTATTAGCCAGCTTGTTCCAAAATTCTGGGGTCAACATAGGAAAGCAGATTTGCTTTTTAGTTTTCTGGCAGACAAAGATGGATTGCATCCTTTACATGGCCAGAGGGGGAAGAGAGATTCTGTTTAAGGGGACAATTTATTTGGTTGTCTTTCTTTGACTGGAGCATTGCTTTTAGGAGAAGAGGAAGCTATGACAGCTGACTTAGGCTTCTTGGAAAAACATTACCTCAAATGATGTGGAGCCTGCCAAGATGTGGGGAGAGGAATGAGACTGAGATACACAGTGTCATTGCTGGTTCCACACCTGGGAAACTTGAAGGCATTAAAGTGTCCAGCATTTGCTATTAGATAACCGCTTTTGGAGGTCTGTGTAATATAAAATGCTTGATTTTAGTAATGTCAAATTAGAGTTCCTTTTGCTTCAAAGGAACTACTGCTAACAATATTAACATAAACATTTGTACTTCTTAAGGGGAGTCTTTTGTACATTGATGCCTAAGTTTATGGTGGCTTTTTCCTATTTTATGATCCCATAAATTCTGCTCAGGTTTCTTTTAGTTTTTGAAATGTACCTAGTATAGTGCAGAAAACAAACAAAAAATATTTTGACAAATTAATAACTGCATTTTTGAGTGGTCTATATGTGGTCATGTAAATACACATAGAAAGTGAATATTTGTGGAAACATTTTGCACTCATAGTCAAACCTTGTGATAGATAGGACTGTAATGAACTATCTTTGAATTTCATCTGTGGATTTGGTGAGGAAAGATAGATTTTAACAAAGAATGAAGTGAGGGGGAAATAGAAATGAAGATAAAAGATAAGAGTGAAGAGGAGGGAGAAGCAGATGAGCACAACACTACCTGATGAAACAGTTTAGGTCTCCCAGCAACCTTACTGACATTTCATACGGATTAGATTACATTTTAAATATTGCATGATGAGAGGTGTTTCAGCATTTAGGAACGAGCTTTTGGAAACAAAATAATATTGAGATGTGTTGCTTCATCTATTTTCTGCAGAAATGAAATAGCTACTGGATCACTTGCACAGCAGCTCCCTGCCCTAGTGGGGATAGACCTCAGAAGTTTCTTAGTTGGTTTTGTGCTTATCAGGAGTGGGAGAAAACTAATTGCAAGTCTCCAAAAGGTGCTGGTAGCTCTCCTTTCTTTTGGAATTTCTCTGATGTTTCATAGGTAGAGGACAAGCTTGGCAAAGCCAGGTATGTTTTATGAGAGTAAGAGAGATTATGGCTGTCTTGGTCAGCTGAGGTTGATCTTGTGTTCCTGAATAATTTCCTATCCATGACCCTAGATGCCAAAGTGAACTGGCAATTCAATATATGTTGCTGAACTTCAAAGTGTAATGTAATATTTGTTAAAATGATTAAAGCCAGGTGCAGACAGCATACGTGTGTTACATTAGAAAAATATATTTGTGTGGATGTGTAGCTTCCTATTTTTTTTTGCTATGTTGCTTGTTTAACGCATATGACTTTTTTTAAAACAAGGAGAAAAAAATTCTAGGAAAAAAAATCCTTGCTGGGTCCTTTTATTATGGGTCTTATATTGAATTGTGGACAGGCTATGGAAATCTTTCCTTTCAGGGAAGGGGAAATGCCACCGGAATAGATGGAAAGGAAATCCCTGCTGCTCCTCTCTCATCTGCCAGAGGCTGGAGGAGGAGGGCAGTGTGGTCACCATGATGTGTGAGTGCTCAGTGACTCTCCAAGCCAGAGATAGCCCAGCTCAATGCATGAAGTGACAGAAGTTATTTGATAGGATGGCCAGTGCAATTGTCCTGTGACAGACAGCTCTGCCCAGTTCCAGTAGGCAAAGTAGGCTCAGGGAGCTGGCACAAGCAGTAGGATGTGGTGACAAATGGAGCTGCTTTGGCCAGGTCTTTGCTTCTCTGTGTGAATGAGCTGTAAGTGCACACGGCGCTGGTGCTTAGTTTCTTCTCCTTCCTCTGTTCCTTATTGCAAGCTCTGCTTTCAAGGCACAGTGGCAAGACAAAAGAGAATAAACAGATTTGTGACATAAGACCAAAGACTCATTATTTTGAGAACCTTTTCTGAGCAGTACTTGCACACAGGTACTGTTAATTTATAATATTTTGCGAAAAGACATTACCTGGAGAGAAGTACTGTCAGTAAATGTATTTTTAACTTGCAGTCTTAGTCCTTTATTTTTCAGCTCTAGTATGGACTTACCCCCAAATCCCTAGTTACATAGTTCAAAGAGATCAAGCTACTGGATTATTGTCTCTTCCCTGTCAAGCAGCCTGCAAAATTCTTCCTAGAGCCTGAGTGCAGAGGCTATTCAATAGAATATTTTGGTAGTGCACTTTACAGTATATGTGTACAGTACATGTGAATGTAATTGTTGAAAACTACATTTAAGACAGAAGGTCTTGTCATGATAGAAGGTTATCTTAGGTTGTAGGCAACATTTTATTTAGTTATGTTTCCTGAGGAAAATTTTTCTACTTCTCTTCGTCGTAGCCATGTAACCGGTCTTAATGTTGGAAAAAAAAATTTGGCTACCAAGCAAATCCTTCTACCATCTTCTTGATCAGAGTTTCTTCTGCAGACAAGGAAACAGAAATAATGCAAATACCTGTGAATTGGTGCCATTGGGGTCATTGATCAGCACTGTTTTGAACAAGGCACTGTACAAATGCCCAGCAAGAATAAGCTCTCCACAGCTTTTAGAAATACATAACAATAATGCATATAAAATAGAATATATTTGTTTTCTAAACCTATTCCTACATTGTGTTTACAGAAAAATGAAATATGTCAGGCAGCCCTTGTAATGAGCAGTACATCCATGACCAATTCACAGAATTCTTTATATATAATGAGAACTTTTTTCTTTTTTTCTCTTTTTCAAATCCAGTAACCCTTAACTGGGATAGTTCTCTTATAAATTCAAGTGGTTTATGTAAGAGAAGATACAATACCAATCAAGTGTAAAGATGAAATGTGTAAAATGTTTTATTTAATGAATCCATGGAGAACACTTATTGCTACCTGCATCAACTAATCATGAGCTCTGAGTGAGGCCTGAAGGGAGGTTCTCAGGCTAGTACTGAATCAGTCCTATTGGCAAAAATGCTTCTAACTACATAGGCTATTAAAGGAAATTATTAAATTTGGAGGCATGGAACATTGGAGCTTTGATATGAAACTTTACTAGCAAGTTTCCTGGATTTCCTAGGCTTCCAAATTTTCAGTGAGTCTAAATAGGTATGTTACATTGCAAAGGAAATAATTAAATGCAGGAGTAATGAAGTAGTTTTAATTTTTTCTCATTTGATTACAATTCCTTTTCAATTTCTTCTCCCTTCCCAAACAGCATAAGAAAAACATTTTTTCAGGTAACATTTTCCATGGATAAAGCACCAAGAGATCAGATTCTGTATTAGCTCCAGAAAAATTTTAGCATTGGTGTTATTGCTGAAAAGTGACCCAAAGAAATGTGAAACAGGAATATTTTTCTTGTGATGGCTTGTCTACCATGACAACATATAAAGAAGATGAGAACAATTTTGTTTTTTCTTTCTAAAATGAAATATCTCCCTCTGAGAACACAGAGAAAAGATTGGCTATGTCCCCAGACTTTAAATGAGAAACAAGGATGATTAATCTCTTTTTTTTTAAAAAAAGACTCGTTCTTTGAATAACATGTTTGATTTTCAGTTAAAGAACTGTCGAATAAAAGTCTAAGCACTTTCAACAATTTCAACTCTATTTTGAAATTTTAACTAATCTCACGTTATGCTGGCTGTTATAATTGGATTGCCTCTCTTGAGTTTTCTAGGAAGAGCATAAGAGACAAGAATAATTTTTCTGATATGATAAAAGATATAACTGCCCTATCACATAGCTTCATCCACTCTTGTCTGCCCCATTAGCTGTAAAAGCAAAAACTACTTTAAAAGAAAAAGCATTTTATAAGCTTTTTTACTTTCTTCAGGTTTTTCTTTGAGAACAATATACATCTTCAGTAAATTCCTCATCCATCCCGTGTTGTGTTGGACAACCATCTGCTTATCTGATAAGCTATGATGAATTTGGAATAATGCCACTTATCTCATTGAATTTTAATTCAAATGGTAAGGCAATCTTGATTTTTGTGTATATATTTATATCACTTAGTTTTGGAATATATATGTTAGGGACTCATCTGATGGTCTCTTTTTGTGGTTACCGGATATGAGTGTGTGACATTTTTACTAATGGTAGAATATATTATGAATTCTAGCATTACTTTGTAAACTGCCCAGTCCTGTGTTTTAAAGGCAAGCATTAAAGCTCAGAAAATTCAGTAGTAGGTGGAGTCAGAAAGATCAAACTGATTGTAACAATGCACCTGGTGCCCTGAGAGTAGAAGAACAACAATGTGCAGAGAAATGGTAACACTGGGCTTGGCAGCTTTGAGATCTTTTCTGGCACAGAGTGATCTCTCAGTACAGGACAATCTTTTCCCATCAGTGAACTGGCTATACATTTACAGAGGGTGGATTTGTTCAGAAGCGATGCCAGCACAAGGTGTTTGTCTGTTTTGTTGGTTTTTTTTTTAATTGATACAGTTCTGAGTAAGGATGCAGTTAAGTCAAAGAATGCCCTTAGCACTATATTTTGTGTTGAGTTTCCCTCCCCCCATTCCCCTGGGGGGAGGGGAGGGGAGGATGCTCAGGTGAATTTGGGATCTGGGACGGGGTCTCCCTGCCCCTGCATCTGCCCTAGTCACATGGAGCCCAGGGCTGCATTTGGTTGGTGGCTTTGTGTCCCCCTGCGGGGGGAACTTGGGAATTGTCTCATGACTTGGTGAGTCTGTGTGCAGAGTCCGGTCTGTGTGCTGGCTCCAGACCATGTGGCCACGAAATAAAATCTGCTGAAAATATCAACAAAAACGAGACCTCTTGATTTCTTCGACGTATTAAGCTGTTCCCAGAAGGGGTGCCGAACGGCACCGCAACAATTTTGCTTTCTAAATGAACTTAGAGCCACATTATCATATAGTCTATCTACTCCAAAACTATGTAGAGTTCTTTAGCAAGCCTTGGAAATGGTGTGAACTCCAGTTATCAGCTTCTATTGCTACCTAACATATCAGTTTTGTGGCTTTTACAGTTGCATCCAGAATTTTGCTTTCCATCTTACCTCGAGAAGTCAATCCCCTATAGGTATTTTGGGAATAGAAAGCAAGTGTGCGAGGAAGAATAGGGCAAGAAAACAGAGGTATGGTACCATGGCATTTCCTTTATCAGAGCTCCTCTCCCCATCTCCATGGTGTAGCAGAACATTCTTAACTTCTTAATGCTTGCAACAAGGAGCATTGCTCTTGCATTTGATCCTGTCTAATCATTCCTCTGAACCCAAGCTTGTGGACCTGTTTATGTGAAAGATGTATGTAAATACACCACTGTTGGCCTCGGAATCAGATTTTCTACTTACTTTTCCATACCTGAAAGGAGTGAAAATACAAATCATAGCCTGAATCCACAAAAGAGCTATTTATACATGCCTAACTTTGTAGCAAGTGCACTCCAAGAATATTAAGTGGGGTAAAATACTTAATCCCAACAGGGATTAGATAAAAAAAATGCCTGGAGAATTTGAAACTCAAAGCAGCATGTCTATATCAAGTACCGGATGCTTTTTAAAATTGCATTTTCTAAATGGAAATGTCTAATCAACGTGTCTACTTTGGATGCTTGGGGTTTTTTTACATCTAGCATGATACATACAGTGAGAAGACTGTCCTCTTCCTCCTAGAGACCTTAAAAATTTACCACTGGGACAAGAAAACCAGATGGAAAGAGGTAGATGGAACAGTAAGAGGAAAACATGGAAGGGCATCCTAGGACAAGGCATATTTTGTCCAATAGTTTTGTTTTGCTTTGTTTACATAAACTTTTCTAGTTCCAGACTCTGTTTTCGGGAAATTTTAATACTTAATGTGATTGTTTACATATGATCTTTTATTTAATTTCACACATTTTCTTTCTCTGGAGAGGTTTATAATAGAAAGCGCTGCTGTTCTTCTTTTGAAATCCTGCTGCTTCAGACTTCCTTTCCTCTTCCCATCTTGATGGAAGTATAAATGTATCTCACTGAATGTTACTTAAATAGCAATTGATCTTTATACCTGTGAGCCCCCTTTCTGACAGTGACCACATTTAGGGCCGTTGTGAAACCTTTTTGACCTGATTATGTGATTCCAATCAGCTCTGCGCTGAGCTGCCCAGAGTGCCAGCTGATAGAGTAGCCGTGGTTTAGAGGTCAATTCTCATGTCATTGACAGCAGCCACACACAGGCAGGCAGAGGCTGGTTTGGCCCTTCATGATGAATTTGGATTATTTCTTATTTTTCTCTTTCAACTTTCATCTTTTTGTTTGAGACTGTACCTGTTCCCAGATGCTTTTTATATTCAGTACAAGTTCTTGCTGCGATCATCTCACTCTGAATGTCTCTTGCTGAATGAGACTTCAGTAACAACTATATCTTTTTATACTTGAAATGTGAATTTCAGCCTTGGTTAAGCAAGAAATTAATTCTGACCTACCTTCTGTACCAAACCTGCCAAATGAATGGCTATTAACTCTGGATTATTAAACCCCCAAAAGCTTTTCTGCAACTTCTGGGAGCTGACCTGGAACTTCCTTTACAAAATGGGGTGAAAAGAAAATCAGAAGGTGCATAGGATTTTTGTGGCTTTTAAATTTTTTTTTTTTTTTGCATTAGGAGTATGAGTAGAGGGGAGTGCAGTATGTAAATATCAGAACATCCTGTCTTCTGGTTTATTTTTTATTTCCTCAAGTTTCTTGCAGAAGGACCCACTACTGTCTCTATGTAAAAGTCAGTCCATGGTATTTGTTGCTGGCTTTCTTTTTCTGTCCTGTTACGGGTAGGTTTTCAGGTTCTCCCTAAAGACAGGTTAGATAAACTGACAGTTTGCTGGTTGTGGGCAGTTTTCCCCTCAGGCTTGTGTTTAACACAGTACAGGGTTTTTTTTGTTTGGTTCTTGGTTTTTTTTTGATGTCACTCTCTGCAGCTGGAATAATTTTCCATGTATATTTTATGGTTTTTTTTAATGTTGGACATATATTTAAGAAAGCAAACAAGCAAGCCCTCTCCCAAAGGTAAGTAAATAGGTGTTCCAGACCCAAGACCTGCAGCTGGACATTCTTGCTTGCTGGGCTCGGCACTCCCATGGGCATGAGCACCTTCTTCTCTTCTAACTGGGCCTTTTGGCTGTGTCTGCCTGTGATGAGCTCCTTGGCTCTTGTGAACTTGATGGTCTGTCCTGCAGGTTCTTTCCTTCTACCCGTTTGCCTCTCCAGTATTGAAAGAGTTGCTGTGCTATTCCGAGTGTAATTGGAAATAATATTTATTGTGTGGACAGAATAACCTACATCTGAGGTAGATGCATCCTCTACAGGCAGACTAATACATCAGTGATATTTAACAGATACCAAGATAATTTATGCAATTAATTATAGATAGAAATAGGTAGAGACAAATAAAATATATACTTCAAATCTGTCAAGTGTGTTTAACACTGAGATTACTCAGCAAAGCAGAGGGGGGATTGTTTTGGGGTGTCTGAGCAGTGCTAATCTGTATTATCTAGTTGCTGTTTTATCTGTTTGCTAAGCCTTTTACACAGAGATATTCACTTTGCTCTGTATATATTAAACATTTGATTATCCCTACCTAACGCTGGTACAGCGTAAAACCTTCTGTATACAAGGTGAGATGCGTGTGCTGATCGAAGGCCCGAAGATTGACTGAGCTGCAGCATTCTCAAGGCTTCAAGAAAGGTTTTTACTTGACGCGCTTTCCCGCAGGAGTTCACATTTGCTGTTTTATCTCTGGGAGTGAGCTTAGTGACAGACACACACTGAGAGTCAGGGAGAAATGCCATGGGAGCTACTTAACAGCATTCAGATGCAGAGATGGCATTTGATTCCCAGGTTTCTTTGCTGCAGCAGCTTTATAAGAAATCTAAATCAGGAAACTCTACAGGGTATCAGGAAAGCAGACCTCTGATCTGTGTGTTCTCACCATTAAAAAATGAGTCCTGCTTCTGAAACAATAAACAAATCTAAAGGTTATTATTGAATAGCTCCTGTTTATATTGGTGGAGTCTGAAGTGGCAGAATAGCAGGTGTGTGGACACACCAGCCTGCGTGGTAGGACCGCAAGAGTTCTCTGACAAGGTGCTAACAGGTTGCCTGACATACTCATTGTAGCTCCTTTCATTTAATGTAGGAATTGTGTTAGTCTAATTCCTTCATGTTGTTCAGGTAAAATGTTCTGGATGTGTTTAAAAGCAAGTGCCAGTCTTTTGAAACAGTTCCCAGTACCTGAGTTATAGACATCAAATATTCTTTTAGAGATAGCAGAGCTTGAAATATTTCTTTAACATTTTAGTTTTTATGCATTCATTTAAATTTATATTTATAAATATCTGGAGGTGAGTAACTGAAACTCGTTAGCAATCTTTTTTCTTCTCCTTTAGATGTATAGAGCCTGAAAAATCTAAAATACCTTGTGGGTAGACATGCTGATGTTATGTTGAAACTTTGCCTCTCATTCAATGGAAAGGTAATTTTTTGTGATTCTTTTGGTGCAGTGAAATTAGGAAAGTCACCAGAAATAAACATAAAAGCAAATGATTAGATGGCAGAAGGGATAAAAATGTAAGCACTGCAGCTGTAAGATAATGTACTCCATGATGTCAGAACTGTGAATTTTTGATGAAGTTTGAAGTAATTCCATTTTGCATAATATCTTCAAATTCTCAGCTAACACAATTGATTTAAATGTGGAACCTTTGAAATACAAAGAATTAACCTCACCTTCCAGACAAGATGCTTAAGGTTAAAAATAATAGAAACATAAATCTTGTGTAAGTCTTATTAGAAAAGAAATATCTGCACTATCTGAGTTAGATTTCTTTCAACCAAAACTCCTATTCTGAAATGCTACCATTCTGACAGTGTGACAAATTGCTGGAACAAATGCTAAATAGTTAAATGGACAAGTGATGGATGGCCTCATAAGCCTTGCAGGGCAGCCTGTGTTAGATACTAATTGGTTCTGTGGAACTGGTTTTGGTCAATAAATTCACTTGAGATTTTTTTTTTTTGTAGTATGTGTGTGTTAGATATCTTTAAAGAATGCAGTGTTGTAGGTGACAAACCACTTGCAATGTATTAGGCCACCAACAACTTTATTTTGTGTGCTCTACCATCTACCTTCTTTCAAGGATATAACCTACTAAAAATCTATTATTGATGCATTGCTGTCTCTCAAATGCTTCTGAATTATGAGTTTATTTGGAAACCTCCAGAATTTTCTGATGCTAAAAAATGTCCATGTTAAGCTTTCCACAGTGTTTGCAATTGCTCTTTTTTTTTTTTCTTCCGTCCCCTGGAATAGATTCTGCCACCATTGCTCACTTTGAGCAATACTTTCTACTGCAGAGAGCCTAAATATTAGTGTACTCCCCTTGTAAAAAATATTGCCAAGGTGAGTAAAGGCAATCAGACTCCGGACTTTGAGACCTGTGTTAGGAAAGAGCTGAGCCACCAATCCTTGGACTGAACTTGGAGATAAGGGAGTAGCTGCAGAGGGGTTTTCAAGATTCTCGCTTTGAGTTTAGGCCCTAGCTGCTCCTGTTCTGCATTTCCTACACTTCCTTGGGCTCTCCTGGCTGAGCCACGGCATGGCCAGGGCTGTTCATTGTGGTGTCCGTGCCCAGAGCAGCCCTGTCCTGGCAGGAGTCGCAGGCTGAGCTGCAGGTTACCCCTGAGCACCAGAGGGCTGCGGTGCCAGGAGGAGGCTTTGCACACTGTGGTGGCAGAGCCACAGCCTCACAAGGCTGGCGCCTCAGCCTGGCTCTGCATCCCTGCGCAGCTCCAGCCGCACTGTGGCAGGGCTGGGTAGCAGGGTGCTGGCTGGGGAGAGGAACACAGGTAAGACCCCAGCTCTTTCACTGCTCCAAAGGCTGGAAGAGAAGCTCACTGCTATTGTTCTGGTCCTGGGTAGATCAGCTGAAGGGTTGAAAGAGTTCACCCTGTTGTTTCCCAGTGATTAGTAGGTGGTTTTTGATGGCTCCTGGCTGCTGCAACACCTGCATGAGAGACCAGCTCTGCTCCTGCTCTGCACAGCATTGTACAGCCCATCCTGGGACTTGCTGCTTTGACATCATCTCCAGGCATTGAAAAGACAAGCCCTGAAGCAATTGCCTTTCAAGTCCTTCAGTCCTTTGTTGAATTTGGCCCAAAGTGATTTCAGTGGAAACAGGAGATGCAGAGTGTGTTCTTGGTTTCTTTTGGTTTGCATCCTGGGTTTTTAAATTGCCTTTTCCCCCCCCTCTCAGGTTGGTTTATTTGTTTGTTGGGTGGTTTTTTCTTTTTTTATTTTTTAATTTCATTAGCACTAAGTAGAGTTTGTTTAATGGATCCTAAAAAAAACCTGAAGAGAACCAAATCCAGCCTGAATAAGTGAGCTAGGGAAGCAGAAGGATTGAGATGGTTTCACAGTTTTTTCCAGATAGCAATTTCCTGTTTTATAGAGTAGAATTGATTAATTCTAAAAACATCAGGACTTAGAAGGCTAATCTTTGAGATAAAGGAAAAATCTGAAATTAATTTAGAATGTAAATAATGCTAAACTTAAACATACTTTGTCTTTGTTAGCTTTGCATTCTTGCCCATGCTCACATATGTTTCATAATTAAACACTATATTTCAACTGCTGTATACTTAAACCAAATTTGACTGCTCACACTTACTAGCTACCTTAGCAGCAACCGAGATCTTTCCAGCATGATCTGTAAGTCTAATATAAATAAACTTCAAGAAAACTTTCCAGGAACTAAAAGGTGTGCAACTGCTTTACTATATTTTCAGTTCAGTGCAGTAAATTCAAGTTATGTAGAATGCATATTTAACTGCAAGGCAAATGTGTTACTTCGAGAGACTATGAAGACAAAGCTCCATAGGCTCCTTGTAAAGTTTTTGGGAAGAGGTAGATGTCTCAAGGAGAGCTTGCTGCATGTGACATACAACCCAGCCCTGGCTCCCTAGTACAAGAAAAACATGATTTTTCCACGTGGAAAAGTACATCCAAGTAATTATGTGACAACAAGACTAATAGTTTTTTCCTTAAATCCTAATATATGATTAGATTTCATGACCAAGCGACCTGAAAAACAGACATATTGAAAGTTAATTTTGTATAAATTATCTGTATGGTAGCTTTCTTATGCAGGTTAGTTGATTAAGGTATGCGACAAGCTGAGCATATCTATTGTTGATCTAAACTAGCAAGAGCTGAATTAGAAGAGTTCAGAGCTATCCTGGTAGGGAAGGCTGCTGAATTTGTAGCCATCTGAGAATCAAGAGATAAATACAAAGTATTTTCTTACATTTTATCAGATTCCGTGGCTCCACAGAAAAGGCTCACAGGTCCCTCTGGAGCAAATTTATAATGAATATTTTCGTTTATTAATACAAAGGATTGTGACTATACACAAAACAGAACAAACAAATGTTATGCAATATCTGATACTCTGATCTCTATTTATGCTCGTGTAAAAGCCCAAGGCTCACTTAGGATCTTGAGCAGTAAAATTTAACTACTGAATCCGACAAAGATGATAGACTAGAAATTTTCTGTGTAACCAAGATAATTTTTATTAAATCATTTTACCTTTTTTGTTTAAGGTTAATTTTGAACTTAAGTCTGTACATTTTGTGTTCTGTAATGCAAAAAATGCTGCTACAGGTAACCTAGCAATCTGCAAGTGAGGCTGTGCCAAGCAAAGAGACCTCGCAGCACAGAGCACTCCAGCTCTGTGATCACCAGGCCATAGATTAATGTGATGCAGAATTTCAGGTGTAAATACAAACATTCTTTTCTTGTAAATCAACTGGAAATAAGGGTCTTATGCCCATCTGGATATTGGAAATTTGAAGGGTAAACTGTGCCTTGGGTACAGTTGACAAGGGAACTGCTCTAAAATCTTCTCTCATTTTCCAGTGTTTCCCAGCTAGCATTGAACTTCAAAACTTAAACGGTTTTAAATTAAGAGTTTAATTCCAAATATCTTATGAAACTAATACATAGGTGATGAGCTGATATGTTTGTCACACTTGTATATTTAGGAAGCCATGTGTTTATAAAGTATTGGATCACATCTGTGGGAGACACTGCAGCTGTTCATAACTTTGACGGTAAGAAATCTGCTGACCCGCTGGATTCCTTAACAGTTTCAAGTTTTTGCTTAACCTTTCTAAAAGACTTTTTTCTTAAAGTTTATGAAAGTATCTCTTTTCAGAAAACCTGAGTGTGTGATGTTAAAGGAGAAAGCAAAGAGATGGAAAGAATAAAACTGCTGAATGTCAAACTTGCAAGGACCTACTGAAATTCAGGACAAAATCCAAATTCAGGTAATTTCTTGAGTTACCATCTGTTCTGTTCACAAGTATCTTTTATATACTATAAATATACCATACTGTAACAGCTTCCCAGCTGTGAAGAACCCATTTGCCTGACTATTCTTGTAATTCCTCCATAAAACTTTGGTTTTGAAGTTGGCCATCTGCCTAGATGCCAGTGCAATAGGCGTTAATAAAATATAATATAAAGAATAAACTAGAGCATCTGCTAAAATTAATGTGAAAAGGTTCTATTTGGCATAGCAGGAAATACAGTAGCGTTGAGGAACTGAGCAGTCTGAATTGGAAATCGTAATTTTGAGATATGGAGATAATGAAGGAGGCACTAGGGATCTGGTCCAGCAAGTGCTTGCATACCTACAGTGTTCAACCACAAGCCTGGGAGTAACCCCATTCATGGCTCATTTGCACACAAGCCCAACACTAAGTGTGTTATTGGACAGAAACAGTTTTTACATCCTTTTACAGCTATAGAGTTATGGAAGATTCATTTTACTGTTGAGGATAGCAGGTGCAGCTTTATTGGAAAGGTAAGGCTGTGTTTCCCTCTTTGTCACCACCACGCTCTGTGTATCTGCCCGGCTGCAGTTCAAAACTGTAATCACACAGCCCCCAAAGCTCAGTCTGGGCTGCATCGACTCCTCCTGACAGAGAAGCCGAAGGGCAGGATTCTATAAGCACCTGCCTCCTGCCAGACCCAAGTGATGGATTTCCTGCAGGCTGAGAGTTTGCAGAACACGACTGTACCCTACTTTTAATACAGGCAACATATAGTCTCTCCTCGTTGCTTATGCTGATCCAGCGACGGGAGCCTGGCTTGGGCTAAGCATGGATAAAATTAGGGAGGCGATCAGTGCAAGTACACCTTGCTAGTTACAGCTGGGAAAACAAGACACAACCTGGGAGGTTCAAGCTGGACATTAGAAAAAGCTTCCTTGTGAGGAGGGTGCACAGCACTGAGAGACTGTGATGTGTTTCTTCATCGTTAGATGTTTTTGGGACTTGTCTTGTCAACACTGGAGCTGGAAACTTCTGGAAATGTGTTCCAACTGTCTTGCTTGAGACAATGCTTTTTCAGAACAAATTTCTCTCCCTAGCGGAGATCAGGACCAGGCACTTAGGAAAAAGCAAAAGATAAGTGTTATGATCCAATTATTATTGTTATTAATGTTCTTTAGAAATTCCTCTGCCCCAATTAAGGTGCAAACGAGACCATATGCCTAGTGACAATAATATAAGTTTTATTATATAGTATATATAAGAGAAAGAGAGAGAGAGAGAGAAGGAGAGAAAGAAGTAGAAAATAGATGGGGGGGACAGAAAGAATGATAGGAACAGAATAAGGAAAATATCACCATCCGTGGTTCCCAACGATGTTCTGTTGATCCTCTTCAGCTGGTCTTGGTGGTGAAGTCCCCCAAGAAGCATAGAATCTGATGGGTTTATATGCTCAGGCTAGGCAGGCATGCCCGGGCATGTCCCCCTGGGGGAGGGGGCAGTCTCTTACAGCAGTCCCTGGGTCTGTTGCATCACCTGCAGTCCTGTGGGGCCAAGCCTCTCACGTGAATGTCCCGTGGATGCGCCTTGTGGGGTTGGGGGTCCCACAGCTCGGCCAGTTTGTGTACTGGGAGGATGGGTGTTTATTGCCTCTCACCAGAGGTGACGCCGTGCACCCAAGACCTCCTCCTCCCACCTCGGCTGGGGTGTACCTGGCTTCTGTGAGCTGTGCTCTCCCCCACCCCAAACTCAGCCAGGGATGAATCTTAGCAGGGCTGCTGGGTTTGGCTCACATATCTTTTCTTTGTTTCTCCCTGGGCCTGAGGCTGATGAAAGAATGGGTTTTCCCTTTATCTAATCTGAGTAGTTTGACTTAACAGTCCAAAGTTCTTCAGAGAGGTTTCTGGAGTTGTAGCTTCTTTAAAACTTTATATCGATGTTTGAGGCATGAACTATTTCAGTCTCTGACAATAAGACATACTTATTTGTTTTCAATGTTCTACTATCATCTAGCAACAGTGGGATGGGCATTTCCCAAATAGAAGGTGTTGTCTTTGAATTTATTTAATAAATATGGAAAAAGTTTGGTTGAGACACTTTAAGGTTTTTATTTTAATCTAGTAATTATTTCAGTTCTGAGATTTAACAGAATTGATCTTATTTTAAAAGAGTTTTGGTTTTGATATTTAATGACAAGGTATTTTTATGAGAAAAACATTATAAATTTGATTACATTTTTCTGGTGCACTCTATTAGCTCTGCCTTCCTGCTGCTTTGTGGTAGACAGGAAAAGATGTTCAAATTCCTGTTTGTTAGTCAGTCACTTGAATTCTTCTACACTCTCTCTTGGCCCCGTGTGCTCAATCCCTTAAATTGTCTGGCTCAGAAAAAACAATCTTCACTTTCTTGATCAGCTGCGTATTCTGTGCCTTAGTAACTGAAATAAAACCAGGTCTCCTTATATAATTTCTAGCATTAAAAATGGGCAGTTCTGATTCAGTCCCTTCTGAGGCTTAGCTGGGGTTTTCAGGTTTGTAGCATGCTCCCCGAGCACTGTTGCCAGCCCTGTATCATTTGTGTACTCCTCCTGTACCGTGTGCTTTTTAAACTGGGCACTGGTTCTAGGTTTGCCTCTAGCATGTCTCAGTATTGGAGTCTGTTTCATTACCTTATTTCAGAAGTCTGCTGTGATTATTGCCTAATCACTTTGCACTTGTTTCTTGGCCTTCTAGAAACAGGGATTAACCTTCTGTGGCATTTTTGACCTAGCTAGCCAGGAATATGAATCATTTCTTCTGCTGGTAACAGGCTTTGAATTTTGTGGAGTTTGCCTTCCTATTGCAGACCCCAATCTGTGCCATGCCCAGCTCTGTCATCGTCTCCAGCAGAGATTTCCATGGCAAAAACATGGAGTCCTGTGCAGCAGCAGAGGCTCTGTGAGAAACACTGCAGTCCCTCGGGTGCACCTTGCTAAGTCAGTACCTGGGCAGCTGCACATCCCCCCTCAGCACAGAGCTGGAGCGCCTGGCTGGGCAGGGCACAGAAGCTGCCCCTGTTGCGCTCTGCCAGCAACTAATTTCACATGGGGGCTGCTGCCAGGCCACCTCCTGAAGCATCTGGGACACGGCGGGAGAGCCCCTGCTCATGCTTTTCTTTACTTGCTGGCTGCTCATTCTCAGACCTCTGGCTATTCCTCCTATGCAGCAGTGTATGAAAAATATCTAAAAGGTTTCTTTGTATATATCAAATCTAAAAAGAATACATCACGCCTCTAATTATGATCGGAAGGTTTCTTTTCATTTGCTTTTATCTGTGCATTTTCTTGCCAGCTCCTTATCCCTTGAAAACAAACTAGGTCCCTTGGAGATGAACAGACTATTTCATGTAGGAAACACTAGTTCTGCATATTTAGCTCTAATTCTAAATATTCAGAACCTAATCTGTTCTTTATAAAAGACATATGGGAACTTGGTGGATACTCTGCTTACACCTATACAATCAGAAGCATACCTTAGCTTAGATCCGTAGGTATATGCATACATTCCTATACACACACACTTATGTTATTTTAATCCTTCCCTTTTCAGTAGCCTGCTTATGTACTTGATATCATCATGGTGAAAGCTTCATAGAGAAGTCTTGATGAAGGCCAAGGGTAGAGACAGATAGTGGAAAAAAGAAAAAACCAAACCAAAACAGTAAAAAAGACTGATCCAGAAGCTGAAGACTCATATGTAAAATAGGAAAGACCACTGTGAAAAGCAGCTATTTTCTTTATTTTTTTTATGCTATGGATTACTTTTAAAGTTATTAGGAGAGTATTCAAGTGTGTACAGGAGTCTTTTACCTCAGATAACATAACTTTTACTATCATTGTGTGTTGCAGTGGCACTCAGTACCACTGCACTAGTTAAGGGTCTGTGAGGAGCATTTCTGTTATAAATCTGGAAGATTATATCTGTCTTCTCATATTGCATCATCCTGAAACCTGACAAGTTGTCAGTGGAAAGGCAATTATTTCTACCAAAACATGGAGAGCATAACTTATATTCCTAAGGTATGTAGAAAATATGAAATCCATGAAAATATATGGACTTAGGAAAAAGTGATGAGGTTGTTGGGATTTTTTTTTTATTTTGCCCCAACTATAAAATTTGCATTTTGAAACTATAAAAGTGATCTTCCTGGTAGTTGACAGTGAGGTTTAATTGTGTTTCGGTTTCAGGGGTGAGGGAGAGGGAATGACACAGTTAAAGCCTTGAGAGAAATGGAAAAAAACCCCAAAACCAAAACAGTGGGGCTGGCCAGAAAATACTGTTCTATCCTATGAAAGAGAGATAATATTATTTCCAGTTTTCAGATTGTTGTTGGTTTGGAGAGCAGCTGGTGTTAGAGGAAGAGGCTGCATTTCCCAGCAATGACTCACTGGATCTCAGGAGCAGCAGGGAGAGCGGGTACGAGCAGAGCCAGGAGTGGCTGTCAGGGCTAGGGCACCAAGACTATTAGCAGGATGTAACTTGTTATTTTTACTTTGCAGACTCTGCAAAAAAGTGAATGTTTTGGAAGGATAAGACAAAGACTGGGGAGCCATGGGAGCAGAGACCATGTTTGGAGGGGCAAAAGGAGTCTGTGAAAAAGAGTGACCGTGTCCTTCAAGTTATCTGATAATGTGGCAGCTTAAAGCAGCAAAATGCATCATGAGTGGAATGTAAAGAAGTAGTAGTGTGAAGAGCTTAACTAGCTGAGAGTAAGTGAACTGCAAAATCAAAATTCAGATTACCTGGTATTTCAGGATACTTGCTTATGTGAAGAAAGCTAAGTGGCCTTGGAAAAGTTAGCAATTTTTAGTTCCTTATTGTGAATTAGCTTCAGTAAAGCTGATTATTGAGAATGGAAGAAACAGTTTTCTTATTAAAAATCTTCAAGGTAAAAAAATTCTTTCTCTCTCCCTTGCTGTGAAATTGAATTTTAACCTTTCCTATCTGTTTCCTTAAATTGAGGAAATGAATCTGGATTATGTCCCAGTAGTGCACTTATTTGGAAAGATGTGGGAGTTTGAGTCACATTACCATAGTGGGGGTGTCTCATTTGCTGGCTTGGAGCTACAGTTCTTTGCAGACCTGTGCTGAGTGACTAAGTCTGATTCTTAGGACGTGGAAGAGCCAAGTTCAGTTCTCTGCTCTATTATTCTTCCGTGTCTCCTATGGCCCTATACACCTTGCCTTAACATTGGGCTCTGCCTCAGTAATCCTGTTGTGACAGTTTTGCTTAATGTTGGTCAATGAAATAGAAATTTGACTGAGAGTTGGAGACGGCAACTAAATTGTTCATGTCTCATGTAACGACAGAGGGCCCCAGAGCTACTGACCAACATGGCAAGTAATTTCTGGTGTTCTGAGAAATATTCTGGTTTTAATCAGAAATATTCTGTATACTTGCCCAGTATATACTGGGATTTTGGTAATTTTCAGAGATACATTTAGGTCCCAAATAGCTCAATCAGGTTTTTTTTAGGACCCGAAGTAGAAAATGAAACGACTAACACACAACTCCTCAGAAAGTTTATGAAGGAATTTGTAAAATTTGTTTTCTTTCTTAAATCAGAAGAAATAAACAGAAACATGAATCAGTAAGAAAAAGTCTTCATTATTTATGGATAGAGCCTTTGTTTCTCTCAATCAGATATGACTTACGACTTACATCATTATACTGCTGAAATGCATGAGGCAGTGAAAGCAGACACCACATGGTCTCTGCTGAGTGGGTGGGAAGCAGAGGCAGTTTGGGGGTGACAGATTGCAGAGCCAGGGTGGTGAGGTCAGGATCATCCCTGCTGTGTGGGCTACTGTATCTGTGCACATCTTGAAATCATGAAACCATTTTCTCTGGTTCCTCTACCTTGTTCCAGCTGCATTATTTCCCTGAAGAAGAGTGGTCAGCTGCTTAACAGAATGAGGGGACCAAGTGTGAAGTTATGAAGTCATGTCTAAGAAGGCCGCTGGGATTTGTGGACGCCTGGGGAAGGTGCACAAGTACATTCATCCAAGGAGATGCAGACACATTCAGGGGGTTGATGAATATGACAGCTGATACTTGTTTGCTTAACAGCTGGGACCTTCTTTGCTAGCTTCATCACCAGTGGAGAAGCGTTTCATACATGAGCCATGTAGTATAAACACCAGATTGCCTCCCTGCCTGCCAAATTCCCAGGACACAGGTGCCTGTGAAGTTGCTCTGAGTGCACTGAGCAATCATGAGATGCTTGCTATGTTAGTGTTTGTTCACGGGTGTGAACATGCCGAAACAAGAGTGGTGCATTAACAGCTCAGTGTCACGGTGAGGTTGCCACTGTTAGCATGATCTCACACCCTGCACAAGTAACACTGATCTCAATAGCACTTAAAGGAGAGCCTGTCGTAATGAGGATTTTAACCTCCTCCTTGGAGGATAGCTGAGGGCCACCAGGACTCCTCATGAGATGACCACAGCTAGTAGGAAGGAAAGAAAAATAATTGCTAAATTTTGAATTTTGTTGCTATTAAGAGCTTTTGTCTGCTTGGCAGTTAAGCCGCTCACATCATGGGTTTGCTCCATGCTTCCCATTGATCCAGTTCCTGCAATTCCCAGATCAGCAGACTATAGCCGCGATGAGATCTTCTGACTGCAAAAACTAGTTTTTGATTTGCATTTTTTTGTAATTAGCTCTTTAACCTCAGTGGCCTTCCAGGATTGCCTCTTGCCATTCCTGTATTAGTTCCCAAAAGCCTTGCTTTTTCTAATATTTTCTGCCATTTTCTCCAAGGTTAATATTTGTCAGCAGTTCCTGCTTTTGTAGGGAGTTGTTGTATGTCATATGCAATTGCACTCTTGTAGGTAGAATTACCTCCACTTTCACTTCAACATTGCTTTATACTCCTGGACTACCTGGCAATCCAAAATAAGTCATTATCAGAATTAAGAGCTCATCCACAAATCCTTTTGTGTTTTCTCTTTTGTGAAATGCCTCTTGACAATAAAGTTGAATTCACATCAAAATTTGAGTTTAAAGTACCAAATAGATGTTCCTAAAATTAAAATGGCTGTTGGAAAACACATTGTCTTCCTACAATTCCCAGCAGTGAAAATCTGAAAGTGAGAAGAAAGAGAAAGGGGGAAAGCTGGAAATCTGTAGAAAGGATGCACACCAGAAGTTTGCTCTCTTTCCATTTTGGTGTGCCAACCCTTCTGATTTGAACAGTTAGTTACTCTTGTACCTTTAACCCTCTGGCAACCATTGCTTTTAGGTGTCTATTGCAATAGGGAAAATCCATGGCTTAGTATAAAAGGAGTGAGTGAAATACTTTATTGCCTTTTATTACTGGTCTCTTTCTATACTTAAAAACTTATACACATTACCTTGCTTAAAAATCTCTCTCATAGTGGCTTCTCAGGTTGAGCAGCAACTTCTAAAAAGTGGCAATGTCCCTATGATACCTGCTTTCTGAACAAGGCTCCTGCAGTATAGACATCAAGTTATTGAGTTTGAGGGGAAGCTGATAAGATGGGAAAATTTTGTCTGTTATTCTTGTATAGCTAGAAAGAGCAAGAACATGAGCTGGACATTGTTCAGAGACATTAAGTAAAAAAAACCTAGTAATTCCCTAGCTTACACGCAGTGAAATTGTACAGTCTTGTCTTGAGATGCCCAAAGTTTTTCCACAGATTATTTTAGGTCCAGGAATCTTAATATGTTTTCAGGCCGTATTTAAACGTTTTATACTGTGATGGTGACAGTGAATGCAGATATGGCCCCAGGTATCAGATTTTATATTTATAATAATGTGGAGAAAAAACCAGTAAAAATAAGTCCCCTTATTTTTATGATGATAGCAAACAGAACATATCAGAAAAAAACCCCACCTATTTCATACTGTCTTTTCCTGGATTTCTGTTTTTTTGTAAATCACTGTTTTTAAATAGGCAATATATATGACAGTTTTCCATAGAGATGTCAGTGGCTGCATGTGTGAGTGATCTGTAAGAGAAATGCATGTTTAGTGTTTGGTTGAACTGTTAGATCTTGGTAAGTTGTCTTCAATTTGTGAACTTGTCTTCCATCTGTGTAGTGCATGGAGACAGACAGCAGCCTACGGAGCCAAATGGGAATTTCACTGCTGTGAGGAGGCCCTGACATGCTGATTCTTGCACTGCCTCGTTGGCAAGACTGTGAAGAAGATACATGACCAATGTAAGAAAAAACAGATTATGACATGCATTGGGCTGTAAGTGACATACTTTGCGTAAGTTCTGAGTGAGTTTAAAAAAAAAAAAATCCCAAAATAGGAAGACATAACTGGCTCTTACATAGCTTCTTACTTTATGATGCACATTTAGCTCAGCTGAGGAACAGGCATACAGCAGTGAAACTTCTCACTGTAGACCTGGTTTATCATCTCAGACTCTCCTCAAAGGACAACTTGGAAGTAGAAACACATTTGTGCATATGTTTACGGGTCACAGACAGCTTTCTGCTCAGGTACGTTTTACAGGAATGATGGCACAATTAACAGAATTGGTATGTTTTCCTTTTGGATATTTCATGTTCTTAATTAAATGTGGTACTTTTAGAGTAACTAAATTGCTTCTTCAGCACATTTGTGATGTTTAGGGATAGCCAAGATTTATAAAGGCTTTGAATGCAGAAATACCCATTTTGTTGACTGTTTTTCTTTTACTAGTGTTCTAGGTCAGTTTTGACATTATGGGACAGAAGATATTACTCAGTTTGGTCCAAAAGCTGATGTAAAATGTGGAATTTATGAAAGTTCTTCTTTTCTGTGTGTGCTTAGGAAAGCAGTGGGGAAAGAGGGAGTGATGGAGGGATCACAAACCTGTGTGCACCCGTTTTTATTCCATTTTTACCCCAAAAAAGTCCTCTACTGCCTTAGAAAAACAATTATCCTGGATGTGAACATATAAAGTGTCCATTACAGCACATATAGAGATTACTTGTGAGCAGTGAACACCAGGTGGCTAAGAAAAGCAAACCTGTGTAAGCTGACGTAAATTCAGTTAACAATGGTTCATATTTTGAATGAAAAAATTTCAGAGGTCTGCAGACTCCCTGGACTAGTCTGTTGCCTGGGAAACTGCACTTTGTAAATTAGGGTAAGGGGAAAACATGGTTATTAGATATGTATTTTTTATAATTATTGCTGTAATTTTCACGATAAACATCCAAGCCAGGACTATGCAATGGTCTTGATGAGCCTTTTCATGTTTGTACAGCACTGGTAATAAGGTTGGGACATTTTTTTGTAAGCAATGCATGGTTGCATAGGAGGTTAAATACTAAGAAAAAATAGGCTTTTTCCAAGTCTCTCAGTGTATGTGTTGTAGATATAAAATCTTTTCCTCTTGTTATTGATGACTTGCTGTGTCTGCCTTATATGCAGAATGGACTGCTGGAGGAATGGTTGAATCCCTTCCTCCCAAACCTAGTATAATTGAAAAAGCCAAGAGAGAATAAGGATTGCCTGAACTCTTATAACTCTAATAATTTTTTATCCTGTAGGTGTCCCCTCTTTTCTTAGTACTTGCACTTTTCAAGAGCATGAGCTTAAATTTTTATAAGGGATATATAGAAAGATTTACTTAATATGTGGTAAAGCACAGAGCATCGACTTTTGAAATTGATAAAATAGAACACTTGGACTGGGCACTCTAGACACTGAAGCTTGATTTGCATGCCTAAAACTGCAATGGGAGTTTGAAATATACCAGGTGCATAAGAGCGTAAGCGCATCATTTTTAACCACCTCTGAAAAGAAGAAACAAGCAAGATCATGCTAAAATAGTAAACAGTGCCTCCTGCTTTGGCTACCCAATGCAACAAAACCAAATTGTTCTTGCAACCCCCATTTCCTTGAGAGACAGTGGAACCTGGTTTGCCTTGAGGAGAATAGAGAAAATTGAGGGGAATATTCATCTTGCTTGAAAGTAGACATTCATAGAGAGATGTTGAATGCTCAAGTCAAAATGAGTTTCGGAGAACTTCTTCCTTCTACAATTGTACGAATGTGTTTTATGAGAGCAGCCGTGCTGCTGTCTGGACAACAATTGCAGCACACACTCCTAGTCACCATTTCCAAGTCTGGTCCTCCAAGGAGTGGTCTGCATGGCTGGACCAGCTTTCCATGTCTGCTGTCCCTTTCCTGCCTTTGGCGCATGGCTGCTGGAACTCTGGGTTTCCTTGCAGCTGGGATTAATCCCTCAGAGGCCAAATCTGCCTGCTTGGTTGTGGTGTCCTGTCTTGTGCTGAGCACTGGGTTTATTCTCTGCTCTCTCAAGAGAGCTGCAGGTTGCCCAAAAGCTATTTTTTGGATCTGATCTCTCCACATCTCTTCTTGCTGGGCTTTTGCTCTTAGAGGCAAAACAAATTCTTTGGCTCAGAAGGAATTGTCTTTAGAACTGAGTCTTGACATTTGGTTTGGAATGGCAGGAAGAGAAATTGTAGTTTTTATATTTCTGCATGCGCAACAGGAGTCCCAGACTCTTACTCCAACAAGTTTCTATGAAGAAACTCACTGAAATACTAATGGCTTTTCTGGTAGTAAATCCATTCTTTTCCTGAAGTTAAGACATTCAGTAACTCTTGGCACTGATTTCTCTGTCAGGGTTTTCCAGACGTGGTCTCTCCCTAAGTGTCAGGCTGCTATTGGAGAAGTAATGCCTCAGTCTATAGTAAAGGTTGTTTTCCAAGTCGGATGAAATTGTGGAATTGAGGAGTTGACATTGGCATAGTCTCCAAACTGTCACACTTGTGTACAAAAACTAATAACACAGGACACACTGCAGTCTTCTGGACTGGCAGAGTTTATTTTTAACTCTGTGACTGAGGTACATTAAGGAAGCTTGGTATGCATTGCCACTCAGCTTCCTCTTCAACTCCCTGGTGGTAAAGATCTACTTCTCTTGATTATTATTGTGCTATATTTACTTACATTCTCTACAGATATTCTTTAATAATTTTTTTCCTAAAACCATTTTTTTTTTCTGAATTCAGGGACGTTATATTATAAAAGTCATGAGACTCTATTTTGCTAGATAAGCATTGAACCTGGACTATTCCTTCCAGTTCCACCAGTGTCTTAGAGTGTTCCCCCCAAGAACATTTAGTAATGTGACTAATCTGTTACGTATAGTTTGTTCTGTCACGTTTTCTCTGTGGGAAAATTCTATCAGCATTGCAATGCTTTTCTGTGACAAGATGCTGCTTATGTTTTTGAAGGTTTGTTATTTATGGGTGTGTTAGGAAAGGTGTCTTGGAGAAGAGAGCTGCCTTGCTTCCTCTGTTGTTCTGGAATTTCATTTCGCTCAAGGACTATTATCCTCTGAGGAACCTCACTGCTACCCCAGTAATCTTTGTTACTGAGCATGGTGACTGACATGACCAAATACAGTTTGTTCTTTTAAAGGTACTTTCAAAATGTGTTTTAAGATGATGGTCCAATGGGTGTTTTCAAGATGAAATCTGACAGCTTTTGGATAGTTTGGTGTTTCTGTAGATCTTTGCTGTAACACCATCCACAACAGCTTGGGGACAATAGTAAGTTAAGTTACTTAGTAGAAGTGGCTTCAGCAAACTCCAGATAGATCAGTGTAATCCTTTGAATATGTCAAAACCATTAGTGAGAAATTCCAAATTAAATTTGACTTCAGGTGCTATGTTTGCTTTTGAAATCTGTATTCTAGCTTTTGAGAGAGTTATGTTACAAATTTTCCTCATCTTTGATGATAACACATAAAACAAAACTTTTTTTAAAAAAAAGGGTCTTTAGTGATAAATGTGACTCAAATATTGACAGTTTCATAAACTACAAGTTGTAGGCAGCTTTCTTATTCACAGTATCATTCCTTTTAAACACAATCTTGATTTATGAAGAATTTCAGAACTGCTTTAAAGCTTCATTTTCTAGTACCATGATTTTTTCTCTTAAGCCTTTGTTACTATACATCTCTGGACTGGAATAGACATTATTCCACCTTGTTTAATCTCTTTATATTGAATTACTGATTCTGTCATGTGTTTATGATGAGGCAGATGTCTCTAGGAAATTTTTTTCTCCGAAAAATGGACTACATTGTGTTTCTAAAGAATAAGATTTGAAGGCCTGAGGAAGAAACATCTCATAAATGATTACTAGGAGCACACGTAGAGTAACCATAGTGCTGTGAGTTGGCCACGCTTTTGGGGAAATGAAAAATTTAACAAGAAAATCTACTGAAGAAGAATACAGGAATATCTTGTGTCTCCTAAATTCTGAATGAAAAAGGTAGACACCTTATTAAAAAACCAGTATATCTATCAGCCAACTGAATTGCTTTCTGGAAACACATTAATTCTGGGCTATGTAAGCAGTGGTTATTAGTGTTCATAGTCAGCTTTATCCAAGAGACGTGTTCTCCAGCAGGTCTATACCAATAAAAGTCTGCCTTAACTAAGTTTTACATTTTGCTTATACATGTCCTATCTGCTTGGAGTGTCTCAGCTCTTGTTCCTTAAATGATTATCAGAATACCCTGTTTTTTACCTCTGTTTTTTTTGAAGTATTATAATTTATTCCTTAAAGAAGCAAGGGTTGAATCTACCTCAATCTCAATCAGGGTCAAACATTACCATGTACTTAACTGAAAGCTCATTTATTATCTTGATTTAATTGTAGAAATGGAACAATGGAATAATGCATTCTATTCATTATTCTAAATAATTCAAGTGGCTTTATTCAGATTCCTAAGAAGTGGCTGTCAGCAGTGTGGGATTTGAAACAGCAAGTATTGCTTTATGCTTAACAAAACACAGATAACTGACAGCCCCTTCAAATGGGGAATGGCTCATTTTGTGATGCAAAACAGATAGCTTGGTTGGGAATAATATTGTGTATCTATATGCAGGATTAAATCCCAGGCAGAAAGCACAGGGAGATGAAAAAATCGTATTGCTAGTCTCCTTTTTTCCTGCACTAAAACTGAATATCTCACAGCCCTCAGGAGAGTAAGGCAAGTGGCTGGTTAATGCATTGGCTGTGTTTGACGTACCTTATAACTATTTTTGAACTTTCAGCTCCCTTTTTTAAACATGAGCAGATTGCTGCTGTGATTGAATAGCTTTCCCCAGTAAGAAGCTTGTGATAGGAGATTTACATGTTAGAGAACAGTGTACCTTCAACATAGGTGAGCAGTATTTCTGACATCATGGATAACCCAAGTGCTCAAGAGCTAGGCAGTCTTCTTCAGCAGAGTGCCTTCATCCCTTTTATCATAGCAAAGGCTTGGTTTCAAGAGGTTTGTTTTTTAATTTATTTGTTTAAAGTTTGACACGCACATTTTGAGAAGCTGAAATTTGCATTCTCAGAACTTGTGGTCCGTGGAGCGAACTCTGGTAGCCAAATTAATCAGATGGTGCTTAGGAGCCTGTTAGTCCAGCTCTTTGCTATTGGGCTGCGTCACAACGGTGAGTCCTTCGGCAGCCGCCATTTGTAAACCTGCCAGCATCTCAGAGCAGGAAACGTCAGGAAAACACTTCTGGGGATGCTGCCAAAGGGAATGGCTCCGTGCGCTTGGCCCTTTTCCTCCTCTCTGGATGGCGCTTTCTGGGATTGGCGCTGGAGATCAGCCAGAGTGATACACGCGGATCTCTGCCAGGCGAGGATGGACGCACACGTGGAGGGCAGATGGGTGTGTAGCAGCATTTTGCCCGTCATCCTCCTGGGCTGCCACGCTCATTATCCAACTGATCCAGCAACCACTTAATGTATGAACCTTCCTAAAAGGAATAATTAAACTGATAGGTTGAGTGAACTCCCACTGACATTACACAGAAAATGCTTTGAAAGGCATTTCAGAGTCCCAATGAGTTAAAAAGCAATTTATGCATGTTGAAAGCTGCATTGAAAGTGAATATGATATTTTTATATTCTTTGAGTGAAAACTTATACTTAAAGAGATGTTTCAACCTGAAACAGGCAGGAGGAGAGCAGGTGGCAGCTTTGGGTGCCTGGGCACAGCTCCACTTGGTGGTGGGAGCTCTTTTGCTGGCAGGTGAAGGGGCTTCCGCCTTGAGCTGTCCCAGAGGTGCTCCCGGTTCACTGTGGTTGGTCACATTCAGGTTTGCTTGGTTTAAAGAGTAATTGTTCAAAGCCACAGTCAAATAGGAACCCTTCAATCAACTGTTTTATTAGATTGCAAAAACCCAAAGTTCATAGAACCGCAGAATAATTTATGGTGGAAGGATCTCTGGAGGTCACCTGATTCATTTTCTAGTCAGATTCTGAAAATCTCCAAAGATGGATATTTCACAATGCCTCAGGCCTTTTCCACTTACCTTATAGTGAAAATTTTATTTAAACCACAGGTGCATTATCACCAAGGTGCAGCATTCCCATATTTATCCATTCTAGTGCCTTCTCTGTCAGGCAAAACAGGAAAGCTAATGGGGGTAAAGGAGCCTTGAAATGTGACTGTAACCTGCACTCAGGAGGATATTAGATCTTATATCAGTACAGATTATTTCTTATTTCATATAGTTCCCCAGTAGGCTTTTGAATTTTCCTGTTTAAACGTCTGAAAGTGAATCTCTAATAGCTGCATCAAGATTCCTAAATACTCCATGAAAAAAATCAAAATGCACTCTTCATTGGAGGGGGAAAAAATAAAAAGGCATTTTTGTGGGGGTCACACCTCTTAGAAAAAATATACAAAGTCCTTCAAGGCTCTTGCTTGTGGGTGACTTTTGTCTGTTTTGGCTGGTGATCTTAACTTATTTTCCTATTTCTCTATCTAGTCCCTAAGGAAACTTCACAGCAACTGTGATCCTGGACACTCTGTGCTTAATAGCTGGTATAAAACCCTGATGAGAATGTAGAGTAAAATCTATGTAAATGCTCATACAAAGGACACTTTTGTGAACTACATTTCTGTAAGGACACAAAATTCAAGCGGAAGCTTGAATGTGCTTTTTGTGTTCAGAGGAGGAAAAACTCACTTCTTGCAAGTATGCAGTCCTGTCCTCTCATTGATGCTGCTCCCCAGCTCTTTTATGTTCAAGAGTTTTTCCTTCTTTCACCTGTCCCAATTTTCTGGTTACCCTTCTGTCTCTGCCTATGTTTTTTGGGCAGCAGCAAGAAGTCTCAACTTGTGCATATGTGCCCCTGATGAAGCACCATGTTCAAATGCCGGCATCTGTGCCACAGGTTTACGATCACTGCATCGATTGGTGTCTCAATTTAAATGATTTATCTTTGCTCTTGGCTTGCTGCGAGCTTTTTCACGAGCTGCAAGGAAAACTGATTTTATATATGTGTTTTCTAGCAGGTCACTCAGCTTGTTACTCATGTTATCTGGAGGAAATGGGACAAGAACTGAGAAGTAGCGTGCTGGGTACCAGGGTATGTGCAGGACCTGGAGATGGCTCAAAGGATTGCGATGGTGGGGGTGGTGGGACACCTCACTCCCTGTCCCCTGTGGCATCGGAGCCACACCAGGCTCTGAGATCGATGAACAGGCTGCTGAGAACTACCCTGTTGGGAAGGGTCAGTTGCTGCAGATTTTAGAAAGGATGCAGTTGGAGGTATTTAAAAGTCTATCATTGAATCAAATCCCCCAGGAACAATCCATTTTTAGTATATCAAAATAAGTGTATTTTGCTTATATAATCAATCCTAGGATGATAAATACTTTGTCATCCATTCCAGGCAATTTACTTCAGTGATAGGCATCAAATAGATATTGTATGGTCAATATTGGTCAATATAATTTTCATGTTGCACATTTAGTTGCATTTACACCTACTTTTAAAAATTTATTAAAAGTTATGGTTCAGTTTTCCTTTTTATTTGAACTCTGAAACCTCCTTTTTTTTTTTCTGATTAAAAAGTATGTTGTTGAGACTAACCTGGAGTTACGTAAATCAATAACGCTACACAGAAAACGAGAACAAATTGTACCTCTTGTTTGCATAATGGACAAGATCTAAAATGAATTCCTCAAGTTAATGAGTGTCCTCCGGGTTGTTTGTGAGGATATATAGCCTTCTGTGACACCAGTGTGTTTCTGATTGAAAAGTACTGCTCAGAGTCAAAGAATAGAAGTGAAAAAAATCAGGAGCAAGCAGGTTAGGGGACTCCAGCATACTAAGCTTTTAGCTTTAGTGCATTGATTTTTGGATGTCTGCATTGAGCTCCACTATAAGCTGAGGATACAAATTCAGATTTACCCTTGCTTTGAGGTTCAAACTCAGCCTAATCTCACCTGGGGTTTTGGCTAAAACGCAGCTGAGTCCCCAAGTTTCTGTCACACTGACATAAGGTTATCTTTGTCTTTCTTGGAAAGAGAACAGTGCTCCCCAGAGGGAAGGGAACACGAACACCCTGTGCAGGGTTATGCAGCTCGGTTAACTTGGAAGAGTCTGAATCTTAGATGAGACAATCATGGGGCCAAAAATTGCTAGAAGCAGGCAGTTACAACAGCATTAAAATGTCTCATATTTCCTATTCTGTTTCTGCTCCATTACCTTTATCCTCTTATTCCAGGCAGTTAGCTTCCTCTTGCTCCTATTAGCTCGCTGTGAAATGTAACATGGCTGGAGGAGCACAGGATTACTGCCACAGGTGGCCATTCCTGCATGGAGAGGAGAAAGGATAGGAGGAACCTTGCTTTGGCTGGAGTGCTCTGAAAATGAAATTGCTTTTGGAAGCTTCTAGTGTGACTGCAGTTGGATATGTATTTATGTAGATGGCAAGAGGAGATTCAAACCAGAAGGGAGGGCCAGTGTAAAATTTTCTATTCTAAACAGGACGAAGCTGGTGGTACTCAAAGTTCAATTGAGGATAAACAAAATGAGTGTTTTGTTCTCAAGCCTTACTGATAATGAACTATGAAGTGAATTTTACCTTAACTATGCACCATGGAAAGGTCACAAACTACTGAAGAAAGTCTTCTACAAAAATTAAATTACACATTAGTACATTTTATGTAACATGACAGAATTCACTCTGCAGATCAACCACTGCACGACGACTCTTGCTTTTTTCCCTGTTTAATACGTACCTTGAATATTGCAGCATAAGAGATGATCTCCTTTAGAGGATTGTTCTGAAGAAGGGAAAGTTCAATGGTCAAGTGACGAAGGTGTTTTCCAATTTACAGTACAGCCACTTGTGGAGATTGGGGCCACTCTTCCTTCTTTGTGCTTCAGGACTTGAGCTGGGAAGCCACCTGCTTACAGACTATTGCTGCAGCCTGGTTCCTGTCACTGGTGCCCCGACAGCACCTCTCCCCACTGTAGAAAGTTTCTGGGAGTTCAGAAGCAGACAGGCTTTTTCATTTGCTGAAACATTTCCTTGTTGGGAAATAGAACTTGCTATACTGGGAGTCAGCAGGTGTATCATGCCAGTTTGTGAGGTCTATAGGCAGAATATTAAATAAGCATTTTCTCGTATATAAAGAATATTTGTTTATTTAATTTACTGTACACACACAGTTACATCTCTGGGTTTCTTTTGTAATTTTTTATATGGCCTTTTTTGCTGTGTAACAGCCTTCTTCAAACTCTGTTGCATCTTACCTATGATCTATAAAGCTAAGAATTATGGAAAAATTCCCAGGGATTTGTAGACTTCTGAAAACTGAATCCTACTGTAGAAACTTAGTGAATTAAATTTCCCCAGTGCCTGTGGTTTTGAGAGTTTGTGAGCCTTCATTCTACATAGGGGGAAAAAAAGAAGGCACATTAAGTAAGGAGAAATTGTGCAAGAGGAACCCGGCAGAGTTGCTGTGCTTTACCTATCATTCTTCAAAAGATGTTTGATCCTTAGATAAAACATTTGTTAATACTTTCAAGATTTCAACATAACATCTTTAAAGATTTTTTCCTTTGCTACAGTAAAAACCCAATAATATGTCATAATTTTACTTAAGTGTTAAACTTCTTTTAATATTTGGAGCTAACTATTCACCCTAGGCATTCAGTAACAACAGTGTAACACAGAAATCCTGAATCGGGGAGCAAGAGGAAGACGTAAGGCTGGGGTAAATGAGTTGAAGGTTTAGAATAATTTCAGATTGGATTCAACTCTCTGACTCTCTGCTAGCAACATGAAAAAGATAATATTTTTATGTCATTGATAGGCAAATTGTGGGAAATGCTGAATGCAGGGCACAAAACCTAATTAGAAAAAGACTTAAAAGATGAAAATGTTCTTTCAGATATAAAATCATGTTATTGGATAAACTAAGGTTCTGGAAGCCCTTATTCTCTCTCTCTTTTTTTTTTCCTTTTTTTTTTTTTTTAAATCAGTTTGCAGGAAATGGAGCAAAGCAGAGCAAACAGAAAAGAGTGACAGGGTGTTAATTGTGACCTGATAATTAAAGTGAAGCATAGTCAAGGAACAGATATCCTCCCAGCTTTCAGCATGAAAGTGATGATGGGCAGCATCTCTGGATGCTCAGCGCTGTTTTGATAACCCTGGGAAGCTGCTGCAGGGAGAGCCTCAGTGACACACAACTAACTCTGTGTCTCAGAACACACATTACCGGGTGGGGAGTTTCATAAAACTGATTTTTTAATTGATCTTCTTTTTTCTATCTCTGCCTTGGTGTCTGGGCTGTTGATGGGTAAGAAATAGAAAGGATGAGCTCTCTTGGTGATAAAAAACGTGGGCAGGCGATGATTGCAGGGTAATGGCAACAGTGCCTTGTGCCAGCCACGGATGAGTACTGAGAGATTAAATGAAAATAAATGTAAGATAATTGAATTCAGTGATATAGGAGAAGAAATCAGAGGGGGATAAAATTAGGCTTAAGATGGGCATTATTATTTTGCTTTTTGTCAGCTCTCTTTTTGGCTTGCCAGAATCAGGAGCTTTTTGACTCAGAAGTGAAAATAAAATGAGAACACAGTCTGAAAGAAAATGAACTATGTACCTGTTTTGTTTTTACAACAAAACAGTTTTGCAGAAGATTTGCATTGTTTTAGAAAAATTATACTTTGACACCATCTTAGACTGCAGTTGCTTGGATTTTCTACATTTTTTTGTTTTAAGTAAGATGACCTAAAACTTGAGTGTTTAAGTGGCTGGTTAAAAGTCTCTCTCTTTTCAAGTTAAAGTCTCTCTTTTCGAGTTAAAATGTTCAGAAGTGTGGTGAACTCTGTGGCAACACAATTGTGATTAATTTTCTAGATTTTGCTGTGGGCTCACAGAGGTGATGGTTAAATTCCCCTTCTTCCCACACTTCAAACACGTATGTTTTATAGAAGATCATAAATTTGTGAACTCATGACTTTATTATATCCAGTCAGCAAGATGGACCACTAAACTTAAGGGACAGTACAGAAAATAAAACAGACATGAAAGTTGGAAGAGCATAATGAGGAGAAGGGAAGTTTTAAAATAATCAGAGCAAATTGAAAGCCAAGATGTAAGTATATGTTGTGTTTTTCTGGGCCTTGTATTTAAGAGAAGAACTGTGAACTTGAAGCACAGGACGAAGGGTTTGATTTGAATATGAATGTCTTGCAGGGCCTTAGCAGCATGAAAGGGATAATTTTAGCAGCAGCTTTTGAATAGGGTGGTTGGGTACAAGCTGAGATATAAGTAGGCTAGACAGGCTATAGCTAAGATCAAGGATGAGGTAAGAAAAAAACCATGAAGCGCAGATGAAATTCACCTGTGTGCAAAAAAAGTCTTGCAGAAGCATGTGTATGACTTTCAGTCATACCTGCATCCTGTTTTGTAAATTTTATTGGAATACCAAGGGTTTGGGAGGCAAACAGCAATTTCCTTCAGGTAGTCAGGCTATATTTTATGGCATCCATTTACCTGCACAGTACCCTGCGAGGTTTGGTGAGGATCTGAGACGTAGGGAAGGTTATCAGGATAGGGGTTCTGTTGAGGCCTCTCACCAGGTGAAGGAAGGTGATTTGTAGTAAAGATGAACTTTAGTATGTGGAGTCAGAGGTTATGGCAGAGTACCCAAGAGAAGAGGAAAATATATCCAACATTGTCTAGATCCAGTGACAGACTTAAAACAAAGATTTTGAAATTCTTTTTCCACACATGAAAGCTTGTGCTATAGAAGTAAAGTATCGAAACGAAGGCAATGATTAGCCAACAAAACAAAACAATATGAAGTGTCTAGCACTTTTTCCTCTTTTCTGACAAATCTTTTTAAAATTCCTCAGTGATTAATTTTTTCAGAGGAAAATACTGTACAATTAAAGTTTAGCAGGCATAGATGAACACTGAAAAAGGCGTGCACTGTAAAAGACTTCCATAATGTTTCCAGCCAACCCATTTGGCAGATGAAATACTTTTCTCTACTGCTTCAAAATTTTCTGTCAGAGGCACTTTGCTTTTCTTGCTACACAGAAATGTTTATTTTCTTTGATATGAAAACAAACAAACAAAAGCCTTTTACTTATTCACTTTCAGATCTTATTTTCATTGCCAAAAATTTAAAAATCTGGAATTGGCTTTAGCAGACAAAGGAATTAACTCTTTTCAACTTCAGTTTGGAACACTTGCAAGTTTAATAGTTGATATAGCTATTTCCAGGATCTAAAGCCTTATTTTACAGGTAATGGAATCCATAAAATCCCACCATGTGTCATAGAATGATTTTTATATTTATTAACCAAGTAACCATGGATAATTGGGGTTTTTTGGACTGATGAGATTCATGTATTAAACTGATCAAAAATGAGAGAGGCTAAGTTCATTTATACTGTAATGCAATTAAATTAACATTTTTGGTTTAGGACTATATTCTGTGCATTTAAGAACATTCCCTGCAAGTATCAGTGACCATAAAAGGTTCTTTTTCTCAACTCTTCAGTATTCCAGACAATGTTACTTAATTTTTTTTCATGAAGCTCTTTGAAATTGAATATACTGAGTGTTCTTCTACCTTGTAATATTACTTTATTGTCTATTATGCCATACATTTATCACATGTTTATGGTCTCATAACATGGTTTGGGTTAGAAGGGACCATAAAGATCATCTGGTTCCAGTTCCCCTGCCATGGGCAGGGACACCTTCCGCTATCCCAGGTTGTTCAGATCTACATCCAGCCTGGCCTTGAGCGCTGCTGGGGATGGGGCATCCACAGTTTCTCTGAGCAACCTGTGCCAGTGTCTCAAAACCCTCACAGTAAGGAATTTGCTCCTCATATCTGCTATAAATCTGCCCTCTTTCAGTTTAAAGCCATTCTGCCACCTTCTATCAATATACCTTGTAAAAAATCCCTGTTTTCGGCACCCTTCATGTGCGGGAAGGTGCTCTAATGTCTCTCCAGAGCCTTCTCTTCTCCAGGCTGCACAGCCCCAGCTCCCTCAGTCTGTTTTTGTAGGAGAGGTGTTCCAGCCCTCTGAGAATCTTTGTGGCCTCCTCTGGACTTGGTCCAACAGGTCCATGTTCTTCTCTACACTGGGGACCCCAGGGCTGGACACAGCTCTGCAGGTTGGGTCTCCCCAGAGTGGAGCAGAGGGGCAGAATCCCCTCCCTGCCCTGCTGCCCACACTGCTTTGGATGCAGTCCAGGGTGCTTTGGCTTTCTGGGCTGCAAGCACACCCTAATGGGTCATGTTCAGCATCTCAATCCCCGAGTTGTCCTCCCTAGGGAGAAATGTGAAATGTCCACAAATTTCAAATACATTGTGGCAACATATTTCATTCTTAAAGTTAGATATGCTTTCAGTGTAAAGTAGCGTGAATGGGAAGGTAATTTAGCATGAGCAATCCTATTAGAATGTATCTCCAACAAATACACTTAAACCTCAGGAGAATAGTGTTACATTTTTCCCCGCTAAAAATAACGAGATCTGGTTTGAAATTTCTGGCTAAAATTAAATTTCAGTAAATAACCAGGAAACACAAAATGAGTCTAACTTGCAACTTTCCTCCCCCACTGTTTTTCAAACAGCACAAATAAATTTTTCATTCAGAATTTTGGTAATTTTTAGGATAAGGTATTTGGAGAGCTTACACTGATGAACAAATATGTGAGCTATTTCAAAACCTGAAAATGTGTGTATGTTCTGTAAATAGGAACAATTGAATGCTGAGCTGTAACAAAAATCTGGCCAGGATTTTATGTGCCAAGTGTTTAAGAATCTTTCCCTTAAAGCTTAAAAATATAGTATTATCAAAGCCAAAAAAATTTGAATATAATATTGAGAATATTCTCCACGCCCCCTTCATGTTTTTGTTGTCTTCCTGTCTGATGCATCCAAAACCACAAGCAAGGCAAATCACCATTTCTTGAAATGTTTTTACACCTGTTATGATGGTGGTACAATCATGTCCCACAATCGGCTAGTAGTGAAATTTCCAAAATTTCACCTCATCTCAAATGGCTATTAAAATATATTAAAAATTATAAATCTAATATCACAGCCTTGGAGAAGCAAAGCTGTCACATAGAGATGCAGGCTAGAGATTTCTTTATCCTTGAGCTGGATACTAATTCCTGTTTTGCTCTATGAAGCAAATAATTTTCTTATGCTCTATTATTCTCATTAGAAATAATTTAGCTACACAAAATATATGTTCTTGTTCTTTTATGTGGCCCTTAAAAAAATATGACTTTTCTCTCATGATATTTTCAGTAAGAAGCATATTATTACTTTTATGCTGTGCATCAATGTATTAGTGGAGGAGAGATGGAGCTGAGGTGATGTTTGCTATATGTCAGTATAGCAGAAGTTTTGATTTCACTGATAAAGTAACTGCAGTGTCAGCTAAATGGGCTTAGAGAAAGTTGGTTCAGGTCAAGTGCACTGTGACTGTCAGCAGTCTGAATCCCAAAGAAAGAGCAAAATAAAGCCTTAAAGCATCAGCAGTGTGTGGCTGAAGCACCTTTTCTCTAGTTTTAGTCTTCAAGCACACATATAGGAAACTTATTGATACAGAGGCTTCCCTGAACTTTCTTGTGGAAGAGAGCAGGCTGAAGAGAAGATTCTTCAAATAGATTGATAGAACATGGCTCAATTTTCCTAGACTTTTGCTGATTGAACACTGTTATTAGTTATACATGAATGAAACCTGAGAGTTAGTTAAATGTGGGGGTTTTCTTGATTTACAGCACCATAAAAAAAGAACAAACTGAATCCATTGTCCAGCTTGTCCTTTGAACATTTTATCGCTAAGTTCAATAGAGTGCTTTCTGCATACGGAATTTTTTGGCTCTTGGAGAAAATCTTGAAAACTTGAAATTTCCTTGGAAGAGTGTAGTCTCTGATTTCTGATGATAAGAGTCAAACTCCTCCCATCTCTGAGGTTAAACAAAATATCTGCAAGGATGTTAATTGCTCTTTGAGAATCTAAAGGGCAGAGAAACTGAAAAATATTGAAAAATGGAAAGAATTAAGTTCAAGAAATAGGTTTGATTCAAAGTGTTTCTGGAGTTGTATATGTGTTAAATTTACTTTTGTTTTATTTCTTAAAACTTTTGGATGATCTTTTTAATCTGTTGGAACTGACCAATATGACCACTTTTAGCCTTTTTGACACAAAAGTGATAAGGAAGAAATAATAAAGACAAGGAATAAGGGATCTTGTAGGCAGAGTAAAGCGAGATGGAATTAAAGCCACTTGCTTTCCTGCTGTTCATTTGTTCCCATCTTTCTTCCTTTCAGAAAATGCTTGTATGCAGACATCAGGACAGTAAAGTCTCATACAAGTCAGATCTGGCTACAGTTCCCCATACTTGGCTTTGGAGTCTGTCACGTGTCCTTGACAGGTTTAGAAACTTTAAATAATGGTGAAGGAAAATTGAACCATCAGTCATCAGCGTGAAATTAGAATGCTCCATTTTTGCTCCACATTGGCCCATAGGTTTTGGAACCATATGTTTTTTATGTGTGCTTTGCTTGACTTATGGAGATATCCAACTGACTAAGGAAAATCCATAACAAAACCTAGAAAAAAAGTTTTCCTATTACACCTTTTGTTTTGCAATTAGCTTTCATAGATTTTTGTTGCAGGAAGCTCATTCATGCCGCCTAGTTTAGATTTCACATGCCTGTCATGTTTAGACAGCAAGGTTTAAGTTATTACAGAGATGGGCAGTAGCATAAGTCTTCTGGCAGGGACTTGCTCTGGTATATTCTATATATATATATTTGTGTTGTAATAACTCCTTTATTAATATCTGGAGAAATGAAAATTAAATCAGCATGAGATCTGTTTAAAAGAAAGAGTAAGATTACTTCTTTCAAGGGTCTTTCATCACTATTTTAAGACCTAGAGATACCATGCAAGACGTGGATAGTATGTGTGGGAACAAAGGATATTTCATCTCTTAAATCTTCTCAGCTTTGGTAACTGCAAAACTGAACAGGAGCTTTGTAGCTGTATTGTTTGATGATATTTCCATAACATTTGTGGCTGTCCAACTTTGTTGTGAAATGAAAGTCAGGAAATCTGACAATGCATTGTAACTTTCAAGAGCCTACATTTTACTTCTGCAAAAGCCCTGCAACGTTTCGATCTTTAAGCATCCTCGTCATTAAACTGTGGCAGAAAGAGAGGAACAGGAAAGGCACCTAAAGGGTGACTGTGATTTAAAGATTTCACTGGAGGAGATGAGCAAGGTACTGTTTGGGCTGCCAGAAGCTGAAGTCAAAAGAATGACTGTTTTAACATGTTGGGCATGATTTAATTCATTGTCATCAGCCAGATGGAAAATATACTGACAGGCTCTGAGTGACCACTGACAGGACCAAAGGGCACTGTGGTCACGGTGGGGTTAGCTGGCACAACAAAGGCACCTTAGGTAACTAGTCATGCTACTAGTTTAGTGCATTAATTTATGTAAAATATTAACACTGGTATAAATGATGATATTTTTAATTAATTTTTTTATGTCTGGCTTTGCTAGAATGCTGTTTTTAATATTGTATATTAGGTTTGCTCTTTTTATGACTGTATTTTAGAGTCACATTCTGTTGTGTAACTATCCAGATGGGTGGAACTACAGGCAGAGTTATTTAGCTTTTATGCATAAAGAAAAGACTACCAGAAAAATTACTGAATTTATGATGTCCTTCTCAATGATTAAATAGAGAAAGCAGCAAATCATTGTAGTCTTTGTACTTTTATATTTTTGTGAAGAAGATGATTTGTTTTCTGATGATATTTCAGAGATTCTTGTAATTATTTTGTGGTCTTCTGTTCCAGCTGCCCTGATACCAAGATCTTTTGCATTTTCCTCATTCCTTAGATGCTCTGGGGAATACTCTGTTTCACAGCAATGCATATGCCTCCCTGGCTGTACTGTGGAGAGAAGCAAGCATTATGATTTCTTTTGAAAAGTCCATGCATTTGATCGTGTAATGAGGTTGAGGTATTCTTCAGGATACTTTTACAGCGTAGTGCCCATGACCTGATATGCCCTAGAAGAGAAAGAGGTACTTAACTATTTATTACCTGTGTATATTATGCAGCAAGAGATTGCTTTAATAATGTGGTGACTGCTTGTAATCTCAACTGATCATTCAAGCCTTTTATTTGTACATAAAAGTAAGACTGGAACATTTTTTAGTCATCCTTTCTTAGACATCCTCCTCAGGTCTCTCTTCTGGGAGCCAGAAGCAGTGTGGGTTTTGGCCCTTGGCTTAGACCTGTGATATTTCTGGCCAGTTTCTCTCACCTTTTCTTGTGGTGCTGTTTAAAAGCTGGTTCAACCATTTTTGCTACCGCTGTTTGTTTGCTTAACTAATCCCTTAATCCTATTCATGGCTTCTGTTAGAGGGTGAGGTCCTCATAATCCTTTTGGGCAAACTTGCTTTCCTTTTCTTATCTTGGCTGGTGTTCATTCATGAGTGGTTACTAGCTATAAATATATGGCAAATTTTTTGGCTGAATACAGCGGCAGTAATTGGAGAACTTTTGACTTTTAATTTGACTTTTCTGGTAGTAAGTGTGAGCTCAACAATTCGTGCTGCATGGCTTTGTTGTGGCTGGGCCCATAACCACAGGCTTTACATCTCCAGTTAAAGGAGGGTAGCATATACCTTCTCATGGGGGCTTGGAAATCTCTTTGCAGACAGAAAGCAAAATATTTAGAGGATTTTGGGAGAGGCTATGTTTACATATCACATTGCTACTTTGCTGGCAGTCGCTCCAAATTAAGTAAAAGTTCCCAGCTTCTTAGAAAATATAATATTTTCTCTAAGAGTGGCTGAATTAAGAATCTGAAGTTTTGTCTCCCTGCCAGACAAGCAGGAGGCCCTGAGCAGTGTCATTTTCTGCCAAGAGGGAGGAAGTGGAGCTGACAGGAGCTCTCCTGACAGAGAGCTGCTGGCCACCAGGACATGGGCTGTTGGTCTCTCTAAATGCAGTATTTCTTTTCAGGGAATGCATTGTGAATTTCAAGCTTTGCTCTTTCTCCTGTTTCTAGCATGCAGGCTGTTGGCAGTGTTATATTTATTGCAATTTTGTTGTCTTGGCAAAGAATGCAAAAGTGTTTGCAGGCCTCACTGGACCAGTGATAGACTAATGATATGTAGCAACAGTAAATGTTTTTTTTTTCTGCACTGCAATCATGTTTCATAGGTGCCATGCTGGAAAATGAGATCCATGTCTGAATCCACTCTGGTAGCTAAGTTGTGGATATGCTGCTCTTAAGGAAGGCAGCTCATGAGTACAGTGGAGAGAGCCCAGGGATAGCCTGGCAGTTTTAGCATCACCATTTTCCCAATGGAGTTTTTCTTTTGCCCAGAAAAGTATCTTAAGTGTGATTGTGGATTGCATATGCTTTGAGTGCCTTTGTGTGCCCCAAATTATGGACAGCTCAACTTCAGATGATGTGATAAAATGGTGTTGCAATAGTGCTGCACAAGTTGTGCACTTTTGAACACCTGATGGTATACAGATGCTCAATCAGCACAGAAAGCTTAGGTCCTTTAGCTGAATACACCCTGCAATCAGTTCAAGTTTCCTGGATAGCATTATAGGGGGAAAAGCCCCAGAAAAGCTTGGAGAATCTGTCTTGCCAAAAGCTATACATGTGCAGAAACACTTTGTACATGTCTGGCACAGTGCATTTCCTGCCTGTAAAACTTCTCGTACTGGAGCAAACAGCTGGTTAATGGAGATGTGTGTTTTTCCAACGGAACTTTAATGCCAATTAAAACCAGCACTGGTTTATTTACAAAAACTGCTACTGTTTATTAACAAAACTGCTACTTTTTCTAGAAAATTTTTTGTCATTTATGGCATCAGAAGAATCGATGAGAGAAGCTAGTAAATATGTAAAGCTAGCAAGTTATGAAAATTAAATAATGAAACATACTTTTCAAAAATTATACAGGGTTATAATTTTAAAAGTATCTAAAATGCCTGATTTGTAACCTACCTTTTTCTATGATATCTCAATTTTTTTAGGGTGGGCTCCCTTTTAAAAAGATCTGAAAACCTGGTAAATGTTACCATAGCTGTGTAAAAATATTCCTCCTCAGAATATGAAAATTTTGAATGATAAATTATGTTCAACTAATAATTTTTAAAAATTTATTTCATATGATACTTTATGAGATTTTTAGTTTAAAAACTTAGGGCAATTTGACCAAAAAGCCCCCCCAAAATCTGTACCCATCTAGGTGCATTACTCCTGGCATAGAATAGAGCCTAAAACATGGATATATTACAAATGATTTCACACCAAAGTCTGCACTGACTGTCCAAAAGCAGGAATTATTTCAATTCCCTTATCCAGACTGAGATTCCTGGGCACCAAAAAAACATTTGACCAAAGAACTGAAGCTGAATTTTTCACAAATGAGTAAAAGCTCCTTTTTTTTTCTTTCCTGTCTCATATATCAAAGGGGCCAGTGGAGTGCATATCCGTGCAAATTTTTTGAGTAGTTGAGTTGTAGTATAGTGAAACTATCCAAAAGTGTACCACAATGAAATTACCCATTTTTTGGGAAGAAATAATTAATGTCCTTTAATGAGTTTACTCAATCTGAGTGCTTTGTGAGAAGATTTGTATGTATGACACAGAGGAGACCTGAAATTTTGTGGGATTTGATCTCTGTCATCCTTAGGTAATGCTGGGGGGAGATCAGCTACAGTGGTACGAATTTTGTTGTTAACCCTCTAAGCTTGTTGTAACTATTAATTAAACACCTGATTGACTTTATCAGCAGGCAAAACCATATCACTTTCCAGGCTAGACCTATTTTATAACTACTGTAGGTCTGGCATTGCAGGTGATGCATAGATTGAGAATGGGATTGTGTTCTGTTCATCTGTCAGACTTAGTCCCCCACCTTAAATGTGTACAGCATGATAATATTGCATGGCACGTGACACCTCCATTGGAATGCTGCTGAGGATGTGGAAAAGTGAGTCTTACA
>WEIT01028270.1:427512-442778 GCA_013389985.1 Dryoscopus gambensis | reverse complement strand
GCCCCTCTGGACACAAGAGGGAGTCCTGAATCGTTCAAAAGAGAGGTTTGACTTTGGATGCTGCGGATTAAAACATTTTTCACTGCACCGAGAAAACTGCTCATGACTTGGAGGCCTTTGGTGTCTTTTGCTCTCCATCGTGGCTGGGTAAACCCGCGGTAAATCCGCAGTAAATCCAGGAGTGTGGATTTTAGCCATTTGCAGTGGGGACAGGTCAGCTTGTGGTTGGTTAAAGTGAGTCAGGATTTCCTAAAGGACCAGGAATTATCCCTGGAATCAAACAGACTTGATACCCCCATTTTGATAGCTGATCTCCACATTTTGCAGCCCCAGCTGAAAACAGGAGACTGAGGCAAAGCTCCCGTTCAAGGCAACCGTCTCTCCATGGCGCTGGGACCGCACATTCCCCCCATCCTCCGCGCCTGCCCGCACCTGGCACCGGCTGCCAGCCCCAAGTCCCCCGTGGATTTGGGGACACCCAGCAGAGGGGACGGGGGGCCCACACCCCCTGTTCCCACTGCCCCGGGGGACATTTGCTGCTGGACAGGGATATTTTGGGACATGCGCCTTTCCAGTAACGCCCGATTCTATTTGGCACAGCATAATTTTTGTAACGCAGCTCCCGGGGGGAGCACTCAGGAGGCGGAGGTGACCTGATGGCACGGGTCCAGCCGGGACAGCCAAGTACCGCAATATATCAGCAATTTCGGCAGGTCCTGCTAAAAAACTGGTGGCTCGATCCCACAACAAAGTCACGAGGAAACCTCCAGCTCGGGGCTGGGGCTGGCCCCGGACGTGCCAGCGCCGGGCTCGGCGGTGTCCCCATCCCCAGGCACGCAGGCCAGGCATTCCTGGGGGGCCGGACCTGCGGGGCTGCCGTGGGCTGGTCCCAGCCCCCGGGGCCGGCACCCCCTATATCAGCCGTGCCCGCGGGCAGCGCCGGCACAGTGACCGCGACAGCCCCCGGCCCCTCGCCCAGCCGCCCCAGCCATGGATGACATTTATAAGGCAGCGGTGAGTGCCTCCCTTTGGGGCTGTGGGCTGGGGAGGGGGGAGGTCTGAAATGGCTCTGGGGATTTTTGTTGTAGATTTCCGAAAGTCGTGATAGCAATAATTCAGTGGAGAAGTGGAAGTGAGAAATAATTGTAGGGCAGCGACTTTTAGTCAACATCCTCATCCAGGACATTTCCCTCTCATGGCTCTGGAAGTTTCACGCTCCTCTTACAAGTGTGAAACTCTCAACCTGCTGTTAAATTATTTACAATGACCCCCTGGTTCCCTGCTGCAAAGCAGGGAGATCACTCTTAGGTGAAGCTGTAAATCTCAATGAAACCTGTGTGGCATAAGAGGTGACTCCTGGTTTTAGCCCAGACAAAGCAGAGCAAGATTTCCCAGGGAAGAAACATTATCTGTATGGGTTAAACCTCACCCTCTTCTTTCTGGTGCTTCACAACTCTGCCATTGTTATGTTTCCCTTCCTTCTTAGCTGAATATTTTTCTGGAGGATTTAAAAAAACCCTTGCTTTTTCTCAGTTATTTCCAAACCTCCTCCTTTGGTTCGCTGCTCCTGCTGTGTGCTGTGCAGAATCCAGAATGTGAGCTATGCCCTGGGGAACGTGGAGCATCCTGAGGCTATTTTAACTTCCACAGCTGCACGCTGTGCTCACTGTGTAAACCCAAACTATTCAGTCTGTAATAGGAACACTGCATTAACAGTAACACAGACAGAGATGTGCCAGTGGAATAAGGATGAAAATAGATTCTGGATTGTGTGGATTGCTGTTGCATCCATAACTGGATTTACAGTAAGAGCTTTTTGGTGCTTTTTCTCCCTTTAAATACCTGGCTGATCAAGTTTGATTTTAAGAAGAGCACAAACAATACAGCATCCAAGTCTTATTATAATTCCAAGGTTTTCTCAGGGAAGGAATATACTCTTTTGTAGGTAACGGAAGGAAAATACCCCCAATGCTCACACCTCCTGTCCTTTGGTCAGCCCTGACTGTCGGGAAATGGAACCCCTGTAGTGATCCTGATAGTGTGAAAAGGCTCAGGAAAGTCTGAATTCCCCTACCAACACCTCCAAAAGGGAGAAAAATGGAACCTGTAAAACCAAAGAACATCCAGGCCTTTCTAATCAAGGTTTTACATTAAATATGTTCTCTGTGACTCAAGGCACAGGCCCTTTCCTCAATTTATAGGGACCACATGCCCAGTAATAAGGTAAATGTAGGGTTTGAGTCCTGGGCATTAACATTTACAGAGGCAAAACAAGCCCCAGCCAGGCACAGCTGAGAAAAACAGCTCTTTTGTGGATCTATTTCCCACAATTAAGACTGTAAGAAAACATTTACCTGGGAAAAAAAACCTGAAGAACTTCAGTTTCCCCTGTCTGACTTCAAATGGAAGCATGGGGTGAAGAGGAGAGCTGATAAAAGCAAAATACAACAGATTTGGCATTACCACAGCTGCTGCAGTGCTGTGAGCTTAGAGCTTGCCTTCCCACACTGCAGTCAGAGAAACCTGTTCCTGGAATGATGCGGAGAGAAAGGAGGAATAAGGCTGCAAACAGCACCCATGTCCAGAGGGAGCTATCAACAGCTCAAGAGACATCTCTCTGATTAAAAATGTCACTCTATAGTTAAAATATCTAATTCACATACAACACATCTACCACTTCAGCACTCAAGGAGGCTTCAAAATTGAATAGTTTTATATTTTCTGCATGCTGATAGTATATATCAATATTACATTTATGCCAATCCCCTACATGCAGCCAGAGAACCCAGTGGATTTTCATCTTACCCACTCATGCCTAGATAAGGGTGTGCAAACACAAAGCTATTTTAGGAATATTTTTAGGCTCTATTAAGCGGTGCTTAGAACAGTGCCAGGGACAAGTGTCCAGATAAAGGGCTGCAAGGATAAATACCAAAGCCTGGGAACAATCGGGGAGCTCATCTTTATCTCCAGCACCACTCTCACCCAGGCTTATAAATAGCGACGGCGCCAGGAGTGTCGCGTTACAGAGCAGGACGTGGCTGTGGCCACCGTGGTGGTGGCTGCCCTTGCTCTGCCCAAACCATGTCTACAGAGGGCCAGCAGCTGCCTGCCTGCCCTCAGCAGCACCAGAGGCACACTGGGCTTGGGTTTCCTCCAGCAGTGGGGGAAAATCCTGCTGCTGTCCTTAGTGCTTTCTGACAAGTCCTCACCTCCCGGAGCATGGGGAGTGGGATAAAGTGCTCTGCCTGCTTCCCACAGGCTCTGTCCTGCTTCGGAAAAGTACTTTCCCTGCTTCTTGCTGCAAGCAGGAAGGGTTTCCAGCTGGCTTTTGCAAAACCATTGCTCTTCGGGTCAAAAGAATCAGCTTTTGCTCAAAGACGGTGCCACAACCCTGGGCTGTGGGGGTCTGCCCCAACCAAAACATGGCAGGGATGGGTGTTGGGGGCCATTTGCACAGGGATGGCAGCAAGGAGGCTTCAGTGGGGTCAGACGGGGCAGGCATGGGGTCCTGCCTGGCTGGATCTAGAGAGGCTGTTGACCAGCATAGGAAGGAAAAGTCGATGTTTTCATGGATGCTACCAAAGGGGCAGTTGGACAGGGTGGTGAGGTCAGCAGTTTCAGATAAGCAGTGCCTGGAATGAAGCCGAAGAGTGAAATGCACTTAAACAGGTACGGCACAGAGCTGATTGACATCCTTTGCTCTCCCCATTGATTATTTTCATTAATTGGTGCTAACTAATAAACTCCCGCTGATGGTCTATGGGGATTGAATTAGGGTAGAGTTTGGGAATAGTCTGCCAGCCCATATCAGCTAATGCCTGTTGGCTCCACAGGCCATTTCTTCAGGGAGATTCCCAAAACAGGCTAAAGGGAATAGCAGCTCCCTTCAGAGCCAGACCACCTTTGTCATAACACTGGCTCAGGTGGAAGGAGAGCAGTTAATGCTCTGGAGAGGGCAGGATTTTCCTGAATCTAGAGCTGAAAAACAACTACCAGGGATAGCCTTGTCCACCTCTCCGTCCCCAGGGACCTCTCAAGCACATCCCATCTCTGATCTGGCATTGGCCCACATGCAAGCAGCCCTCAGCAGTGCAGCCATCCTGCAGTGAAACCTGCCAGCAACAAAAAATTATCCCCAAATGGTTGACAGAGGCATATTTTTTTCCCAGTGGGCTTCCCCTGATTGTACAAAGCCTATTTCTGCCATGTATTAGCATCTGCTACTCTAGAGAAGTGATGTTTGCTTCAAAGGAGATGGGAATAATTTTTTTTAAGGGGAAGGATCTCTTAGACTACAAAAACTTGTCAAAACCCCCCTGGTTGTACATTCCCTGGTCCACGAGGTTGACTCTTGTGAGGTTTGGCTGACCCTGGCAAAGGCTGTTGAACAAATAACGTGTCCTTTTAGCAGCTGGTGATGCTGACAAAATTAAAATGGCTTGGTGTCTGTGTTTTCCTTACAGGTTGAGCAGCTGACAGAAGAGCAAAAAAATGGTAGGTGCATCTTGAACGTGACACTACAGCCTGAAGTCGAGCTCCCCAGCCAGCAGCCCAGCCTGCCTCGGCAGTAACACTGGAAAATGCTTCGGCCAGGCTGGCCAAGGCAGGGCGTGACCCAGGGGTTTTGATCCACCAGCATTTCTAGCAAGGCAGTTTCTGTGGTGTGCCTGGGGGTCCCACCATGCCTTGCCTGGGCACTGCCGGGGTGCACAGTCAGGGGAGGCTGTGCCTGGGATGAGCCCCCTGCCTGCAGGGTCAAGGTGCAGGGCAGGACTCCCTCACTTCTCCTCTCCCTTCTCTCTCCAGAGTTCAAGGCTGCCTTTGACATCTTCGTGCTGGGGGCAGAGGATGGATGCATCAGCACCAAGGAGCTGGGGAAGGTGATGAGGATGCTGGGGCAGAACCCCACCCCTGAGGAGCTGCAGGAGATGATAGACGAGGTGGATGAGGATGGTGAGAGGTTTGGGTTTCCTCCACTCTCCCAAGCACCATCCCCACATCTGGAGGTGTGGGGGCCATCTGTGCAGTGCTGGCAGGATCCCCGCTGGGGACAGTCAGGGCTGGGGGGAGCAACCTGCAGGGCTGTGAATTCAAGGGACACTGAACACCCACCAAACCTCAGCATGGTTCCTTTAGGGAATTTCCAGGCAAAGAGAAACTGTGAAAATTTTTATTCCCACAGTGATCAGACTGCTTGAACTGATTTTGGGGGGTACTCTGAAATTGTACAGATCCTTTTAAAAAACAAAATAGAGGCTGAATGTAGGAACTGCCATTTCAGAATTGCCACTTAGAGGATTCTGTCATCAGGAAAGTCTCTCACTGCTCAAGTGTACACACCCCCACATAACTAACTGTCAGTATCAATTAAATCAGTGTACTGATGATCCCACATAACAAAATCCACTGTGGGCATTTGGGCAGAAATACCATACTAAGTAATTGGAAAATAAAGAAGCAGCTGAAAATCAGGCAAAAAAGGAAAACAGATATCTGAGTCACTGAAAACAACACTACTATACTGCGGGTGCAAAACCACACTGCATGAACACCTGCCTTCTGGAGCTTTCAATATTAGTATCTAAATGAGATGGACAGGTATCTCCATAGCAGGAATTCTATTCCTTGGTGCTTCCAGAAGGACTTTTGCCAAGGCAAAATGACCGTGAAAGACAAATATTCACTTATGAGGTCAGAGGAGGGCCTCAGTCACTTATTCCAGCATCATGAGAGTGGCCTCTTGCTCCAGGGCTGCTCTCCTGAGGTTTGGCCCTTGGTTGCTGAAGGGAAGTGTGATCCCTCACTGGCATTGCTCATCCACCCCCTGTAGCTCCAGCTGATGGTTTCCATTCTGCCCGCAGGCAGCGGCACCGTGGACTTCGATGAGTTCCTGGTTATGATGGTCAGGTGTATGAAAGATGACAGCAAAGGAAAAACCGAGGAGGAACTCTCAGACCTCTTCAGGATGTTTGATAAGTAAGAGCCATGACCACAGTGTGGTGGGGTGGTGGGAGGAGTGCAGCCACCCCAGCTCCCCCTCCCCAGCAGCTCTGTCTGGTCCTGAGCTCTTCTGTCCTGGCACAGAAATGCTGATGGCTACATCGACCTCGAGGAGCTGAAGATCATGCTGCAGGCAACAGGAGAGACCATCACCGAGGATGACATAGAAGAACTGATGAAAGATGGGGATAAAAACAATGATGGCAGGATTGACTATGATGGTAGGACTCTTTCTTGCATGTGGTTTGGTCACAAGCCCTTGGTCATCCCCCGGGCAGCTCCCATGGTTTTGGTTGCCTTCTCAGATGAGCACGAGCTCACGCAGGCAGTGCTGGGCAATACACCTGACAGGAGCCTGTGTGCACAGGGAGGGGGGTTCTCATGATTGTGAAATGGTAGCAGAGACCTGGGGCTGCCTGAGCTGTCCCCTTGCTGCGGAAGCCAGTCTGCCCTGAAGCCCTGCCGCTCTTCACCAGTTGCCTCCTGCCCCCTAAACACAAGCACCATTTCCGAGGGGCTGGAGCTTTGAATGTGATGCTGACAAAATGACCCCCTGACCACTTCTGAGCTGAGTCAGTGGCTGTGTCCTCCCGCCTGGCACTCACCTCCAGTGTTTTGGTGGCAGCTGAGGGTGACGCCGGGCTCCAGTGACATTTCCAGCAGGAGTCACAAGGAGTCCTCACCACAGTCAGAGGAGCAGTAGCCATCCCCCCACCTTGGCCTCTCGCATATCGTGGGGGTGGAAAAGGAGACAGGGCTGGGAAAAGCTGCCAAGAGCACACTTGGCAGCTGCGAGGGCACTTCGGTCTCACCTCACACCTCTTGTCTCCAATGTCTTCCTCTTGGCAGAGTTCCTGGAGTTTATGAAGGGGGTTGAATAAATCTGAGGCCAGATGGACAGCTTGAATCTCCTAAACCCTCCAGCTCTGCACCTCATCTCCTTGACTAAGTCCTCTGGCTACCGGCATGAAGACTGAGTGCTGAGAAGGGTGGCCAGGGGGAAATAAAACCTGTTAATACCCAGTGCCTCAGCTGGTAATTCCTTGGAGGTTCAGTGACAGCTTCACCCCCGTTGTGTACTCATGATTAATGGCACCACTCCTGGGGGCCACTTCTGGCGAGGTGAGATCGCAGCTGGAGCTTTAAGCCTCCAAGGAGGTATTTTGCTGCCAGCCCAGTGGCAAAGTCCATCCAGCAGGGCCATGGGTGGGGAGCTGCCACGTTCCATCTCCTCACCCCGCCATGGTGAGCAGGCTCAGGAGCTCACACTGGTGCCTGCTGGTTTAACTGGAGCATTGGCAGCATTTTAGCAATGAAATAGGAATTAAAACCCACTTCCAGCCATCACTGAAATCCTCACAGTTCCTCTCCTCCCTACTCACACCCTGGCTATCCCTGAGGGTACACCCCCTCTTCCTCCCCACCAGCCTGACTGGCACCCTGTGGCACATGCAGAAAGAAGACCTCAGTTTGCTTTGGAAACATGAATAAAAGCCATTCCTAAGCTGGACTGAATGTTCCTTCCTGTCTCACCCAGCCTGGTGGGAGGCAGGTGCTGGCCTCTCACAGTCCTCCTGCAGCCCTGGGTGGGAGCCTCACTACAACAAAGGAGACACCCAATTTTCCCTGAGCAATCACATCGATTTGGGCCACTGAGAGATGCACAACCCCACTCTGGGTCTCAGCTCCCAGGCACAGGGCAACAGCAGGGCCAAGGAGCCGCGCTGTCCCCAGGGGCCCCGAGCACCGTCTCCTCTCATCCCAAGGAAGCGCAGCATTCCTGCGGCATTAGCAGCTCCCCCTGCACATAGCTGCCTCCTCCCATCGAATTACAGCCCCAGCACAACTCACATTGCAGTCGTGTTGCTAAAGTCAATCGTTTACCCAAGCAAAATAAACATTGGCAGGGCAAGGCACCGGACTGTGTTGGGGCAAGCCCCGGCGACGCTGCCCTCGGCTCTGGGTGGCCACACTGCTGGGCCAGTGCCCCAGGTCTGCTGGGTTGTCCTCCTGCCTTTCCTCCCTTAACCAGCTTTTTCTTTCCCCCCATTTCTGTGGAAATAACACCCTGCAGCAGCTGTGACACAATCTCATTTATAGCAATAATGAAATATTGCAATCTCATTTATAGCAATAATGAAATACTGCAGTTCAGGGCAAACAGGCCTGAGGTGAAAACAGGCATGAGAGGGGTGGTCAGTTGGAAGGACATGGCTGTGTGTTTCCTCTGGACAAGCAGCACTAAATATTTTGCTCAACCAAGGCTTATAACAACAGAAAAACTAACAAAATGAACCTGTCAGCTAGAAACCCAGAGTATTTTGGGAACAGCTCTAATGCAAACATCTGTGTGACCCACTCAAAGGGGTCTCCCCAAGGGTTCCAAGCCCTTGATGCCATAGCTACTGCAGATTCAGCAGGACTACAGGTGTACCAGAAACCATAGGAAAGATGCTGGTCTAAAAACCCTGTGACAGGAAATGCTCCCAGGTGTTAACAGATTCTGTTTCCAACGAACCTGTAGCCTAGAGATGAAAAAGAAACATTTTCCGCCTCCACAGTGTAGCAGCAGTTGTTTCCCACTGAAACCTGTGAGGACACAGCATGTCCTCCTATTTTACCCCAGGCCTGGGAACCTCCAGAGTTGCCAGTACCTGGGTTTCACCCAGGAGCAAGGTGATGCCAGCTGTCCCCATACCCACGACCACCTAGCCCACGGGCAACCCACCCCTGCACTCACATCACATCAGGCATCACTGACAGCCCCCTTATCCTCCTCTGTCCTGGCCAAATCCCAGCATCCAAAAAGGACTTCTCCAAGATATTCCCCACTGCCTACTGATAGGGTTTGGCTCCCTGGAGGGTGAACACGAGAAACAATGAGGTTAACCTCTTCCCTTCAGTTAGCTTGGTGGCTTGGACTGTGCTGTGACCCAGGGAAAAGGATGGCTGGGAAGAGCCACCTGGCCCTGTGCCTTGGCTCTTCCCCCTTGGCTCAATGGCACTGGCAGCAGAAAGCCACAGCCTCACCGGCTGCCCACCCTTTTCCAAGAGTAAAGCAGGGAAGGTGGTGGCTGGAGAGAGAAGACAAAGGTCCTGTAGCAGCAAAAACTTGTCACTAGGAGAGCAGATACACTGCGACTATTTAGGCTTTTCCCGCCCTTAGAACGGGAGGTTGGGAAGCCAGGAAAACTGCTGCCAGGCTGGAAAGCCTTCACACACTGCCTGTCCCCCCAGCCAGACAGCAAATGCTGCAGGGTGAGGAGCTGTGGGTGGATTTCACTGCTGCCTAAAACACGGGAACAACTGCACAAGGAATGTAACAGGACAGGACAGGACAGCGAGTGGGTGAGAGGGCTGAAAAAAGTCACCACTGGAGGATCAGCCTGGCTGAGCCTCCACACAGGGGATGTGCTAACAGTGCATGAAAACCACCCCGAGGAATCCATGTATCTGTGCAACTCCAAACCAATTCACAGTTTTCACTGCATGTGTAGTGAACTTCTGGTGCCCGAAAGCCTTTAAGGAATGTGACACAAATCCTCATTGTCTGGGGAGGGAAAAAAAAGCAATTGAAATAATTTGTTTTTTAAATCAGGTAAAAAGTCATTTACTGGTCTCTAAAACAGTCCCTAGATCTGCGTGCTCTTACCTCCCCAGCAGAGACAGGAGCTGCATGGGCAGGTGACAGCAGCCCATGCCACCAGACCCTGCCACAGCTCTCAGGCCATTTATCTGCTTGCCTTTGCTGTAGATTTAACTCCTGCCCTGGTTTGCAACTTTATCAGTGTATTTGAGGCCTCTCTTCAGCCCTCAGTAAAACTCTGCCATGTGAACCAAGTGACCGCAGGAAGCTCTGATGGAATTTCGTACACACAGCGCTCATACAACCTCAGCATCAATCTGCCAGCAGGGCAGTGGCAGTGTAATGTGAGCTAAGGTACATCAGATAAACACTTCACCAAGCCAAAGCCCCTGTGGTGCAGAAACACCTGCAACAGCCTTGAAACCTGGGCAAAGCAGAACCTGTGGTCTGTTGCTTTTTCCTGACTACACTAGTAAAAGGCAGTAAAGAGGGACAGAGCAACAGGTGTCCAGCCCCACTTTTTATCATCACTGTGAATATCAATGTCTCCAGTGAATACTCTGCCCCTTCAGAGCATTTTGCAGGGTTTTCATTTCCCCTCCCCAGTTCTGTGTTCTTGGCTTTCAGAGCAATGGCTCACCTTTGCCAAACAAGATGATTTGGTATTTGGTTACACACCCTTTGCTCTTTTTCTTTTTTAAATCAGAGAAAGGAGCCAAACTGGAACTTGATACCGAGTCCTCTTAATTGCAAAGGGGAGAAATAATCAGCAGCAAGTATTACGTACAGCAGCAGCAAGCATGAGATATAAGCTGATGTACAGCAGTTGTTAAGCATTGAGATGCTTTTGAGCTTTGTCTGCCTGCAGGATACCAAACAATCATGAGAGTTTTGAAGTTTTTAAATATCAAAGATGACAGAGCACTGCGTAATAGAAATAGTTTCAAGTGTGCCACAGCTGCCGGTTCCCCCTCCTGGGCTCTGTATACGTAATGCCCCCAAAAAGGATCTCCAACCTCACTTCACCAGCAGAACCTAAATGATTTCACAAGGCAGGGGAAAGATGGAGACTCACCAAGTCAGCACAAACTCCCCTTCACAGCTTTCCCTTCTGGGCTGGGACAACTGTACCACAAGGAGGGAAGCTGTGAACTGAGGTGTTGCAGGGGTAGGAAAAGCAGTAGGTGGTCACTGATGTCCAGGCAGTGTCCTGCGGAACCACCACGTGTGCAGGGAACAGAGAACAACAAACCTGACACCGACCTGCTCTGGAAGCTCACAAAATTCCTGTCTCTTGCTACACAATGATGCCTGGATTAAGGTTACGTTCCTCCGTGCTGCATTTTGTCACGCAGCCGCTATTTTGGTCAGAAAGTCAGCAGGCCCTTATTTGGGAAGCTGTCCCACTGAAGGGCAGCATGAAGGGCAGCGAGATGAAAAGGCTACTTCTGAAGGCAGGCCTGGGGCAGCTGCCTGGAGCCACAGGAAGCCCCAATCCTGCCCTCTGCTTCTCGTTAACATTCCAACATCCTTTTCTCAGCCTGACCCTTGCCTCTCTTCCCTCAGACTGCATCTTGAGGCTGAGCTACTCCCACAACACAAGCGCTCAGGGGAAGACACCAAGGGGGGTTGAGGTGAAACCTCCCTTCTCATATGGAAAAGTTTTAGTGCTAGAGATTTAAAATGCAGACCTGTGTAGGAAATCTGCAGACACACAGGTAAAGGTGTAGACTGACAACCAAGTGCTCTGTCCAGAGGTTTTTTCCTTTGGCTCTTGTAGCAACACACCTCCACACTGACCCTTGCTGGGCCAGCCGCTCCATCTCCTTCAATACCAGCAACAACTCTGCTCTCAGTGTGCCTTAACCATCTAGTACGCAGTAGAGAACCTTGCCATCATTATTGTGCTGTTGCTTAATATTAAACCTGGTTTTTACTGATACCTTTGCTGGTGATTCATTAAGTTCCTCAAACACTAGTTTGTGACAGGCTGACAAACACCAACCTCCACAAAAGCCCAAGAGATGCACACAGCAGGAATCAGACAGCTGAGGGGTATAGACATCCCCGACTTTGCAACACCCTTGATTTGCAAGTTTTAAATTAGTAGATCTCTTTCTATTGCTCGGTTTAGGAGTGGGTGGGTTTTCTTAATCAGTCAAAAACAATTAAAAAGTAGGAACTGGGAAAAGACTTCTGATTTTAGGCCAGAAAGAATTCAAACTAACACACAATTTTGGCAATTGGCTGAACTATTAAAAAAATAAACTACATGAATTGGATGCTCCAGTTAAAATTATGGTTTTCATTCAACCAAGTGTTTTGTCGCTCCACTGCAGTCTGAAGGTTTGCGCAGACTTCCAGCCCCTGTGCGGCTCCATGGATTTACCCCACCGGGTGGACAAGCACTGGAACTGCAATTTCAGAACAGCTGGTCGCATTCCAACAGGTGGCTCCTGCCAGTAGCGGAAAGCACCGCCTGAGTCAGCTTTGAGGAGGCCCTGCAGAGCGAAGCCCTCTCCTGGATGTACACAACAGCAGGAGCACAGCCCGGGCTCAGCTCCTCCCGGGATTTTGCAGTTATTCCCCTGATCTCACCAGGCCAGCACGTTTCATCAGACAGCACCTTTGTTACTGCAGTGAAAGACATTCCCTAGAAGCAGTCACTGTGAAAAAAAGGTGCATTTTGCATATTCCTAAAACCTTACACAGTCCCATGGGTACGTCCATCAATGCTTCAGTATCTACGAGTATTTCAGGAACCAACACACAGCAACCCGAACACAAACTCCTGTGGTCTCCAACACCACAGCCAGCACTCCTTACCCTCCCATTCCTCAGGATTCCAACAGCCCTAAGCACCTTACCCACACAGCAAGGCAGCAGGCATGTGACAGGCCCCGGGAATCTCACCTTGCTGCAACAACACCAGGAATTATCACTGAAGCCACAGTACATGAGAAAGAAAATGTCAGCCCAGTTTTCAGAAGCACAAGGAAGATCCAGGGACCTACCAGCCAGTCAGGCTCCCCTGCATCACTACTCACTTGATGCTTGATGCACCGCTGGCAGATAAAATACAACTCAAACAAGGCTTCTGGAGGGCTCTCCTGAAATTCAGGAGGTGAAGACTTTGTTACATACAATTTTATTTAAAAAAAATGCTGTAACACACATGCCAGTGAGAAAACTGGTTCTTCTTAATAAATCACATCAGCCTTTTTTCTGCTGAGCAGCCTGCTGCTGCTGAGCTGCCTGCCTGGCATTGTTGGCCTGCATCTTCTTCAGCCCCTTCTTGTTGTGTTTCTTTGCAAATCTCATGTTCCTCAAAAACTTGGTTTTTACCTGTAAAAATAAGGGAAAAATAAGCCACACTGCAGAAGAGACATAGATAAAAACATTTATAGCTCCATATTGTTCCAATTATTCCCAAATGCTGGCTGTGACTAGTTCAGACTTTTTTTTCTGATTTTTCAACAAAATTACTATAGCTACCTGCAACCAGGCTTTAACAGCCATTTTCCTTAACTACCATAAAATAAAAAATCCCAAACCCCAGCAAGAAACACACAGAAAGAACAGGATGAGCAAAGCTGCAGGAGCAGCAGGACTGAACCCTCACTGAGCTTTGCAGAAGACAAACTTTTATATCCCTTCCAAAAAGCTTTGTAGATCATGACATCTACAAAGCAAATCAAATCACAAGCTCCCTCCCCCTCCCCAATCACAAAATGTCCTGTTTTCACTTTCAGGTGTGGAAAAATATCCTGTTACATCATTTTGATAACCTCAGAAAAAACTGTATACTCTGACTTTCATATGTTTTGCCCAGAAATGCCAATTTCTCTTTATTTTGTAAGTGAAATTATCTGGATTAGTACAGACAGTAAAACATTATTGAAGGGGAGAGAAGGAGGGAGAGAAGGAGGGAGAGAAGGAGGGAGAGAAGGAGGGAGAGAAGGAGGGAGAGAAGGAGGGAGAGAAGGAGGGAGAGAAACCATTCAACTAGCAAGTGTTTGTTTTACTGGACACAGCACTCAGTGACAGCCACCAGAGCAGGACAGGGACAAAACTGGCCACTAAACTAAAATGCAGTTTTACAGACATACAAGGGCAGATTTCATGTGGGTTAGGAATACCCCAGTCAGGGAAGTAAAAGAACTGAAGCCCACAGTGGTTCTGACCACCTGGAACACAGACCCCTGTCTGCAAAAAACGTGTCAGTCAAAATAATACAAATTCTGGGCTTTTTCATGGTTAAGCCTCAGTGACTCAACAGCCTGGGAATATCAATAGAAACACTCACCCCTTTGAGAGATTCATATCTATGGGTTTTGGGCTTCTTGATGCCATTTCTGTGCCACTTACGGGCTATGTGGAAAACAAGACAATTATTTAAATTACACTTTCTGCAACTATTAAGCAGCTGCAATAATTTCTATTTAAGTGTACCTGACTATCAAAACGATGTGGAATAGACAATCTTTAGACCTTTCCTATCCAAACTACATCTGAGTTAAAACCACACCTCTATGCTCATCCCTCTGCACACTGTGCTCTTGCCACTGCATGGGCTTCCAATTCAAGGATTTCAGGCAGCTCATTAACTAATGACACACTGACAACACCACTAGCACCATAAAGGGCCTCAGTCATGAATAAATCCAAGCACTTGTGGCCAGTGTCAGAGGGCACCACCACTCACTGTGCAGGACCAAGCAGAACCTACTCGTGACCTCTGCTAAATCACAGCACTGATGAGAAGACCTCAAACATGAACTATTTCATCACTGTGGTCATGTTTGGATGACACAGGATCCCAGGGGTGAAGCTTTTCAGTAACATCACAGAATAACAGGATGACTGGGGTGGACATAACCCTACAGACCACCCTGTTCCACCCCCCTGCCAAGGGCAGGGACATCTCTCAGCAGACCAGGCTGCTGCAAGCCCTGTCCAGCCTGGCCTTGGGCACTTCCAGGGATGGGGCAGGCACAGCTTCTCTGGGCACCCTGTGCCAGGGCCTCCCCACCCTCACAGGAGAGCGTTTCTTCCTAATAGCCAACCTAAGCCTCCTCTCTGTCAGTGTGAAGCCATTCCCCGTGCCCTGTCACCACCTGCTCTTGCAAAAGGTCCCTCTGCCTGCTTAGGTGGTGATGATCATCACAGGATCAATCAAATTGGAAAAGGCCTCTGATATCACCGAGCCTGATCTATGACCCAGTCAACCAGACCATGGCAGCCCTTCCTTGAACACCTCCGGGACAGTGACTCCACCACCTCCCTGGGCAGCCCATTCCAATGTCTAAGCACCCTTCCTGTGAAGAAATTCTTCCTGATGGCCACACTAAACTTCCCCTGGCACAGTGTCCTGTCATCCTGTTGCTGGTTACCTGCGAGAACAGGCCAACCCCCAGTTTTCTAACGTAAAACTTCCTATTTTTCTGCTTATATGTTAATTCTATGCTGAGCCCAAACAAGTCCCGACTCTCGTCACACTCCTTTAAGCCCCGCCATTCGATCCCTGCGCAGCACCACCTTATCTCGCTGCAAACCCCGGGGCAGACCGTGCTGCCATCACCGCGCCGGTCCCAGCCCGGTTAAACCCTCCCGGCTCCCCGCCGGCCCCCGCCCCGCTCACACTGGTTGTGCGTGGTGTGGTTCTTGGACTTGGCCA
>WEIT01028270.1:121853-427187 GCA_013389985.1 Dryoscopus gambensis | reverse complement strand
CTATGGCCTGTGCCGGCCCGGGCGAGGGAGCCGGGAGCCGAGGGAGCCGAGGGAGCCGAGAGCCGAGGCTGCCCTGCGCGGGGCCCTGCCCGACCGCCGGGGGAGCGTGAGGCCCTCGGCTCCATGGGAATCCGAGCGCGGTTTATCTGCGCGTTCCACCACTCTCGGGCAGTACAGTCACGCATGGGCAGTGCAGGTTCATTCAGTGCCGTTCATCTTTATTTGTGTGGAGCACCAGAGGCCTCGAACTGCTCTTTTTGCTTTCAGAGAGTTGGCAGCTTTGGCTGTGCTGCCTCGGTGGCCCCCGGAACCTCCCCATGCCCAGCCAAGAAGTGGCCCAGTGCAGGGGTTTGTGCTGTGCCTGGCCACGCTGCGAAGCTAAAGTTGCACTCCTTCAAAAGATACAGAGACTTCGGTACTTTAGTGTGTGAAAGACACTGAAATGATGACGACTATGGTGGGAAAATTTCCTCCTGGAAAGGGTAGACATTGCAGTGGGCTGCCCAGCGAGGTGGTGGAGCCACCGTCCCTGGAGGCGTTCAAGGACAGACTGGATTCATGGTCATGGATTGAGGCATCTCCCATGGTGAAGTGTCATAGGAATAAGGGGCACCAAAGGCCAAGATTGCCCAGCCCCTTGGGTTGTATCTGTTGACCAATTGCAGCATTTCTGGCCAAGGCTGCTGTGATTTCAAATGGGAACCTCTGAAAAATGAGCAGAAAAGGCCCAGGCTATTCTGCATTGTGGGAACATACTGCCATCTCTTTATGGCATTGACTTTATTTTACAATGGGAGGCACAAGCAAATTGCTTGAAGTAACCGAGCCTGAAAAAACCAGCCCAGAGACAAAAAGCCCCCTGACCAGTGCAGAGAGTGAACTGGATATTTTTTTTCATTGCTTGCAGAGCAATTGCTACTCTCTCAAGTTAGATACCTATAAACAAGCTCTTTCTATTACAAAAATAGGGAAAAATAGATTAGCCTTGGTAGCTGGGCAACGCTGATGAAACTGAAATGAAAACAGGCAGGAAGAAGAAAGTGAATGCAATTTAATTTCAGTATTTCTCTTATTCTGAGCAAGACCTAAGATGCAAAGTGTATTTGGCCTAATTCCCCACCCCTACTCCCATTCTGGGTAGCTGTTGTTAGCAAATAGTGTAAAAATAGATGAAAATAGCAATTTTCTTTTACTGGCATTTTGCAGCTGCAGTATGAAGGTCTGCTCAAAATCCTCCTTGATACGCAAACCTCTGACTTTAAACTGTTGTTTTTTAAAATTCCTTCCACTGTAGTGAGCTGCAGTCTTAAAATACTTGTACATCACTGTGGCCAGCTAATTTTAGCCAACAGTAGAGAGAAATCCTGACTTCCCTGATAACGCAAAGAGCCAAGCTCAGTGGAAGGTAGAACTGAATCCTAGAGGTGTATTTGCCTCCGTTGCATTGCAAAAAGCAGAAAGGCTGCCAGCCCCCCTTAGCTTGGCCATTAGATTATGGGAACTCTTCATCTTTTTAACTAATTTCTGGGCCTTCCTCCATAGGAAGAAACAGAAGGGTTTATTTTATGGTTTTATCCACTTTTTCCAAGCATTTTCAGGGTCTTGCTGCAATTATTGCTGCTGGAGCTCCCTGGGAGTCCTTCCCAGCTGCTGCTGGGGCCACTCAGAGCAGTCAGACAGGTGGGGATTAGAGGAGCTGTGCCCAGGTGATTACAAGATCCATAAGCCAAATTATTAAAATAAAGCTGTGGAAGAGCATTCAGTTCATGGGTCTGAGTGTGACATACTCAGGGTAGTTTATAAATCCCTGCAAACCGATGCAGAGGACCAGGTAAAAAGCATGATCCAAGGCAGGATCGAGGCCTGTGTACACCACTGGGTGTNAAGAGCATTCAGTTCATGGGTCTGAGTGTGACATACTCAGGGTAGTTTATAAATCCCTGCAAACCGATGCAGAGGACCAGGTAAGAAGCACGATCCAAGGCAGGATCAAGGCCCCTTGAATCTCTCCCGTGCGCTGATGAGCTGCTGTGCCTCTGATTCTGGTGTTACTGAGAATGATTGGCCAGTTCAAAACCTTTAGTCACACTTCCAGTGATTACAGACTTAATTAGTGCATGTTAGCCCAAGTGTCCTCTATTAAAGGAGCTGTGCTCGTTAAATAGGATGGTAATTACTCCAGCTGCAAAACAATTATGAAAAAAATCATAACAAAGATCTCACAGTGCCTTTGACAACTGTATCGCAGTCGCTGTCCTTGATCACACACTCCTGCTGATTGATCTCTGTCAGGTTTGTCACAGCTTTCAAGCTGACACCACATTTCAGCAGCCCCCCCTACCTTGCCTCCTCCCTGCCTGTGAGCTGTCTTTGACTTGGGGTACAGAATTACTGTGGCTGCCCCCATCAGTGATGCCAGGACTGTCCATTGTGCAGCGTGGCGCCCGTGCCAGAGCTGAGCCAGGCTGAGTTTTACAAAGGCTTGAGCGGAGGTCGGGTCCGGTCATTTCCCAAAACATGAGGAAATTTCCTCCCCATGTCCACAGGAGGAAGACAAGGAAAGGCCATGTTCACGAAGGATGCTGGACACCGTGTGACAGCACAGCTCCCTGGTGCCCTGAGCACAAAAGCAGTGACAAGCACTTTCAGGTGCTCATTAGGAGTCCCGCTGCCTTTGCCTGGCACAGGCTGTGGGGCACCCCTGCGAACTGCTCCCTCGTGGGCAGGTATCAAGCAGTGGGGAGAGTGCAGGGATGCTTTTGGCTGTCCCTGCTGGCTCACACGGAAGATTCCCACCCTGGGCTGCTCCCAGCCAGGGCAGCTCCGGCACTTCACCCGTCACCACCCGTTCCCACCTCGCTCTGCAGACACCACCGAGGTGCAGCTGCAGCCTGCAGGGCTGTGCCTTGTCAGGGCGAGCACGCTGTGGGATATGGCCACCTTCATCCCCCTCCTTCACCCCAGCAAGCACGGCCAGGACTGGGCTGTCTGGCAGCTCCCCAAGAGGTCGCTGCCCTGGCAGGTGCCGGTGGCTTCGGGCTGATTTTAGGGCTGTTCCCAGCCTGGGAGCAAACAGGGCTTGGCTGTGCTGTAAAGACGTGCCGGGATGGAGTCAGGGTGATGGACAGTCCCCGGGGACAAACGGCCAATACGCCTCCAGAGAAGCCAGGAACAACGGGGCATGGAGGCACTAGAGGGAGCCTGAGCATAACAGATCCCGCTCTGGCTCCGAGTGGGAGAATTAGTCCCACTGAGGGAGCAGCGGCATCACCAGGCAGTAACAGCAAGTTTCACGCAGCGGTTTCCCCCTTGACCTGGCATCCTACCTAGATGTGCCTTTTTATTCCCTGACAGCTGCTATCATTTCCTCGAAGGCATAAAGAAATAGTTTCATTGATGGAAAGTGCCAGTCTGCCAGCAGAGAGACAGCTGGCGCTGTGCATTTGGGATAGCAGGTGAGAAAAACCACTGGCAACTGGTGGCAATTGTCAGATGGGAGCGCTCAAGAGAAAAGGGATTCTTGCAAGGCAACGGAGAGCAGAAGTGCTGCAGATATCCCTGTGGGAAGGGGAGCTGTCACAGCACAGCCTTGCAAGTGCTCCCGGACTGATGGCAGGGAACAGTAGCTGAGGCTTGTGTCCTCCACTGGTGCACTCCAGTTAGCACCAGTTAGGAGAGCTGAGGCACCAGAAGAGTCTGGAGACACTCAATCTTTTATTTTTCCCATCAATATTTTCATTACATTGGCTTTGGACGAGGAACAGGGTCACTGGCCCATGGGCTATGCCTGAATCTCCCCCTGCCACTGTCACCAAGGATCAGCACAAAGAGTGCGAGCAGGAGTCTCTGGCTCTCAGCTGCAGTGGCATCAGTGCCACGATGGGGCAGGGACTGGGGAGCAAACACTCTGCACTGGTGTTTAGCCACAGTGGAGAGATGGATGTGTCTGTTCCCAGTACATCTGAAAAAAGCATCTTCTTTTACAATGTTTGCAAGGGGCCAAAATTTGCTTTTAACAGGGGTACTCAAGTTCAGCTCAGTAGAAATCAGAGGATTTCTGATTTCTGATTTTTCCCTCCATCACCCCTGGCTGCTGTTGGAGGCTTTTATTCCCCCCTCAGATCACCCCAGACCCTTATACATATTGCACAAGCGTGTTCCCGTAAGCAGCTTCCTACCATGAACGCAGGAGGAAAAATCAGGCAGCAGCCTGCAATGCAGCCCTGACCTTTCTCTCCAGGACTGCCACCTCCTCCCACTCTCCCCGGAGCTGGCACTACTAACAGCTGGTTTCCTCTTGTTATTTTTCCACCTCCAGTCCTTCCTCCAGAGGGGAGGCCGTGCTGGTGGCCCACGTACCAGTGACTCACAGGCTGGGACCTGCGAGGAGCCAGCTAAGCCTGGCCAAACTTAGTAACATCTCATTTTCCATTGCCTACACCCTGGATGCTGCTTCTGGCTGAGTTCATCACTGGAGACCTCCTCTGGCTACCTGTGGGGTTTGGGAGGACCAGCAGGACTTGGGCTGAGATGGAGCAGCCCTTGATGCAGATAAATTCCATCTTGGTCAGTGTTCATCCAGCTTGCTTGTAGCTGAAACCCACAAGACGTTCTGGACATCAAAGAGAGCTTTTCAGGCTTGGGAAACATGTAAATAAAGACATATATACAGGACTGCACAGCCGTTCCATTTTTCTGGAAGCGTTTGAATGATTTGAGGGGAGCTTAGGGGTTTAAAAGCTGATTCCCCATCTGTGCCAATCAGCCTGGTCCATCTGGCTGGATGTCCCCAAATCAACAGATGACAACTGCAATCACATAGCCGAGCCTGGGGCACCTGCAGGGTGGGGAACGACGGTCTGCAAAGCTGGAGGTTGGAAGCTGGGAATGGAAAGGAGCTGGGGGATGACCGGGCTGGCAGCAGCGGAGCAGGCAGAGAGGGAGGCACAGCTCGGGCAGGTGCATGCCGCGGAGCAGGACCCTGCCGCTCGGTGCGGGGCTGCGTGCGGGGACAGCGCCAGCAAGGGAGCAGCCATGTGCGCGCAGCCCACGCCTCGTGCTTTAATGGGATTTTCCAGAACACTTTTTGCCCCAGTAACGGAAAAGGAAGCTCGCCCGCCGCTTCCGAAGGCTGGGGTGAACGTGTGCAGGCGACGTGACACCTGCTCAGCCGGCACTTCCCGAGAGCCTGGCTGTTCCCGAGGAGGGAGCGGATCCGCAGGCACAGCGTGCACCGAGCAGCTGATCGCTGCAGGGAGGAGGCGCACGGAGGCGGCTGGGAGAAACGGAGAGGGCTGACCTAAATAGATGCTCAGCTAATTTATTCATTTCTCTGCTTTATTATTTAACACAACTTCGAAACAGCTCAGGACTTCTGGTTCCTCTCAGCTCTGCTGCTGACGTTGGGATGCGGTTATTTTTTACCTGATTTTGCTGCCTTGCTCGGCACCCCTCTCTCCCAGCAGGCAGGCCAGGCACACTATGGGAAAGCTCCAAAACAACCACATTCTAGCCCGGAGCACAGAAAGGACTTATTTTAAGTTATTTTGAGCTTTTGCTTCACCTCCTGCCTAAGAAGCTGTTTGAATTTTGGCCTGCTTTATGCATTGCTAATAGGGAGATTTATCTCCAACTTAGCTGGCTGAGGAGGGGATTGGTGGGTTCATACAGCACGAGGCAGCCTTCAGCCTCCACCGACATCTTCCTCCAGGCAGGCTGCCAAAGGCAGCCCCAGGCTCTGCAGCACAGGGGCTTTCAAGGATAAACCTGGAGCCTGTCTCTCTTCCAGCCAGCCTCCTCTCTCCTCAAATCCTAGCAATCCCCTGAAACACTGTCCAGGAGGAATTTATTACTAGAAGGACACGGAGCCCCAGCTGCTGGGAGAGCTGTTCAGGCTGCGGTTCACCCCACGGGCTGCACGTGTCCTCTGCGAGCCCACGTCACGTTTTAGCACTGCTGAGCTTGAACAGCCACAAGCTGGGGGAAAAAAAAATTGATGCCTGTGCAGGTTGTCTGAACCCCTGCACCATTTCTGCGCAGGCACGAGGGACACGGGCAGAGCTGCTCCATGTGAAGCGACTGCTTCCCGGGATTCAAATCATACAGCACCCAACTTGTGCCAAGCAGGGCCCTTTAATTTTTCATTACAGTTTGTCACTTGATGTATGAATTTAGGCCAGTGTTGTACTCAGTTGCCCAGCCCCACTGTTATGATTTTCAAACTGGATTATTCATCGACCTGCTTGATGCCTTACAGATTTCTAAGCAGTGAAACGAGCCCTGATGCTGTTTAGCTTAGCAGCAAGGGCATCTCAGCTCACTCGCCTTCACACTGCTGGAGAGTTTGGTGATGTTGCTGGGAGTGGGACAGTGCAAATTAGCAGAAATGAAGCAGTTAAGGAGGCTGCAAGTTAAAGTCTTCCAAACCAGCGGGCGCTGAAGGGAAACAGTCGGGCGTGGGGCTGTGAAAGTAGGCGCTGCTTCCCTGGCATGGTCAGCTCCTTCTCCTGCCTTCACTGGTTAAACTGGGGCAGTGTGAATCCTGGGCAGGGTCCTGTGCTGGCAACCCACAGGGTGTGCAGCCTGGCCTGTGTCAGGCTTTGATCTGAAGGGCTTTGTGGTAGTTGTTTTAAATATAAGGTGATACTTTGGTCTGAGAGCCTTGTGAGGCCAACGAGAATAAGCACAGAAAGGACGGAGGCAGCCCAAGTGATTTGAAGTTTCTCTTTCCCTCCCTATACTCTGGACTGGTTTTTAGTGGATGATGACCCAGATTGCCTAATGAGGGCAGATAAGCCCTACATCCCACACCCTCTGGGGCCTGGGGTTTTGTTCCCTTGCACCTTAATTGCACAGGGCTGATTAGCATGGAGTTAAGGGTAACTGGGTGTCACCCTGGGATTTAGGATCCTTCATGCGGGCACAGCTTCTGCCCTGCAAGAGGGGGAAAGTCCCTTAATGAACCAGAGTGGGCAGCAGGCTTGAGGTGAGGGCTGTGGTGTGGCTGCCAGCTCGCCTTTATCTGCATGGAGAGGATTATTGGGAAGCCATGCTGACAATGCTGTGGCTAAAAAGGAAAATGAACTTCCTCACAAAGACGGTTTGTTGGTGCAAAGCAGAGAGAGAATAAAGAAGCTGCCAAAAAAGCTGACATTAAACCCGCTGCTTACCTGCAGCTCATCTGATACCATGACTGAAACCTCTCATTTGCAGCAACATAATCCAAGATGTTCTTTCTGCAAAGCAAAAAAAGTAGGTTATTGCTCAAACAGAGCTGGGGAAGGATAAAGAGACAAGCAGGGCCTGATCCTGCCAGGTTCAGTGTGTTCTGCCCTCTGAGCAGGGTTAAAACCCTGACTGGCAGCCTGATTTGGGGGTTTTGGAAAAAACTTGCACAAAATCTCTTTCCAAACCTTTAGGAAAGGGCTTCCCTTGCTGCAGAGGCAGGGCAGGATGCAGAGCATGGAGGTCCCAGCCCTGCCTTCAGCTCCAGCCCCTCTAACCCAGGGACCTGGAGGCAAGAGACACGAACCTGTAATCCTCAGCACTCTTGTAGCACATCTCGCCTTCAAAGTGCTTTGTTGGGAGAGAATTACTGACCCTCCACAGAACTAGGGCTGCCCTTTCCCCCCCGCTCCCCTCTTTCTTTTGGACGCATTACCTGCTCCAGCCACTGGGTTTTCCCACCTTTCCCGGGATTCAGAGATGCTGCACACACTTCAGCAGCAGTGAAATCCTCCCCTCTGCAGCGACGAGCAGATCTCGTGCTGTTCCTTTTCCTGCCTTTAGGTGTGCAGAGATCCACTTGGCTGTGTCTGCTGATTGGTTTTAGCCGTGGTTCTGTACCAGGATCTTTTCAGAAGGTCTTGCTCATTAAGAAATCCTGTCCCCATCAAAACCACTAACACAAACACCTGTTGGTGTGCTCCCTGCACCTTTTTGGGGCCCACTGCAGCCACCCTGTCTCTCTTGGGAGGCTGGTTCTTATCCTGGGTGGCAGCAACAGAAGGTTCCACAAATGCTGTCCTTGGATATTAAAGACATAAATTACTGAGCTGCCCTTCCACAGAATCAGTGCTGAGAAATGACTGACACCGTCCTTTTTACATCACTCAAATGAAAACCTAATTGCACCACGGCGGCAGGGGAAGGGTCTGGGGATGACAAACAGGCTTGGTGCAGAGTTCACAGTTCCCACCAAGGAGCAGTGAGGTGCAGGCCACCACAGGGGCTGTGCGTGGGACATCTGACTGCTTTAAGTAGTGCTTGTGCCCAGCCTGTTCTGGAAATGGTGCTCAGGGGCACCCATTTCAGCCTGATACCAGCTGCTTCCCTATGACAAAATTGGCTTTATTAGGAAAATAATACAGGCTGTGGCAACACTTCCATTAGCCCTGCTGCCATCCCACCCCCTCACAGCTGAGTACCAGAATAACTGAGCTGGTCCACACAGGAGTGATGCACTGGGACACAGGGCTGCCAGCAAAGGAGAAGCACAACCCTCCCCTCTCATATCAGCCTCATCCCACTTGTGTTCAGGGTGGCCTGCTTTATGATTTGGCTCGCATTAAAACACATTTCTTCCACAGTAATTTTACTTCATGAACCCAGATAAATCCTTAGGAAGTCTCTGGCAGGTGGACACCTTCAGATATCCTTGGCACTCAGCAAACCTGATACATCCAGAGGGGATGGGGAGGGCAGAGTGCTTGGCTAAGATCTGGAGGCAGGTGAACTTCAAGCATTTTCCACTAAAGCTCCAAAGCTGTAGCCTCATTCAAGTGTTGCAGTATAAGACATCAAGCCACACTGACATGTAGTCAGGAAGAGGATGCAGGACAGGCCTCAGGAGTCCTTACTCTCTCCAGACATGTAGAGGATCTCTCTTTCCCCCCCTAGTCTGCGTCATCATGCTGCCACCTCTTCAATAGCTGCAGAATCCTGAAAAATTAACAGATAAAGGTTTTTCTTGCCTGCTCTGGCCACCTGAAACAACCTTCTGTTCGGATGGAAGCACTGAAGTGTTTCTCAAAACAGCTCTTCCTCCTGTCATTAAATATTTAAGAGAGCAGCACCAGGGGAAACCATGAGCTTTTATGGAGGCAGGATGGCACAGTGCTGGGAACCACGCGGAGCCCGATTTAAATAGTAATGAGATGGCGGCATCGCTCGGTTTTATCCTCCCGTTGCCCCCCCTCGCTGCGGCGCTCCCCGCAGCATGCCCAGCATCACATCCCCGGCATCGCATCCCCAGCGTCGCATCCCCGTCCCGCCGCATGCGGGTGCGTGGGGAGGGCTGGCTGGGATGCGCTCGTGCTCTGCCAGGCCGGCCCGGCTTGCAGATCTGCTGAATGGAATCTTAATGACCTGGAAACCAAGCGCTTGTCAGCGCTGAGGGGAACACGGCGGCGTCCGAGCACCGCTCGTGGGTGGGAGCAGAGCGTGGAGCAGCCGTGGCTGCCGAGGGTCGTCCCTACCAGTTCCTTTGCCTCCCCATCATCACTTTCCCTGCTCTGCCTCATTTTGGGGGAGTGGAGGGTGGCAGAGGGAGATGTCTCAGTGCTCTGCAGTTGCTGTAGCAACTGGGGTGTCTCTGGCGGCAGAGCACTCGTTTCTTGCAGCCAGCCCGAGGGTGAGCTGCTGAACTGAGAGCAGATTGATTTTTTTCCCCCTGCTAGAGAAAAGCCCCCGTCTGCCCTCCCCGCCCCAGCAGCCAGGGCCCAGGAGGGCTAAAGAGCACCTGGGCACCAGCCCAGAGCCGACCCGCAGGGATGCTGCCGCGTCTGGCTGCTCCCGGGAAATCTTCTGCACCTCAGTCAAAGCTTCAGCACCTTCTTGCAACCCTTCACTGATCCCTCTCGGCTGCTTGGCAAGGACAACCTGCCTTTCCCTAATTCGGGCTCCAAGGCAGGGTGGGTTGCTACAGCCATCCAGGCTCATCCCTGGGGCAACTCAGACCTGAATTCATTTCCACATGAAACAGAGCATCTGCTTTGGTGGGGAGGGACCAGTCATGATCAAAACATCCTCAGAAGAGGAGGATCAGCATAAGCTTTGCTATGTTACTTCCCTGGGTAATGATTTTTAAATTATAGAGCCTCTATCGCAGGCTAGATTCACTTGGTGCCCATTTCCAGTCCCCTGATAAGACTTTGCCTCCTAAATCCCGTTATTCCCCCATTTCCATCACCTTTGTACATCACAAGCCCTGACCTGCTCTCCCTTCATTTTCTCTCTGAGAAGCCATAGGAACAGGGCTCCTTGAGCCAGCTCTTGGAATGTGCTGGTGCCTCTCCCCTGAGCCTCAGCCCCTTGGCCACTGCACGGGTGTTTGATCCCGAGGTTGCTCCGGTGTCCCATCCTTGTGTCAGGGCCATCCTTCGGCCTCGTGCCACTGCGGGAATCCATTCGGATCCCATCACCCTGTACATGGGACATCTCTTTTTTCCTCCACCACTGACTTTATGTTTGGTTCAAATAAAGGATATCCTGCTGGCCAGCACATCCAGCAGTCCCCATCAGCAGGTGCACACACAGGAGGACAAAGCAAACAGAGCTTAGTGCCAAGGCTCCAGCGTTGCTCAGCACCCATGGCCCTTGCCATTGCCCATCTCTTTTGGTTTCATTTGCAGAGTTAAGCCCTGGCCTTGCACAAATGCAGAGACCTGCCCTGATTTTCCAGAATGCCATGAGCTCTGATGTAGCCTTTTCACCACCTGTCTTTGGGATGGCTGCCAGGGAGGGCAGGAATTGCAAGGAGGGCTGTTCTTCATGAGAAGGGGAAGCAAAAAGGGAGTGAGTTAAGTTTCCCACGTTCAGAGTCCACCCTCTAAGCATTTCCTGGTGGGAACCAAATCTTCCTTCTGCAGGTAATCACCTGCACCACAAGATAAGAGATGAGCAGTGCTCAGGCAGGGGCTGTGGTAACCCAAAATAGGTTTTTTTTTCACTGTAATCATTACTTAGGGTGCAATTTCTTAGCCAGTGTTTTTGGGGCTGCAGCTGGAGCTTTATGTTCCCTGGGAAGGTTTCTTGAAGAACAGGTTGGCCAGTTGGGGAATGTTTCATTGCTATTTTCAGCCTGGGACGTTTTCCTTTTTTTTTTTTTAAAGTACAACAAAAAACCTGTCAACAAGTCACAAAAGAGTGATCTCAGTCTAAAATACGAGCCCTGGCACGGGAGGGCATTTGACTCAGAAGCCACTTCCCATCTTTGGAGACTTAAAGTATGTTCCACTTCGTCATCCCGAAGGTCTTTAGGCGCTTATAAAAACAGAGTTTATTTATCCACCGTCAGAACAGCCTGTCTATTATCTTGAAGGCTGAATTCAGAAAGTTTCTTCAGAAATTTATTGGTTTCATTCCTACCAGTCTGAACAGAAGTTTTCCACAAAGTCCGTCAAAATACAAATGTCTCAATTCCAATTTCCCTCGGTCTTTAGCAAGACATCACATTAATTGTGTTAAAAAGCACTTTTATTAGTTACTGAGAAAGCAGGAGTCTGGCAGCTCTTCTTGACCATGAGCTATTCACTTTTGTGAAGTCTCCTTTAACAGTGCTTTGATCCAAAGCAGTGGTTTTCTCCACCAGCAAATTCAGCAGTGCCTGGAGCCAAAGGGACCAGCTCCAGGCAACGATTATTGGCTGCAGGTTTGAAGGGCTCCTACTGCTGCCTGGGCAAAGCCTTTCTGTTCCTCTCGAGGCTTCTCACAGCCCCACTGTCAGAACAAACGGAGTGGGGGAGGCACGTGGTCAGCCCGAGGCCAGGGAGATCCAGGAGCACAGGCAGAAATGCAGAAGGAATGGGGGAGTTTCATCCCCACCTGTGACACTTCTGGGAGGGCTCAGTGAACCATCAAACCGCTCGTAGGGGTTTTGCTTTAGTCTAATTTTGCATAAGGCTGTTCCAGCCAAAACAGCCCAGCCTGGTGGCAATGCGGCATCTACCTCCAAGGGAAAGGTGGTAAGGAAAAAAGCCAGCAATTCCCAGTCCTCCAAGGGGCAAGGAAATTATATTCCCCATCTGATCTCCATGGGATGCTCTGGGATTGCTCCTGACAACATTCAGTCATTCTGGAGCTGGGTGAGCAGCCCGAACCCCAGACTTCCCAGCTGCAGCCTTGCATCAGCCCTCCTGCCTTCCTGGAGCCACCACCAGAGCCTGAGGAGCAGGATGGGCACTCAGCACACGAGCCAGCTGCAGGATCCATGCAGTTCCCTGGGATAGAAGCACCACGGTGAGATACAGCTGGGTCATTAGCATTAAAGGAAAGGAAAATCTCAGCTCTGCTACATATTTCCTATTGACTGTCCCATTCTAAACAAGGTGACAGACATTAAGTGGCATCAAATAACACGAACCGAGGCTGGCCTTTGCCTCATGGCACTTTTTTAGCACCTCCAGTGCCACTCCAAACCGAGTCCCTGCTGACGCTTCAGCTCTGAAAATACTTCAAGGGGTTCCAACACACACACGCGTTCAGTCCTCGTGTGGAGGAAGGCATTGCCCTGATGATTGAGACATTAAATGCTGAGCAGGATTCCCTTGGCTGTCACGGCTTGGCTGCTGGGAGCTTATGAAAAGAAAATAAATAAATTGGGACTTAGTTGAAATAGCCAACAGATTGAAACCTGGAGATTTCTGGAAGCAGCCGTGCTGGAAAGGAGCACGTGTAAAGGGTTGGAGGATCCCTCCTATGGATGTGTGAATAGCTCAGCACTGATGTTGCAAGTTGCAAATATTGGCAACAGGCTGGCAGAATTGCACCCATCTGACTGCACCAAGACCTCCATAAACACACTCACACTCATCTTCCAGCCAGGCATGTGCAGATGCTCCCTGCAGAAGGATGGCCAGGACAAGCACAGGTGAGAGCCCAAGATGCGCTGGGAGCAGAGAAGTCCCTGCAGAAATAGTTTGCTGGATGCTCAGGTATCTGTGGAAGGATCCATTGGTCATCAGAAACCCAGAGAGGGGAGATTTCAGGCAGGAGGAAAAGCTGTGCCACCCAAAAAGTGCAGCCCAGCTCTTGTCACAACCCTCTGTGATCCACCATTGGTTTAACACAAATTCACTGGGGAAAATGAATGCTCTCAGGCTTGAGGATGGGTATCTGATACACAAAGCTTACAGCTCCTGCCCTCACAGAGCAGCTGAAGATATTTTGATCAGAAAAATGCCTTCTCAACCTCCCTTGCTGTCTGAGGAGGATCTGTTGGCATCTTACCTACAAGAGTGCAAAGGATCCAGCCTGTGGGGCAACCAGTGCCAGGAAGGGCCTTCATTCAGCCCAGACCCTTAATCTTTTCCTTTTATTTTAGTACTCCACTCGAAATTTTAGACCACAGATGTGGCAGTTAAGGGCTGAGCAAGGTCTGGTCACAGCTTCTGCATGGGACATGGCTCCTCCATCAAAGACTGAGCACCAGTGCAAACATGTGCTGGAGGGACCTCATTGCCTATAATTTAGCCCAGTTTTGCTTTCAAGCACTGGCCTAATCATGATTTCTGGAGGCCAGATGGTGCAATGCAGTGGGTGTCCGGACCTGACGCTCTCACACGTGCTGGTTGTACACCTGTATGATCCAATGGCTTCGCCAGAGCCAGCCCTGACTTCTCCTGGCTCGATGCAGAGGAGAATCTGGCATTTCCATTATTTGGCCCGTGGCCACAGCCCCATCCAGCCTGACAAACAGCTGTGTCACATGCCCTTTGCACAGCAGGGGAGAGCCTCAATTACACGGTGGTGGCCACGCACGGGCCACCAGCTCCGCTGTTTACAGGAAGCACCAGCACGGAGCATGGAATTAGAAAGACCACAAGGAAGTGAGGGATTATTTACTGGGGATTAAAGGACATGGAAAAACCACAGGACAAATCAGTGGGGCCTAAGCAATGGTAGCTGCTATTTCAGTCTTCCAGCTGCCAGCATTCATACTGGTCGTGCTGCGATGGGAGAACTGGGGAGGAATTCAGGACAGGAGGCTGCTCTGCTTTTGGACCAGTAAAACACACAAAAGAATTGGCCCCAACCCTGCTGAAAGGATGGGAGAGATGTCTTGTTCCTTCCTCAACCATTCCTGTGTGTCTTCCTCCTCCCTGGGTGTGATTCCTGCTTCTGGACTGCCCCTCCAGGCCAAACAGCTCTGGCCAGACCTGCCTGTCAGCAAAGCAGGGCTGGCAGAATTGCACCCATCTGACTGCACCAAGACCATAGGTTAAGCCCAGATGAGTCAAGATAAAGCATCTCCTCAAACCTGGAAAGTCCAGCTGCCTGTGAGTTCACCTAATTTTTGGTGAGATCTGCTTTTCAGCTGTGTCTGGCCACCAGGATTTCAGTGGTTGCTAGTGAGCTCTGACATTTGGACTGTAACTGGACCTGGTCTAGTGTCAGTGTGTGCCCACCTCTTCCTGCAGCTGTAGATACACAACTGCTGTCTCTGGGCCTCTCCATGATGGCCACATACTCAGCCACACTTTTCCCTGAAAATCCTGCAAGATTTTCCAAATGCTTGGCTATACTTCCTAAAGCATTTTGCTCCTGGCAGGTAAAGCCGTTTGCAGTGCTGCTGTCCTTGTCCCACAGCCATGCTGGCAATACTGCCATTGCTAGTCTCCTGTCACTGGCAGGAGGTTTTGGGATAGCATCCAAGCTCCTCCACCAAGCCCCTTCTCAGGGAGTCAGGTGAATCTTTGGCTGCCTCTCTTTCCAAAGACACAGATGTCACTTTATCATCTCCCCCGCCAGCCTCTGCTGCACCTCAGTGCCGCACATCAACAGGCCACCACTATGTGCCAAGTGACAACATCCCCCATCCATCCTCACATCGATACAGACTGAGCTTCCACCACCACCAAAGCAGCATCTCCAGCAGCCCTGGGGCCCCTTGTGCTCAGTGTGGGGCAGTGATTCAGCTCTCACTCACTGGGAAGGTGGCCACTGCTCCCTTCACGGTACGTGGTGGAAACTACAGAGCTCCAGCAAAGGCAGCAGGGAGGGAGGGAGGCTGCCCTTGGTGAGGGGGAGCCCACAAGAGGCTCCCACTGACATTTCCCTCTCTCAGTATCCATGTGGCTGAGGGAACACAAATGGCATCGCCCTCGTGTTTGAGCAGGCAGTGCTTGGCTGCTGGTGCTGTACCACGGGCTCCACCTTGAAAGCAAACAGAAGCTCAGTAGATTTTTCTGACAACAAATAGAGAGAAAGGAAAGCATGAATGAGCTTATTTTACAACCTCAGAGGAATACCCAGCCATTGTTAGCTTGAAAAAAATGGCTGCAAAAAGTGATGGCTAAGAAAATAAAGCCTTATTCTTCCTTGTATGTGTTGGCTGAAAAATAAAACCCTTCCACAGGCCAGCAGTAGTGTTTCCATCAGCTACGTGGCTGATCCACAACTCAGTGACTTCCAGAGCAGGACCTGACCTGCTGCACATAATGAAAGGAAATTGAAGAACTGGGTTTACATCATTTTTGAGAAGTCTTGAGGCACCCAGCCTGCCCTCCCCCACACAGGTGCCCTCAGCACCGTGTCCCATCCTGGGCTTGCAGCAGTTGGAGGGAAGGCAATGCCATCCCTCTGTGAACGCTAGCATAGAAACTCCCCAAAATATTTCATTTTGCCTGTTCTCTGCATATAGAAAACCTTGCCACAAGGTGAAACGGTGCCCAGTGCCAGCTGAGGCTCAGGCACCTGCAGTGGGCATCTCGGAGCCGATGGGACACCGAAGGCAACAACCTCTGCCTCAGAGAACCAGCACTGCCAATAAATCGGTTCAATGACACTTTCTCCCCTCAGAGATGAGGACTAAGAGCCAGGGCATGCAGAGAAAATAGCCATGCCACAGATGCTCAATTAATTAACTCAATTAATTTTTACCAGGGCCTCTTGGGTCATTCATTGTAGCCGTCTGTGCCGGGAGATCCGGGCACCGTCGCCTGCTGCAGCCTTGTCTGCAGCAGTAACGTGGCTCTGGAGATGTATTCCTCTCCACTCACCACATAAGTTGCTTCTGCCACCAATCCACATAATTTCCCCTTATTATTGAAGTGGTAAAATCAACCTCAGGAGCTCAGAGTCTGGGAATAGGCATTCACAGTCTGGAGTCTGCGGCCGTCTTGTGCAGTTCAGTGGCATATGAAGGGAAAGAAAAAAAATCCCATTAATAATTTAAATTCCCTCCTCAATAATTTTACCCAAACAAACTTCCCACCCAAACCAGCGCTTTTTAAAAGACTGGTTTAGGAAGCAGGAAGTGCTAGTAAATACACTCCTTCCCTGTCACAGCTGCAATTCCACTTTCAAACACATCTGACTTCAGAGACTGGCTTGGATTTTTATGGCTCATGCTATTTTTCCTCCTTTATTCAGCATTCAAAATGGCTGCAAAAAGGAGTTAAACCAGAGCCCAGTGATGCTAAGGCATTGCTTCCCTCCATCCTTCTGCCCTGTGTTCCGGGACTCCTGGGAGCAGCCACGGGCAGGGCAGAGCTGGCTGGGATTGTGTCTGGGACTGTTTCCTCCAAATCCTGGTGTGTGCATCAATGGGTGCACTAGATTAGGGAACAAATGCTGTTTTTATAGACTTCTCTTGAGGTCTTTGAAATAGGGAGACCGGCTGCCTCACTGACACCAGCAGAGAGCAAAATGGGTGCCAGGCAATTTTATCGGCTGTGGCTCCACGCCATGGCCTGTTGGAGAAGGGATGCCCCACGGAAAAGGTGGGATCTCATCCTTTGCAGCTGCACACCCGCTCGTGGCTGGGCAGGGCCCTTCCCAGCAAAACCATCAGCCAGGGTCTTCAGGGGGTCAATGATCCAACAAATTACGGGGAGGGACAAAAACGGGATTTCACTTTAACTGGGGAACTTTTTTCTTTTTCTTTTTTTTCTTGTGGACGTATGAAATGGCCAAAGTTTTCAGGTGTGCTCCACAGCCTGGCAAGAGCCTCTTCCCAGGCTGGGCCATCCTTCACTGGATGCTTGGAGAGGGCCAGTGCAGGGGGATGTGTCCCGATCCGGGATTTCATGGATTCCCCCGCACTGAGCTGGGAGCAGCGGCTGCCGCGGGAGCCTCATTATGTGGAGGCACAGGCAGGGGACTGGCTTGGTGACAGCAACTTTGCTCAGTCACAGCTCAAATGGCTTAATAGAAACTGGATCCAACTGGTCCAGCCTTGTGGGTTTTGATTTAAACTGCAGTTATAAGGTGTGATTAGAGGCGGGGGATGCTGTGCCAATAGCTGAGATGTGAAGCAAAAAACATATATTAAGAAAAAAGTCCTTCATCCTTCTCCTAAACCTATATGTGTTTTTCCATCATTAACCCTTTGCCTGCCGCTGCCAGATACCCAAGGAAATCCCAGGCTGTCCGAGAACACCTTTGGCTCTGCTGCTTAAATCTATAAGAGGTCTGTTTACACTGCAGAGGAATTTGACCAGTGAAGTACTGACATTTATGGGTTTGCTATTAATAATAACCACAGCAGAGCTTCCTAGGGACCAGCTGAGTCTTTCCTGCCACTGTGCCTGAGAGCCAAGGAAGTTTGTGCCCTCCCTGCATCCCTCACACTGCCCAGCCAGGGCTGGAGCAGGGGCTGGGTTTGGCTGCCTTCTTTTTGGGTTACTCCTATACAGTGTAGAAGGGGCCAGTGCTGTTCTGTCTGGAAACAGTTAAATCAGGTCTTTTTTTTCCTGCCTCCAACGAGTTGCCCAAAACCTCAAGAGTTAATTTGGCAAATTGAGACCTTTGGAGATGATAACACAGTTCAAACCTTCAGCCCATATGGATAAAATCGTAATTCAATAAAATTGCTGGTTCTTTATCTTCATGTGGCATCATCACGAAGTTAATTTCAAGTTTTCCAGTAAGCTGTAATGCATCTTTTAACCTAAGAGTTCTTTTGCATGACACTGAAATAGGTCCCAGTCTATATACATCTGCTGCCAATACAAATGTATGGTTCAGCAGCAGTAAAGAGGATATAAAAGACTCCCACGTTACAAATGTAGGAGGCAGAGGATATTTTAGCATGGCAGTGGTTACACTTTTGGCAGCTTTGCTATAAGAAACTTTGTTTTCAGAGCCTTAAAATATTCCCTGTGCAGTGCAGACTGACATATTTGCTTTCAGCAGAGCTGTCTCAGGGGCCAGGGCTGGTGAACGGAGCTCAAGGATGTGGGGGAACGCAAAGAAGATGGAATTAATATCCACCTATGTTTAAACAGGGTATTTCCTCACAAAATGCAAATATTTACAAATGCCATCAGATCCTGATAGGATTATTTCCTTGAATACAGATGGGCACTCGGGAGGTACCTGCAGGCAGCGTGCCCAGCCCTGGGGCTGCTTCAGGAGCTGGGAGCAAGGCAAAGAAGCTGAGTGGGCAGGCCAGGAGCCAAAAATATGAGGGCAAAGAGACATAAGACAACAACCTTATGTTGGAAACGTCTCTGGAGACCTCCACTATCTTCCATCTGGTGGAGATCTCAAGTTCCCTGCCAAGAGGCCACTGCTGGGTGCCTGTCTGGAACTGAGATGTCGCTGCCTTGAAGCAGAGGGAGCCCAGGCACAGCTAAGAGTTAGATGGTGACTTCCACATGTCTCCCAGGAATCTCATGATCCTGGAATCTCATGATCCACTCAGGCACCGCACTACCTGTGGAGAAGGCCAGTCCTACCTTAGTGCACTCTGGAGTGGTCAGAGGAGCTGTGAAACCTTGATCCAGGCAGTTTTTTGAGCAGAAAAGGGGAGCTTGTCTCCCATGGCTGATGGGAAAAGGAGGCAGCAGTGACAGCAGCAGAGCCACAGTCCTGCCTGCTCTCTGCCCCGTCACGAGGCAAGGCAGAGCTATCCTCCAGGTCCCCAGATGCTGAGGACCACACACCATGTCCCATGGCTCTGGGAACTCAGACCGATAAGGGAGAACACAAGGAGGATTGTTTTGAAACTTCAGAACAGATTTCCAGACCCTTAGAGACTCTACTGAACCAGAGGCAGAGCAGAGGAGCAGCAGGGAGGTGGCTTTCTGCTGTGTCCTGACTTCCAAATGACATTTCCCAGGGTCCAACCTGTGGTAGGAAAGGAGTGAAATCTTTGGGTCCATTCCGATCAGTTTGAACCATCAATTTCTTGCAGAAGGGGTATCTGAGAATTCAGATGGGCCAGGATTGAATAGCAAAGCAGGTGTGGAGCCATGCTCTGCTCAAGAAAATACCAGGAAATGGGCAAAAGTTGACCTGGCCCAAGGTGTGAGCTGAGCATCAAACCCATCAGAGCTCTGGTAAGAGGGTCTGCAGGACTGCTCTGTGTCACATGCAGTCCAGACACCAAGAGATTTCTGAGGTCCAAGTTAAAAGTGGGGTAAATAACTGAACAATGTCATTTTGAAACGTTCTCTGTACACATACAACTCTAGAAATTCAACCCTGCTCGTTAGCGTTTCTAAGCCAGCAAGAAAAAGCACTTCTTACCATCAGACCTCCTTAGAAAATCTCAGTGCTGCTTGTGCTGAACCTGGATGGGGTCTTGGCACAGAGGATTTGGAGACCATGTGATGGCATTATAGTTTTGTGCTAATCTGTCCTCATGGCGTGCTATTAAAAATAAATAAAAACCACGGCTTCCTAATCCACAGGTTACTAACTGTGGGAAAAAGGCGTTTGTCACTGCCTTAGCAAGGGCTTAAAACTGTCACACTTTTGTGTTTATTACACAGTGGATGTATAAACACATTGTTAGCAACCTGAGTATCTGCACTGCAAAACCCACGCAGCTGCCCCTGCAGGACCAAACTCACATCTTCAGCAGAAACCCTGTGCCAAGCCCTGCTGCAGCTGGGGGGCTGCACGAGGGATGACCCCACCCCTTTGTGCATGGACAGCTCGCGGGGGTTGGTAGTGCCTCACCAATAAATGTTCTTGCCCGTGGCAAGTTTGTTGGGATTCCTAGGAAGTAAAAGAGAAAGAAATAAGTTGTTTTGATAGTAGATCAAGTATCAAAGGAATGAAAATAACCAGGTACTTTTGCAACCTGCAGGCTGAGCCCTCTGCCATGAATCCAGGTGTTCCTGCCTGGGGTGAAACTCCCCCCAGTTCAAAGAGGCAGCACGACAGCACTGGGGCTCTGATCTCCACAGATGCACGAGGCCCAGGACAAGGTCTTGATTGCAGACTTCAGAGAAGCATTTTCATTTTATTCTGCCTCTCCAACCAGCCAGGTGAGGCAGTTCCTAAGGGGCAATTCTGCCCAGACCAAGGAACTTTCCTCCTCTAGTCTTTGCAGTACAGGACGAGGAAATGAATGACCTCCTAGATGAGCAGTGAGCCAGAGAGTGACTGTCTGCCACCAGACTGCGAGTCCTCCTGCAGGGACACTCCTGTGCTCCACTCACACAGGGCAATGGGGTCCCACACCCTTGGAGGGAGGATGCCCTGGCCAACATTTTGTCAACCCATAAATAAAGATGAATTAGTCCAAGGAAAAAACCAAGCCGGTGTCTGCTCCACTGAACAAAGTTTCCTTTGAATACTGAGAAGATGCCTGGGTTCAGCCTCTGCCGCTCCTTCTGTCCCAGCACGCAGTGAGGCACCAGCCACCCACTCCTAATTAACTTGATGGGTAACTCAGCAGCACAAATCACCTCAAGTTACCTTGGCCACGGAACACAGCGGATCCTTCCACAATGAAACAGCATGGCAGGAATTATCCCAATCCATAATTGCTCCGAGCAGACAATAAACCAGCTTGTGCTGGTGGAAGTAGCCACTCGGAGGTAATAACCCAGTGAGTAACAATAATGGCAGCAGATACTTGATAAAAAGCAGGGAACAAAAGAGAAAGCTTTCTCTATTTTACAGAGAACGGATGTTTTCTGTTTGCTTCCTTCATTTCAGAAATGCACTTGGCTGTTTGGAGAGCGCTGGAGCACAGCTCACCCGCGCTCACAGCAAGAGGGGGTTGGGGCTGGGGGAGGAAGGGGTCGTTCTTCTCTGCTGAGATCATGAATAGGAAAATTGGTTTTCTTCTTTTAATCTTTCTTGGATTTCTACCCAGCCGGTATCCAGGCATTTTCTTTTCTTCAAGAGAAATGTCTGCGTATCAGTGGGGGGAAAATGGAGACCTCTTCTGGGGTGGTTAAAAAAGGGCACTGAGGTACAGACGTGCTCGTTCCCCCCATCTGCACCCTGTGAGTGCCCAAAACTGCGCAACGGGAGGGTTGAGCCATGCTTATCTGAGGAAAATTCTTAAAACCACAAGCTTGCCTGTGCCTGGTGCAGGTGCCTCCTGTTCCTGCACGTGGCTGTGACCTCTTGTTGTCCAAGCTGCTCCCACCGGGGGTCTGGCTGCTTGCCCTGTATCTGCTGGCCCACAGCTCTGCTGCCCTGGCCCAAGCCTGGAGCTCACGCAGCCTCTGATGAATTGGTCTCTGAGAGGAGGACATGGGGCAGAGAAAAAAAGAAGTCACCCCATACTCCTCAAGTGCCACAAAGGCAGCGGCATGGTGGGAGCAGGTGGGCAGTGACTTGGCCCTGAGGATGTTAGGGCTCGTGGCTCTGGCCCAGCACCAAGTGCTTGGCACCAGTGCTCCAGCAATGCCCATTCCATGCTCAGCTCCCTTCTGCTTCCCCAGCCATGCCACCTGCCCCCAGGCCAGCCCCTGTCCCCAGGAGGGCTGCCACGGGCATGGATATTGGTGCCACAATGGCTCCCATGGAGAGGATGGGAGCTGGGTGAGATGGAAATCACAGCGAAGAGACATCGCCGAGATGTGAAAGATCAGCAAAACCCAGGGGGTGCTGTGGGGGGTTCAGAGATCCAAGTGCCAGCTGGGCACGGCACAGCCCCGCTCCCGCCACCCCGAGCTGTGCCCTGCAGCATCACTGAGCCTGCAGCCAGCCATCTGCAGCACAGAGCACCGGGGGAAGGCTCTGCAGGCTGCAGGGGCTAAGCACTGCTCATTAAAGCACCGGGGAAATGTGAATGAAGCAGATGAATGGAAGAAGAAATGAATGAAGGAGGGAAGAGGAAGTGAATGAATATTGCATTGACTTGGTGCCTTTCATCCCAGGATGGCAGAGCTGTGCAGTGCAGCTGATGGGCAGGCACCGTGTCGGTGCTCCCTGGAGAAACCCCTGGTCAAAACAAATCAGATTATTTCCTGTTGACAGAGCCCTTCAGGGAAAGGCAAACAGGGAGATGTGGCATATGGAATCATGTTACTTGAAGCACGAGGTTTTCCCCAAACAAAATCCCTCCAACTCCCCCTTAATCGATGTGACAGATCATTACTTTTTGAGTTGCTCTTGTTCTTGCTATTCCAGACACCGGGTGATTTCCATGGCAACAGCATCCCAGCCATCCCAGGCCTTGTCCTAACCTCCGTCATCTGCTGTCGAGCCACACCACTGCATAACCTGCAGAGAGGAGCAGCAGGGCCACAAAGGTGCCTTTTGCACAGGGGGGGTTAAAGACACCTCTTTCCACCCTCTGCAGCCCAGCCCTGTGAGCCCCAGGGAACCTCTTGCAGCCAAGCTCAGCACAGGGCTTGCAGGCAGCTGTGGGGGAGCATGTGGAAATGAAAAATTATATTCTGGAGGTTTTGTTGGGTTGTTTTGGGACACAATCAGCTGAACCCACTGGTGAGCCTGTCTGAAACTGGGATCCGGGATGGTTTAAATGGGGCTGATGGGACAGAGCTGCAAGATGCTGTTGCTCCCTTGGTAATGCAAAGCAGGGTAGGGACCAAACCTTTGTGTCCTTTGGGGATGAAGGAGAATCCAGCTTTACTTCTGGTTTGGGGGAGAAAGTGTGCTCTCTTCTTTTCCACCTTCTGAAGGAAAACCAGTCTAGGATGTGATCCTGCAGCAACTCTGGTGCAACCACCACGAGTAGCACACCCTGCCCAGAGGAGCCTCCAGCCCCACTTGAAAGTGGTGCCACTGATCCCCCCTCAGTGCCAGTGTGATCCCACTTGGCTGCACAGAACTGGGGGGTTGTCATCCCCCAGTATCAGGTAGCTGCTCCTCTGGCAGCCCACAGCTGCTCACACCTGCGACGTTTCCAAGTGTGGCCACGTGAGCCGTTTCACAAATGTTTAGTTGTGTATCTGAGGCTGGATGCAAAGCTCAGGGATCATCTGTGGGCTTTGAGTAGTTTTTTGAGTGGACCTCAAGAGCACAAAGCCTGCTGTGCGTGGGGGTCTGGGTACACTGACGCTGCTGTGCTGAATGAACCGCTGCTGCGAGCCCTGCTCGCACAGGAACTGCCTCCGCTGCTGAAGGAGCCGGAGTGGGTTGTTTGTTTTTGCCTCTTTCACTTACCCTGCTCCCTCCAGCAAGCAGCTTCCCCTCTGAAAGGCCAGGGAGCACTGAGGGGGGCTGAGTGCTGCTGCAGGGACTGGGAATGGGCTGTGGCAGAGCACGCAGAGGCAGTTGGGCATCACACGTCACCTGAGCCAGCTGGGAAAGCACCTTTGTCTGTCCCTTCCTCAATCACATCACCTTTGTGACTCAAGGTTTGCCCCAGCACAGCATGGTGTTTTCCTGCCAAAGGTTTGCTGCTCTGCCTCTGCATCAGCCTGAATTTCACATAAGCTGTGTCAAATGTCATGGTAACCCTGCACAGTTATTGCCCTATAACAAACAAAATTGCTGCCCTGGACTCAGCTCACCACTTAGCTCATCCAAATATTAACCAAGCACCAAATGCAGAGCCGTGGGCCTGCTTCCCCATCCTCCCACAAGGAGTCTGGCCACTGGGCTAGGCAGATGCAGGACGGGACCCAGACAAGAGGATCCATTTGCAGACTGGGCCAGCAGCTTCCTTGAGCAAGGCTGACTGCTCGAAAGTTCACTGCCAGAGTTTTTACAGTTGCATTCAATCAACCCTTTGTTTACCTTCCCTTCACAGATGGACAAAAGAGATGTTCTGTCCTGCCATAGCCTGAGCTAAGTTGCTTTACCCGACTGCTCATGGCCTGGACTTGGAGGCCAAAGGCTCTTGGTTGGATTCTGGACCAGTTCCTTGGCCTTGCATGGTGAAGCTTCTGGTTGGCTTTGGAGCATCCGTGCTCACAGCACAGTAATTTCCCCAAGTACTTCAACACAAACTGCTCCATGGAGGACCCCAGCCAGAGCTGGGACATCTTTGGTGACTGTGGGTCCGAGAAGGGACACAGAAAGGGAGGGGAAGGAAGGGAAGGGAGTATATTTCTGTAATGCCATCATCTACCCTTCAGGAACATCTCACTCTGATGCAGGCCTTAGCACTGAACCTAAATATATTCAGATAACAAAATAAAAGCCAAGGGTCTGAAATACGTATCATGGCAAAACCTGAATCTATCAATATCCTCTTTATAATTAAAATAGTGGCAAGATCTGTAACCCCTGGACTTTGTAGGGAGTGTGGTGGTATGGCCCTTGCTGGGAGCAGTGGCTATAACATAACCCAGGTCAGGGTTTTCCAGCTCTGCAAAAGGATGAGTGACCCTGGCGCCATCCAGCTGGGAGAGCTTTCCAGAACAGGGCCAGCTGCAGGAAGCACGGGGTGATGTTCTGGGGCTGCGTGGGCAGGACCAGAACAGAGCTGCTCCTTTTCAGATTAACCTCCCTGGAGCACTCAGGCAGAGCCAGCCCAGGCTGTGTGGAGCTGGAGCACTGCTCCCTCCACCCACACAGACACCGTTTGGGAGAGAGGAAGAGGGGGAAAAAAACAATCAGAAGACAAATTGAGACTTACCTCCGTGTTTTCTTCGCCTGCCACCCCCATCACTCCCCTTCAGCCTAATCATTCTCTTCCTCTTCAATCAAGGCCAATTTGCAAGAGGAGCAGCTCCCAGTGCCTGAGTGCAAAAGCCTTTAATTACTGTCATCTGGGAGGCTGTGCCAGGCTCCCCTCCAGGGCCTTTTCATACTTTTCGGAAGACACTGCTCCAGGACGTGACGCCCCCAAGATGCCATTTGTCAGGCTTTATTTAAAACGAGCACTCCCTGCCCGTTGGGAGGCTGGGGAGAAAGTTCCTGACGATCCATGTGTGCTGCTGCTGCTGCATGGATGTGGCAATCACAGCTGGGCACTGGCTGGTTCTGGCTGCCCCATGGGGTACCAGGCTGGCAGCAGCCCCCGCATGTGGCAGTCACCACGCTCAAACCCTGAGAGCTGCACTGCTCGGTCCCTTTGCTGCCTCTCCTCCTGTTTCTTGACCGGGGGTGTAGATGAGACTGTAAATGGGGTTAGGTAGGGACAAGGAAAATTCGGGGACACCTGGAAATTGTTAAATGAAGTGGCCCCAAAGCATCCTCTCCCACAAGTTCCCAAGCCTGCATCTCTGGGAGCACACTCCCAAACTGGAATGCATGTTCCCTCCAGCACGGCGTGGATTTTGCTGTCAGCCAGGGGTTTGTGTTTTATCCTGCACGGGGCAACAGGAATCAGAACCTCCACAAACCAACCTGGCAGACCCAGCAAGCCGCGAGGAAAACCTCCTTGCTGCTGCCTGCCCCACCACGCTGCAGGCAGGGCTCGGGGCTGGATGGCTCTTTGGGGTGAGACAGGATGAGTTGCCTTAAACATAAACACAGCCTGAGCTGAGACCTGGGACTCTGCCCACACAGTGACCTTGCAGCTTGGGCTCAGCATACACTGAGATACACAGGAAAGGATGCCAGAAGATTTCCAGATGTCCAGGACCAGCACTCATGGGACATACTCTGTGAATTACACCCACCAGAGCTACCCTTCCAATATTTCATCTTTGGAGCATCACCTGCGGCCGGGAAAAGCTGCAGAGGAGGAATTCTGGAGAGCCTCTGCCAGTGGGTGGCACTGCAAAACCAGCAGTATGGAAGGAGCAGCAGTGCGAGGGCCTGGGGGTGGAACAGCAGCGCAGACACTGCCCTCGCAGAGCGCTGCACATCTCCGGTGCGTTGGATATGGGCATCGTGGGGACGCTGCAGCCTGGCTGGTGGGAGCAGGGAAGCTGCTGGGGGCGAGAGGGACAGGCACAGGGGCAGGCAAAGAGGCATCACCGAGGGGTTCGAGGTGCTGCGGCGGTGTGGGGTCAGCCCAGCGAGCAGGAGCACGAATCCGTCCACGTCCACGTGGCACAGAGCCAATCCATGTCCACGTGGATAACCTCCTCAAAGGTAGGAGCAGCTCATCAGCTTCCCATGCTGTCCTACTGCAACGTTCTGTCTGCAGCTAAAAGTCATGTAACAGGTCACTCTAAAATGTTAGGTGTCACCCAAAAGGGTCAGGTCTCACCCCTGGGAAGTGGACAGGCTCCTGCCCCCACCCTGTAGCCCTGGTGAGGAGCATGGTGTGGTAGGTGTGAGAGCTTTTGGACCATCTTGCCTGTAGGCACAGGACCCCTGGAAGCCCCACGGCCACCAAAGACGTGCATGACCCAGGGGACTGGGAGCCCCGAAGGAAAGGGTGCGGCATCACCTGCATCACCTCCTGGCCAGGGGGAAACCAGAGATCCTGAGGCAGCTGGGAAAACCTTGAGAGTGCTAAAACAGGCCCTACACCAGAGAGTGGCCTGATCTGAAGGTCCATGTTCAAGATCTAGTTCTGTTCCAGTTCCAAAGTGGTCATGCTCCTCACACCCCTCATGACACAGATTTTATCTCCCATTGCACCCCATCTACACTTGACATCCCATCTCCAGTGTTTAAGTCTTGCCTTGACCAGTTAATTGCCAGGAGGCCTCCAGTTAGATTTCACATCCCCATCCAGCTAAAAATGCTCTGACCTGTCCGAGGCAGCAAATGCTCTGTTCTTCTTCCTTTCACTAAAAGACAACAAACAAAGGAGCATCTTCTTCCTCTCCCCTATGATGTCCCGGTGGCAGCTGGGAACCACAAAGCTTTAAGGAGTGGGCTTATGTCACCCCAGGGTGACTCCAGGACCATGAGGCCTCATGCTGGGAGTGGGACACCTTTGAAGGGAAGTCAGAAGGATGGGCAGGGAGCCACGACAGAAAAACCACCTTCCCTGTGTTGTGCAGAGGGGATTTGGCTCTGAAGGGCTGTACTGTGTGCCTGGCGGGGGCAGCCATCTCTGCTAAGGGGTATTCTGTCTGGAAGGAGCAAAGGCTTTACCCAGCAGATTGTGGACGAGCAGGAGCCACGAGTTCCACTTCGAGAGGAGGATGCTCCGATTATCAGAGTGTTTAAAGATGTGGCACCAAGGCTTCCTCCAGCCTCTTCCTCCTGCAGGGAACACGCTGACTGGCATGGCGGGGGCGGCTGCAGAATCCCATCTCCTGCCTGCCCACATCCATGCTTGCAGAAATGCCTGGGTGCAGCCCACTGCAGACTGGGGAAGAGCTTCAATCTGGCCCTTCTGCTGCAAACGGATCTGATTTGCTCCTAGTGCTGAGCGCTCTGTAATTACAGTACATCCCACTTAATCGGGATGTGCTTAATTGGGAAATCCACTTACCGGGATGTCACCTAGGGAACCGATTTAAGCTTGATAACACTTAAGAGCAATGCCTGCTGCTTTATAGGGAAGGTAATTCTCCTACAGGGAGATGCCTTCAGGTGGCTGAATCATACTCCTCCTTCCAGCAGCATCCAATGCTCCTGGCTGCTCGTTCCTGCAACAGATTTCAGCTTTCCCCTTAAGTAGGTTACAGGCAGGAAATACACCAACTGCTACTGCCAGCTCACTGCTGTCCTCTGCTCCAGCTGAACAGGCTGCCACTGCCACGTGGGCCAGCCCTCAGCTGTCCCCCTGCCTAGACCCACCCACCCAGCATGCCCAACCCCCTTCCCCATTTGAAGATGGCTTTCCTTCCAGGGGTGGAACAATTTTTTGAAGTCGGTAACATGATTAGGCCTGTCCAAGCTGCTTTTTGCAGCAGAAGAGGGACCAAGATGACCTGGTCATCACCCGGATCAGGGCAGAGCAAGACATTTGGAGACAGGCAGCATCCCTTACTATTAATCCAAACACTTGTCCTCACCCCAGCTCCCTCCAGCAACCAAACACAGCAAATGTCCAAGTGACAATAAAAAGGGGACCTGGGAACAGTCCTGAGAGTGACAGCTGAGTCAAGCACTTGGAAAGGCCAGTTTTTCTGTCTGCTTTTCCATGGGATGAGGGTTTATATGATTGCCCTGAGTATCTGTGCATGCATATTCAGATCTTATAAATACTGCCAGTAACTGCTAAACCTCTTGATCTATCTAGACAGAGAGAAGCAGCCTTTCCAAAAATAACAAATTCCCACAGATTTTGTAGTAGCAAGAACCAGAGGAGAGAAACTTTACAAATAGCCAACCCCTCACCATCTCCCAGAGGTGGGGCAGCACTTTGCTACCCCAAACCCCCCTGAGCCACCTTTCCATGTGAGAGGGATGCCAGCTGCTCCAGGATCATTAGTCCTCCAACCTTTTGGTGTCACCTGGCTTATGTCTGCCCTTTTCAGCCAGACTACCTTTCCTTTCCCAACTGCACAAAAACACACTGCCCCTCACCCCAAAGGTGAGCCCTTGGATGGAGGCTGCCTTTGTTACCAAAACATCTGTCCCATGGAGCAGCAACTCCACACAACTTTTCAAGAAGCTCTGCTGATCTTCTTCTCACCAACCAGGAGGAGCTGAGGTGACTCAAGGCAAACTCTTTGGATGCATAATTGGGATTGCCTTTCAGACACTTGAAAATGCAATAGCTTGACATCAAATGAGGGATTTTTATGGCTGCACATGTTTTGTGTTTCTCTGTACAAGCCAACTTCCAGATTAGCTACATTGGCTTTTTAAAGTGCTATAAAATATGCAAAGGCACTTGTAATGTATAGTGATTTCTGTAAAAACAAGAGGTAAGTGCTGAAATGCCTCCTGATTTATGGTTTTGCTTCTCCTAACCCACGCTGGGAGAAGGGGTAAATGCAATCCTCCACTCCCTTTTTGGCTTCTTCCAGCCCAGAGACAGATGGAAGATGAAACAGCGCATACTACAGAACTTGTGCCTTTCAACCCCTCTGGTAACTGCAGAAGAGAAAACCCTCTGAAATCCCAAGTATCACAACCAACAGCACACACAGCAAATGCCTTTCCAAGGTGCAACACAACGCGAATGGCAAAGCTCCACCATCACAGCGGCACCTGGCTGGGCACGATGGGCTGGGCAGCACCTCCCAGCAGAGATGCTGGACCTAGTGCTGGATGGAGGGTCCAAACGAGCAAATCACCCTGATGAACCACACTGGCAGGGTCAGGCCTCTGCTCTCCTGACAGCAGGGTCTCCTCCTTGTCTCCTCTTCTTGTTCCTGCCCCTCTTTTCCTTCACACTGCTATAACCCAGGCGGGAACCCACGAGGCTGTGCAATGGGATTGCTCCCCCTGTCACTTGCTTGTGTTGGCTTACATAAACATGCTGAACCACTACCAAGGACCACATTGTCGACACAGATGTCTCAGGGGCTGGGCTTACTTTTTGCTAAAACTGAGCCGTGCAGAGGCTTGGCAAAGGAAAACATCCCAGCAACCAAGGCTCCCATTTTCTAAGCCTGGGTGGGAGAAATAAAGTACCAGCTGAAGCTCCATTTTAACTTGAGGAGAACAGCATAATTTATCAGAGCCAAATGGGTTCTTCCCCTCCCCTGCTACAGAGCCAAGCTGTCCCCTTGCCATGCTGGGGCCACTTTCCCAGTGCCAAGGCAGGGCTGCCACTGGCCAGGGCTCTGTGGCCACTGCCACGGCCACTGCTGGCAGTCAGTGCCACAGTGACTACCAGCCAACACGAGGGTGAGCGTCCCAGCCTTATCCAGCACAGCTCACTCAGTCAGGTTCAGACAGAGCCCCTGGAACAGGGATGAGTCCTCATGAGCTGGGGGTTTTGAAGCGCGTGCCTTTGTGCCAGGCGTGTTCAAACCCATCCATCCCCACCGAGCAACTGCAGCCCTCTGCTGCCAGCACAAACCTGTAAACACACCTGGGCTGCCTCTCACATCCCTCTTTACACATAACAATCGTTGTACAACAATCTGGAGGGTGAGCAGGCCTGTAATCTTTAAATTAACCTTGTGCATTTTTATAGAAAAGCAACACTTACCCTCAGCAGAGCTGATGTGACATGGATTTCGTGTGCTTTGTTACTGCAAATTAAACACAATTATTTAACAACTGCCAATAGTGCTCTTTGCATCATTGCATCCTTTGCATCACTGCATTCTAAATGCTGTTTAGCATGACCATGATTAAAATGCAGATTATTTTTAAGGTTTTCAGTGTGTCTGCTGTTGGATAAGAAGGGAAAAGTCCAGCACCTGCAAGTGTGAGCTGGCTGGATGGGAACCTTCATGCCACCATCAGAATGGCACCTCAGTTACCTGAGGCTGTCATCATGTCAGTGAGAGAAATATGAGGGGTGGGAGGAGATGTGAAAAGGAGAGAGTGTCCTCAAATGGAAAAAAACCACACAGCAAAGACAGGATCAAGTCTCAAATGTTAAGGGATCCTTCACTTGTTTTAGCAGCTCCTGCTGAGTGGTTCCTGCTCAATCCTCAGGGTGCCAAAGGCCTCTCCTCCTCTCACTTCTTTTCAGGGGGGACACTGAGTCAGCACACAGCAGAGATGCTGGATGAGCAGCACTGGCTCTCCTACTGAAGTCCTGGGACCTGAACATCCACCCTTTTGTTTTTGAAAAGACTGGGGATACAAACCAGTGTTTTGCAGCTAATTGCAGAGAGCTGGAAAGGCAAAACACAGCAATATTTGCTAACTGCAAATATTTGGAGACCTCAGTCCAAAACTGTATTGATTCACGGAGTGTAAACATGGGCAGAGAGAGAGCTTCAGGCACTTCAGCATCTCACGGCTAATTAAAGCTGGGAGAAATTTGTCTCAGCAAGTTGTGAGCCTTGTACTTCTCCAGTGTGACTAAGCCCCCGTGCGATATCTAATTTACCAGGAGGGGTGATGAGCTGCCAGCACCTCATTCCTGCAGGCACGGGAGGGCTAATTGAATACACTTTGATGCTCTGGGGCAATCCCCCTTGCCAGTTTACCTGCACCATCCCAATTGGCCTTGCAAACTGCAAGACAGCCCAGTGGGAATTTTAATTGCGAAGGAGTGTTCAACAAATCCTGACAGAATCCGAGGGCCTGACCAGGATAACGGGTTCTTGTGGTTTCTGCGGGGCTGTTTTTCCAGTGAGGCAAATTGGGTTCTCCTCTTGCAACCCAGCAATGCTGAAACGTGCTCCTGACACTCACAGGGCCTCGAGGCTCTCAACCTCCTCTGAGTGCTGTCCTTAATCATGGTAAGAAAGTCATGGCACCATCTTGTCTTGTATAAGGGATGCAAATCAAGATCAATTTCTTCATAAATCGCTCATTACCAACAGTTCTGTCCTTTGTCTCCAGCTCCAGCTGAAAGGAAGGAAATCACTCCAGCAGCAACTGCAAATCTAACAGCAAAAAGGCATTTCTCACAGGGTACAACTGAGTTATAACAGACGCTGGATTTTGGGAACTGCTCTCTACACCCCAGAGGTCTCCTTGGGGAAAGGTGGAGGTACTCTGAGGTCCCAATTTCCATTTCATTTCCCCATTGTTTCCCTGGGCTGCAAATGCTTCTTTCCTTACCTTTCCAGCCCAACCTGACTTGCAGGCCAGGCTTATCCCAGCTGTCAGCTGGCCCCATTTTGCAGCTATGCCAGTTTTGGCTTATTTGCCCAAGAATCAGTGTGGCACAAGCAGATCTGCCCTGGGCAAGGATAAGAAACCAGCCACCCTTCATGGTTTTTGGGGGTCCCCATACACTAGCAAGCCCCCAAAGGTCCCCTTCCAAGCACCTGGGAATCCCCACCTGTCCCTGTTTCCCTGGGATAACCTGTCCAGGGGGCGGTGACCTTGCTGGCTGGACTGATGCTGTCACCACTCTAGCTTGTGGGCTCAGTGGCTCCCCTCCTCAGCCAGCATTAAAGCCAGCCAGCCACTGACTCCACAGCAGAGGCTCCCAGAGGACAGGCTGGAACTGTTCATCCGGAGACAGAGATCATTTTTAAAGGGAAATCCTGCTCACTTCCCAAAATGAGGTAGGTTTTTACCAGCACACAGCCCCAGTCAAACGCACTTGTGGCACCAAATGCATCACTAAAAGAAAAGGACTTGCTCTGTGGAACAGAGCTGTGGTTTTCAAAGCTAACAGGGAGAAAGGGCACTGTAAATACCTGGAGGAAGCGTGGGCACGGCTTATTAATAGACACTTGCTGTGAGACTTTAGGCTGTATGACAAGGCTTTCACTGTCCTCCTGATGTCCTCAGATGCCCTGTTCCTGTACTGAGCTGGGCCCTGTGAGCATGCAGCACATCCTTCAGACCTGCAACTTAGATGGGGCACAAAAGATGGGTTAATGCAGCTCATACCAGTGCTTTCATTACTTGAGAATTCACTGTCTGTGTTCAGCTGCTGGGGAGAAGCTCCTGTCCCCAGGTCCTGTAAAGGGTCCAGCCAAAAATTTTGATGGGCACAGATGAGGGCCTGATGAAGGCAGGAAAGAATGCCAAGGAGGGTCATTCCCCGAAAACCTGAATTGCAGGGATTTAACATTTCCTGAACTGCCAGAAGGAGCCAATTTTGTTATCTTTACACTCTGGCTCACTCACTCATTCCCCAAAAGGCTGCACAAAGTATTTGGTCTCTGGTTTCTCCCCTGTGCTGCTGTCAAGACAGCTCCTGAGTTTTGAATCAAAAGCCACTCCTGATATTTAAGGCTATTATGATCTGGGTTTATGCATTCCTGCTTAGCAAAGCCTTGTCTGACACAGGTTGCCTACATCCTTTCCCAGTGAAAGCCAGAACAGACAATTAACACCCCCTGTGAGTGATGGAGCAGTGACTGGTCCCTACACTGCCACACTACAGGAATCTTGGCAGGGTCACAAAGGTGTCACTTCTTGTTTCCAGATACAGACTTTTCTATCAAGCAGAGTAACAGACAGGTGGACTGTTTTTGGAGAGAACTGCCTGTTTGCCTAGGGAGGAAGCGAAAACAGTCCTCAAACAGCCCTCCTGCCCCAGGTGATGCTGGGGGGAGCAGGTCCATGGGCAGTTAGGGATTTTTACCTTCACACTCCTGGGCTATTTCAGCATTTCTCCTCCCAGCTTGTTGATTGCTCAGAGCCCAAAGATGCACAGACTCATGTTATTAAATGGCTCTTTCTGTTGACATTTTTATTTTTAGCAAATATCACTGAAACATTCACCACTGCTGCTTAGAGGTAATGGAAAAAGAGGTGAGCTCCAGATTCTGGGAGATGGGGACCTCGAGGCAGGCAGCCAAGCTGGGCTGGGATGTGGCCTGTTTCCCTGCTGTGTTTGCAGTCCATGCCCTGAGCAGGGATGTGATTGAATCATGGCAGTGTCCTCAGCAGCTTCTGGCCACACCGACCCCTCCCCAAAAGGTTAAAAGCATCTGTGAGCTGAAGACAGGCTGGGATCAGTGGCAGCCAACTCAAATAGAACCTCACTCAAAGGGACTGCTGAGCACCCAGGGATGCTGACCTGAAGGGACATCCGTGGACAGCCCCTCCCCTTTGGATCGCTGGGCTGGGGGACAGGAGGCAATCTGTGTTTCTTCCTCAAGTTTGCTTTTGTGGCTTCACACTGAATCCCTCCCCACTTTATGCCAGGCAGGCTGCAGAGAATATCCTGAGAGAGAACAGGAGTTACTCCAAACTGAACAAACACTTTGCGAAATACGTTCCTCTGACACCTGCTCGGCACTGGGGAAGCTCTGGCAGGATGTGAGTTGGATTGTCACCCTTGTGCCTTTCTGTCCTTCTCTGGTGTGGGGCTGGGCGGGCTGCATCACACCCTGGCACACTCTGGTGCTGCTGGAAGGACTGGTGAATGTGTTCCGTGCCTGGTTTCAGTGACAGGGCCTGATAACCCATGAGAGCTACAACCACCTGCTCTGGGAGAGCCACAGCAGCCACCCAGCAGAAGCCATGAAGTACCTGGCAGTAGATGAAACCCTCCCAGGCAGCAGCATCAGGGGCACAGAGGCTCAGCTAACTTCTTCCTGCCTTCTGTCTGTCCCACATTGCAAGGAAAACATGGGAAGCAGTGCTGGCAGTCACCCACGGGGTGGTGACTGCAGTGCTGTCACTCGTGGGCTTTGCCCTCACCCCGGGGGCCTCACCTGGGCTATGTGCCCTGCCCACTGTGCCTGGCACAGGCAGCAAGGGGCTGCCACCATCCCAGGAGCCACCATTCAGGAGGAACCACCAGGTGACAGGTGGCTAGAGAGGGAAGGCATATCTTTTGGAGAGGATTTCACATTCAGGAAGCTTTGGCAAGTTTTAAGTAACTCCAGTTTTGTTCTTTGGAGTAATCAGTGGAATATTTCGGAAGTTTCTGTCAGCAAACCAAGTCTGCCACCAAAACACAAGTGTGGGGGACAAAAGCCCTAGAGAATGTTAGGTCAAAGTGATCATATTCTCTCATAGATTTTCATGTGGATGGCATCACAAGCCTGGACACCATCACACACCTGCAGCCGAACACACGTGCTAACACACACTAATGGATAACTAATGTGTCCTTTTCCCAGGACTTTGCCAGTATCAAACCACTCCTATCCCTCTGCAAAATCATTTTCTAAAGCAGTGGCTTTGGCCTGTGAGGGGCTGCTGAGCAGCCTGTCCCCTGAGCAGAGGGTCCTGGCAGGGTGCGACGCCGGAGTGGCCACAATTGCCCCGTTGTGCCAAACGTGGAGCGCCGGGTGCAGTGGGAGCACTTGACCACAAAGCCCTGTGCTGTGCTTAACAGAGCTCCTGTAGTGCTCGCCTGCTAAGAGCCTTAACTTCTTACTGCATTTTGCCAGGGTTTAGGCAAAGCAGGGCTCCCAGCAGGGCGCTGGATTGATTTCCTTTCCCATGAAAATAGACTTATGATTTCATATTTGTTCCTTGTCCCCAAATCCCATTTTTTTTCCAGGGAGAGAGGAATTTGATGGATTATAATGAAGGAGGTGTTGTTCTGAACAAGGAGGGGGCAGGAAGGTTAATGCAGGATGTGACTGAATTGCCTGAGGAAGAGATGTTTTAATGGGAAAAGCCTTGTGAGAGGAGAGCTTTAGGGCTCTTCTTCCCTTTGTAGCAGGTGGGTATTTACAGGCAAGTTCTGGTTGATTTTATTTTGGCTGTAGGTGGACACTGGACTTTCTAGGCCCCTCTTTCACTCTGCAGTGATGCTCAGCAGCAGTAATTGTGACAGGAGTGGGGCTTTGTACTGCCTGTGTTAGAAGCCCCACTGCAGGGCCACCAGGAAGGAGACCACAGAGCTCACATATGAAATAAAATATAAGTAACTGCTAATATATAATATAACCCTTCCCAGGCCTCCAGCACCATTCAGCCCAGAGCCCCAGAGCACTGTACAAACAGTAATTAAAACTTCCCAGCCCCCAGCTTTGCCAATGGTGCTGAATTCATTTTCCAGTGTGGGAAAATAAGCCTTTTATGATTAAGAGAGGCAACGCAGTTTTAACAGCAGGAGAAGTTCTGATGACACATAAGCTGGGGTGTGAGCCTTGGTCCCTCCCTGGCAACAGGAGGCTTTTCAAGGCAAGAACAAGTGGCTGGTCTCTTCTCCATCATGTACATTGTGCACGTCTGTCGCTGCAGTGGGCAGCACAAGACCACCACCCATGCATTCAGTGCCCCTGGCTACAGTCCAGCTTGCTTTGCAGAGGTAAAGGCTGAAGGGAAACGGAGGGCACAGGGGGAATATGGCTGGAGATGCCTGTGACAAACCCCTTGGCCCGTTACTCCTCCTGGAGCATCAGTCTGCCTTATCAAGCACTGTGAGGTTCAGTGTGCCCCCCTCCTGACCACGTGTCTGATTTCCATGAGAAACGTGATACCAGGAACATCCTGCAGGAAGGAAAGGAACGCCTGAACATGCAAGAGCTTGGCTTAGTTCAGAGCTTGCATTGCAGACCAGAAACACTGACCCTTTGCTTTTGGGTTAACTTAACATAGTAATGAGTCCAGCATCAAAGAGCCTGTCCCTCCCCTGGTTCCTGCATGCTCCGTGATCTCCAGGAGCCCTTGGAGAAGAATCTTGCTCTGTTGGGTGTGGACACAGCTCTTGGGTTCAGTATGAGCCACTCAACCACATGTGCTGCTTTTGGGTTCCCTGGAGCCCTTGGCCAGCATCCCCTTCCCCTGGTTACCGTGCTGGTCTCCAGTGCTGCCCAGGCAGTGCCTGCTCCCTTGCCCTCCATCCCACCTCTGCCTTGCAGGCCGGCCAGCCAGATCGCCCTCTGCTCTCAAGAGCTCTGTGAACCCTGAAGGACCATTTGGGAGGAAAAAGCAATTTTAACTCAGGAAACAGATTATCTCCCTGCTCTGCCAACACTGCCTTCAAATCACTGAGCCCAGAGCCTCTGCCCCACCTGGGACAAACGCTGGGCTGTCGGGAAACCACGGGGCTTGGTGAGAGGTCCCATGGCAGAGGGGAAGGGCCCAAACAACCAGAAATTTCAGCCTCCTCTCACCGTTGGGCTGTTTCCAGACACATGCCAGCACCACCTGTGTCTGCTTGCTCCAGGGAGTGCTGCTGCAGCCTCCCAGCAGCTGGAGAAGTGCTCATGGAGCCAGCAGTGCTGCACTGAGGGTTATTTAGTTCTTTGTAATGGATTCTCTGTACCTGTCATTATTTCCAGCCCTGAGTCGAGAGAAAGGGACAGAGACTTTGCTGGGAGGTGGGCTGGCTTGAAGGGCTTTGGTGAAGCCTGTGGTTTCGCAGCTGAGCTCTGGCAAGGGCTGGGCAGTCACTGTTTCTCTCATCATCCCTGCAGGCTGATCCCCATGGAGGATGGGGATCCGGTTTGGGCTCGCCGTGCTTCGTGTGTGAAAGGGACAGTCTCCTGTGAAGGAAAAAGAGAGACCTGGAAATCTGCTGCTGTCATTAGGCTTTCCTTGGGGCTAACTTTGTGGCAGGAAATCAGTGCAACCATGAAGAAAGCAGCCCACAGGACTCTGCTCAGAGTGCCTAATTCCTGTAAAATATATAGGAAGAGCTGGAAGATAAGTAGCAGCACTGCAGCAGGGAATGTTCCCTGTGGACAATGTGATTTCAAATTAATTTATCCATGGAGGGGTTCTCCCACTTGCCCAGCAGGCCTTGTGGAGGCCTGGAAGGCTCAGAGAGGGGACTGCCCTGCACCAGCAGTTTCACAGTCCCTACTCCATCACCTTTCTAGGACTCAAAATTTGCGTTTTTCGCTCTGAGCCAAAATGATGCCAAGCTACAACTATTAAAATCCTTCAGACCATGCCCTTTCTCTATCCCTGCTCCAGCCTGAGAGGTGATTTCTCGGCTCGAGGTGTGCCATCAGAGCAATTACTGTGCTCACAGCAAGTCCCACTGCGTGGCACAGCTATGCCTGCACAGCCCCACCACCCACTGCAGCAGAGCTGGTGGCAGAGACTGGGCTGAGCTGGAGCTGGCAGGGCACAAGGTTTCTGCTTTGATGGCACCTCTGTTTCTGACCTGGATAGGCTCTAGAATTGTAACAAAGCCACAGGTAAACAGGAATGTTGTTTCAATAAAGCTGGATTAATCAGAAATGATTTCCCAGATGGCGGCAGCAGTGGATGGAGGAGAGCCCACCCTTACCAAGGGTCACTTCTGCCAGGAGAGAAGGTAGCACAGGGCTGAACAAGAGCATTTGTCTGAACTAATGGGCCACAGAGACATTTGAAGGGAAGCTTCCTTTGGAGCAAAGGGGGCAGGTCTCAGCTTTCACTCACCATCCACCCGTGGCAGCTCCTTCCTCCTCTTGGTACCTGGTTCTCATCCCCCAGCTGACAGCCCATGGCAGCAAACACTAATCACATCCTCCTCCTAAGATGAGATAACAGGTAAAGAGGCTTGGCAGGACAAGGGACCTCCCAGCAGCCCCTGCAAAGCCAATCTCGTGGCCTGGGGTCCCCTCAGTGCAAATCCCTGTGGTTCGTGTTTGCTGAGCTGGGACAAAGTGGGCACCAGGGCTTTAGCTGATGTTGGTTAGAAAATAACCGTGAGAAAGGAATAAACCAATTAATTGCTGACCCACTGACAGCCAACACCTCTCCCCCACCTCCCCCTGCACAATAAAACCTGTCTCCACAGCTCAAGCAGATTTAGGGTTGCTGCAAAGAGCCTAGAGGAGGAAAAAACCCCTTTCCCACTCCAGCTAATAATATTTCCAGATAATCTGTTTGAGGCAGCACTCTCTGCAAACCAGGAAAACCTTTAAGAGCCGTTAACACCTTTATTCAGACTTCCTCATCCTCCCCCAGACAAGCTGTGATTAATTATCCAATCCACCCCGATCCCCCTGGGAAACGGCTCTCGGTCCGGGTGTTCATCCGAGGATTTGCAGGGTCCCTCTGTGAGAGCAGCTCCTGCCCCCGCCGCTGGCTCCCGATAAGCAGGAAAGGGCTGGTGGGGAATAAACTGCTTCCAGCCCTGCACTTACATCAGCAAGGGTGCTGGATAAGGGGAGGGCAGGTTAATGTGGGGTCTCGGCAGCACTCACGGCTTTTTCTTTGGCTGGTGTCCACAGACATCACCAGCTGGACTGTCCCTGGAAGCCCTTGCCTGAGAAGTTGCCCCTGGAAGCACAGCCCGTTTGGGTCCCACCTGGATTTCACAGCCCTTCCTTCATGGCTCTCTGACTCGCCTTGCTTGGAGGATACTCTCCTGCCATTTTCCAGTCCTGCCAAAGGTGCTGGGGATGGAGAAGGCAGGGAGGAGAGGGGAATTGCTGCCTCTCAGGTTGCTGCAGTAGCTGGGATGCTGTGCCCGAGAGGTGCCCCTGTGTGGGCTGTTGCAGGCCACTGCAGCTCGTAACGCTCATTTGTACATGCACAGTCCCACCTGTGCTACCTTTACCCACCAAACCCCGGGCCTTTTTGTTTCCCAGGGGGACTCTCCCATCCCTGTGGCTGCACACAGCCTCTCCTGGCCATTCAGAGGGAGGATCAGAGCTGCTCCAAGATCACGGTAGCACCAAGCAATTTACTGAACCCAGGAGGGGCAAACTCTCCTTGTACCAAATGCCAATCTCCATCCCATTGGAGCCGACACCAAGTCCATGTTTGTCCACCACAGCCCTCCATCCACGGTAGCTGTAATCCTTAGGCTGTGTGAGGATTAACACATTAATGCCCACCCTGCCCCAATCCCCTCTGCTCTGGGTGCAGACATGGCTCTTCTGGGGGTCTGTGGTAGTGTCATGCACATGTTTTATGACTTTTCTCTGTCAAGGAAAAGCCCTCTGCAGGGCTGTACAAAGGCCCTACAAATGCCCCATTTTCAGGGGAGACCTGCATCTCGCCACCACACCCCCAAGGCCTGCCCACAGGCTTGCTGGGAGGGTGTGAGTGAGGGGGCACTGTGGGGCTGGCATGCCCACCTTGTGCAGCCATGGAAAACCTGTAGTCAAGGAGACACACCAGCCTTCCTAAGAGGTTCTAAGCTGAGGTTCCATGGCTTTACTGCACTTGAAGCAGCTCCTTTCCATTAGACCCTGTCCAAGAACTCACCCCTGTGCACTGCATGTTGTCTGCTGGTCTATTTATACATGCCAGGGACAAAACCTCAGAAATATCATGGTCCACCACCTCAAAGCAGTATCTGCCATCACTGTTTTCTACCATCCAACTCTAGGAATCTTCAGCCAGGAAATAAAACCAGAGAGCAGAGCAGTAGCTCAGGGGTCCCAGATAGTTTTGCAAATGAAAACTGCTGTCCTCTCCTGGTTCCCATCTCCTCATAACCAGAACAGCATGTTTAGGTCATTTTCAAATGAGATTACTTAAGGTTCAGCATCTCGTGTGCTCTTTGACAAGGTGCCAAAGGAGTGAGGAAAAAGAGAGAACATTTCTGCCAGATGGGTGCCAGCTCCCCCAGGATGCTTCACAGCCCCAGGTGTTGGTTTGCATCTCACCTACACACTCTGCTTTCTGGGCTGGGCTTGGTTTCAACACCCCCTTTATTTTTAGCCTCACTTTCAAGAAAGGGGAAAAGAAAAATCTCAGAATCTCTGCCGCTTCCTGAAACCCTTGAGAAAGAGAAAGCTGAGGAGCGAGCAGGCAGCTGGGAGGGTCATAGTCCTTCTCCCCACTGAAGGCTCCAGTGAGCCCAAGAGATGTCTCTGCCTGTCTTCCAGTCAGGGCCATGCTTTGGTTCTGCCCGTGGCGAGGGCACAGGCGTTGCTCCTTCTGTGCATTACTCCTCCTGCATCCACCCCAATGGCAACGCGTGCTGCACATCCAGCCCTCCTCACACGGGTCTGGCCACTGCTGGGATAGGAGATGTGAGCTAAAAACAGGTGCTGCAGGAAGTGGTTTGGGTGATTTAGTAGGTGGCCCCTTCCCTCTAAGTTAGCAGCGTGATGAAACTGCTCGGCAGGGAGCTCCAGGCTCTGTGCTGCTGCAGGAGTTGCATTTTAGTGACATCCCAAGCTCACCACTTGTGGTCACCCAAGATCCCACTTATTGCAAGGGTGGAGGTGTCAGCTCCAGTGTCCTGAGAAGGCTCCAGTCTCCAATTATGCTCTGCTGAGCCAAGAGCTGCAGGAATTTCCACTGGACACATTATTCCTCACTCTTTTTTCCCGCTATGATTACTGAGCAGTTTTCCTAGGTGCCAGAAAACAGCATTTACCAAGGCATTTCAAATTCAAATGCCTCCCATTGTCTTGAAAGGGCTTTTCCTGTTTTGTCCCATGCCTGTTCTCCAGGATCCACCAGCCCCAGTGTCTGCTTCACTTGGCTGGTGTAATTCTCTGCTCAGCTGTTGGCTTTGCTCTCCTCCAACTCACCCTGGGCCATGAAGGTCACGGACATCCCCAGCTTTGGCTGAGCTGGTGCATCACAGCAGACTCCATCTGCCCTGCTCTCCATCACCACCCAGGAAGGTATCAACTGCACCTTGGTCCTTGACAGGAGATGCCAGCTGCTACCAGAAAAGGAATAATCGATTATGAGACTGACATTAACGAAATATGAGATTGTGACCTGGGACAGACTAAAGCCATAGAAAGCATTTTAAATAATTCACCATCCTGAAAGTAAAGCATATTAGTGGGAAAGACATTCAGGTCCTTTCCCAGTGGCATTAACTTCTATGTAACCAGAGCTGATACCGTGAGCTGAGAGCAAAATGAGACTACTGCTGGGCAGGGAATTTGGCATTTCAAAACATATTTGAAAATCAGGGTTTTCCCCCTGCCCCTCCCACCAAAATTATTTACAAACATTAAAATATTTTGTTTTGGTAGTATTGCCTACAAGACAACTAAATCCAAAATAAAATAAAAACACAGAATGCTGAAACAAATTGCAAGTCCCTGAGATGTGTGCTGGCAAAACATTCATCCAAATCACTGCCTTCTGCAAAAATGCTTCTATTTTGGCAAACCCACAGTTTTCCGGGGGTGGACTGATCCACCAGAGACTTCTGAACCCACAGCAAGTGGCAACGGAGGCTGAAGAGAGACACTGTGTGGGAGGCAACGTTTAAAATGTCGCCGTTTTGCTCTTCACTTGAAACCACTCCAAGGGCCGTGGGGAAAGCGTCCGAGAGTAGGAGCTGTGCTTTGGCTGTCTGGGAAAGTTGCTGCCAGTGCCTGGGCAGAGCATGGGGTTACCCAGAAAAGCCCTGCTCATCCTCAAACACCCCTGGAAGGGTGAACGTTACCCGGGCAATTATTTTAAATTTATCTCGGCAATTAAATGCGATTGTGCTCACACAGCAGATGTATCTGTGCTGGGTAAGCTAAGCTCAGCACGAGAGGCTGTTGAGAATGTTGTGCTGGTGGCACCCAGCTCAGCTGCTGTGCTGCTGCGGGGGCAGCAGGAAGGGACTGCCATGGCCAGGCAAGGGGCACCTTCATCACTTTCATTATTTATGTGTTCTTGACAGAGACTGCTCTTCACAGGATAGAAGTGTTTCCCTTGGGCTGGGGGGCAGGAGTGAATGAAGGATGCACAAATGGCAGGGCTTTGGCAGCTCTGACCCCACACAACTCACCTGCACACACACTGTAGGCCTGGGTTACGGTCATGGGTCAGGCCCAGTGATGTCTCCTCTGGGATGGCAGAACCTCTCCAGGCTTCTTGGGAGACCATCTTGGCTTCTGGGTGTCTATGGACACCATGCAAAAACACCCTCATGCAAAATTCAGACTCAGTTCCTTTCCTTGATGTTGAAATCGCTGTAGAAATCCCAGTGGGAAATTCCTCTGAGGTGTGACAACACTTGAGGGACAACACTCCCTCCTGCTCCCGCCAGGCCTGGATGTCCTGCTGCTCACAGGGATGCTCTAAACAAGCCAGGTGAGGAAAGACCTGTGAGAGAAACACCTTCCTGTGGTTTCACCTTAAAAGGTCAGCTCTGTTACTTGTTATGCAACGTGCTCAGAACCTACCACAGGTGATTAAACGTCAGGGAGTTGTTAGATCACACACGGATAATCCTCCCTGTACCTGGCGACGTGATTAGTTGTGATTCATAAATTCCAGTGGTGTTGCAGCTCCCAAATGGATGCAGTGTGCTGAAAACTCTCCTTGACAGCTTTAGCAACAGAAAACCACGAGGGGCTGACACAGGCAGCACAGGAGACCCGCCCAAGGCTGATACCCATTAAGGAACCGCCTTGATTTGGAGGACAAAACAGGGTTCCTCTCACCTTTTCCACCAGGATGCTGGGAGATGCACGAGCCACCTGGGAGGTGGCCTAGACCAGAGCGGTGACACGTGGGGGGTGAGGGGAGGCAGCCTAGAAGGGGGGACATGGGAAGGAGACGTTATTGGCTTGTTAGGAAGGGAGAAGGGGCAGAGAGAACTGAGGTTTGTCTCCTCTATCTCCATGGCAGTTGGCTTTGGGCTAGGGGTGAGTCACAACAAGAGAGCTTAATTAGAGAGAGCTTGATTTGTGAAGTGGATGCAATTAAAACCTTGGATCCTCAGGGTCGGTTTTAGTAGCTACATTAAACTGAATCAACTCCTGCCTCACTGTGGGCCATGGAGGGGCTGCTTCTGCTCCTCCACTTTCTTTGAATTGCTCTTGCTGCAGCTCCTCAGGTCAAGGCAAAATCCAGCTGAGCTGCTGAGGATGAGGAGCAGCAGCAGCATCTGTCTCCCTGAGCATCAAAATGGGAGCACAGAACAGGCCTGAGAAGAGGTGAGCTAATCCAGGGATGAAAAATCCTTCAAAGGCTATTAAATACAAGGGCAAAAATGATGCCTCAGGAAGATCCTGAGTGCAAACTCCTGTGTGGGCAGCATATGTGCAGGAGACCTGAAGGAGATCCTGTGTCATCTTTTTTCCAGAGGCATCTGCTCTGGCTACTTTGCAAGAGAAGAAAGGGGGCTGGTTGGGCTCTGGATCTGATTCCAAGTGGTTCTTAGCTGAGACGAGATGAATAACTGCCTGTGGATGTGGCTGGATCTCTGGAGAGCGTTGCAGTCACCCTGTGTGCTCTGACAAGTAAGAAACATCAGCTTTGCCCCAGGCAGCAGTTTTGGGTCTTCAGCAGGAAGAACTGGAAGCTCTGGGGTCAGGAGCAGCCACTGTTCCCCAAATCTCACCTGCCACTGACTCACACACTCCTCAGGCTGGACCCAGGACTGACCCCAAAAGAGAAGCACCATCCCAGCTGAGGAGATGAAAGCCTCGTGCCCATCCATCCTGATGTCATGAAAATTTTGCTGCTGAGGTGCGCTGGTGTCACCAAGTTCACAGGTATAAATCCCCATTAAATATTTCATTCTCATCAATCGCTTGCTCTAAGTGCCTTCTGAGGAATTCATGGGAACGTTTTCTACTTGACACAGAGATACTTTCAATTATGAAAGATGGCTAAAAATAAAAGGAAATTATACTGTTCAGACATCTCTGGAGGTGGAGACAGGAGAGGAAACCGTCAAGGAGAGCCAAGGAAGAGATTTTTGTTAGAAGTAGAGAAAGGCTACTTATTTTTGCAGACAGAAAATGTCAGGAGGCAGCCTGGCTTGGGAATCTGGAATCAGTCACTCACCTTCTCTATTAATAATTTGACCTCCACTATTTAGGGTCTGAGCCAGAGAACTGGAGTTAAGAGTCATGACAGTCTCTTTCTCTGGTTGCAAGGGGTTTGATCACTCTCTGAAAATTCTCAGCTGTAAACATTTTTTTTTAAAGTGTTTTCCTTTTTTTCCCCTTCTTTTTAAATATAGGACCTCAGCCTGTGACACTGAGAAGACTCTTTTTGGACTTTCACTTTAATGTGGGAAGGTTGGGTTGATAACCTGGGGCTTCTTATAGGCTCAGGAAGTCCATGGGATGTTCTGATGCTGATAAAACATTCACATTTTGTAGCAAAAATGACCTGTCTGAGAGCAGGGCTTGAATCATCAATCCTTTATGGATCAGCTCTTTGAGATAAGAGATTTATTCCTCTGACACCCATAGCAGGTTGCTTAGCTTTTCCTACAGACCACTGTGAGAGGGACATGGCTGAGCTGCAGTCACCATCACTCTGTACTTTTTAAAATTTAAGTTCCTAACTGAACATGTATAAAACATACTGAGAGCTTTTGGTCTGCTCTGGCATTGGGTAAAATGTGTCTTGCACTCCATGGCTGTGACCAGGGAAAAGGGGGACAGCTGGAAAATACAACACTGAAGCTGTAGGTGATTTGGTGTTAATCTCTTGTTTCTTCTCCATAGCAAACCAAAGTCACCAGAAAAATATTAAAATTGCCACAAAAGGGCACGGTTTTGTTCTGTAGATGGGAGCTGAAAAGTCTCCAGACCTTTCTTCCACTCCATAGCACCTGTTTTTAGAGATGTCTTTAGCAGAGTGCTGTGCTCTCAGATCTGGGCTGTGTTCTCTGAGCCACATGCTCTAATTTTAAGTGATCAGGGCCTTAATTAGCTACTCTCTTCCTTGTATTTTGAGCAGCCATTTTAAGTTAAAAATACCATGTGCATTCAATGTTTTGGGAGAGCATTCCTGTGCTAATCCAAATGGAAAAGATCTTCAGTACAGTGCATTTTCTGCAAAGTCACCACTGAAGAGTGAAATGGTCCAGTCAGTCCCTGGTACAACTCTTCTGATGACAGATGTGTTGAGCCCTGGGAGTTCAAGGTGTCCTTGCTCACACTTAGGCCCATAGAGTTCGTGTGAAAAGTAGATAATCAGTGCTTTCTTTCCAAACTGCTGCACTCAATCATATTTTAGGGGTAAAAAACTGTTCTCTGTTAACCAGCAGGATTGACCTGCCTGCTGCCACACTTAGAGTGGATCACAGGGGAAGATTGCAGAGGGATTTTGAGGTGGGCATCTTTCCATTGCACATAAACATGTTTTCACCAGGACTCTCCCCTGCCCAAGAGGTTTGCTTGTGGGGCTCCATTCCCTCGCGAGCAGCCCAGGGCAGCACAGTTGTCCTGGGAGGCAAGAGATAACAGGAACCATAATGAAGCTGGATGCCAAGGGAGAGATGTTCTGCTGGAGCTGTGGTGCAGCTGGGCTTGGGATGGACACTGACCTTCAGAGGAGAGGAAGGAATTCAGACCTCCTGTGACGAGATTATATCCCAGTACTCCTTCTGTGTTTTTTGCCTCCAAAATTTGTCATCTTTCTGCCAGATCTAAGGAATAACTTTTTAAATGAAAATGCTTCATCCGTAGTCCTGCCTGGCAAGTCACAAAATGAGAGGCACAAAGAACAATTACAAAGTAATCATGGAGAAAACCTCTGCCACGGGAAATGACCCAGCAGGGCGCACGATCTCTTGGGGAGTTCTGCACATTCCCATCCTCCCTTTGCTTTCCGCTCTCTCTTTCCATTCATCTTGTTTCCAATGACACGAGGCAACTGTAACACCACCAAAGGCACTTTTACTACCTCTCAAAGCTCCTAAGCACCTACAAAGAATCAGAGATGTCTCTGGATACACTTTGGGATGGAGAGCATGGTGGAGCAGGCCCTCCATCAGGAGTCCTGCCAGCGCCAGGACACACGTGGCAAGGGAATGCTGCAAAAATTGTCCAGTGCAAGCAAGTCCTTGGCAGGACTTGTGGTCATAGAAGCAGGTTTGTGGTCATACAAGCAGGAGAAGGTTTGCTGAACCTGCTGGGGAGGCAGCCCAGTGGTGATGTAGCTCCTGCAGAGCTGTACCTGTACCCTGGGACAGACACAGGAGCTAACCTCCAACAAAGGACCCACCACCACGCTGAGAACAAGGGCTGATGCTCGCTGGTGAGCAAAGGCTGCAGTTAAAAGCTTGGCCTGAGAGGGGAAAAAAGATCTTTGTGTCATGAAGAGTCTCCAAAGACTATTCCTTAGGAGAACGCGGCCAGCAAGATGAAATTGCCATTCATGCTTTTTAGAGATGTTCAATGTATCAGGAATTCAATTAAGAAAATGTTCCACTGCAGGAAGCTCAAAAATTAAGATTATCATTATTGTAGAGGAAGGAAACATTTTTAATGCATTAATTTTTTAAAATTACATCCCTACAGACAATGAACTTTTCCTTGCAGCACCCAGGCCAGTAAAGGAAAGCAGTTTTCTTTAGCAATGGGGAGCAGCAGCAAGAAGGTTACAGAGAAGCAGATGATATAAAGAAGGTTTTCTGTGGGATGCAGAGCACTGGAGAATGCCAGGCTGGATAATGGGCTCTGAGCTGTTTTCTAGACGAGATGACAGCACTGGATGCTTGATTTGACCTGCAACTTGCGCTACATCTTTCCACTTCAGGAGCCTGACCTAGATGGAGGCAACATAAGTGGCCACCATTGTCTCAAAAAGGGCTGTGAACCCAAAGAGAAAGGTGTTTCTGTGAACTTCCCTCATCTCCCCAGACCAGGGATTTACTGCCTACATGCCTTTTTTTGTTATATTTGCACAGTGCCAATAGCCCTGATCCAAGGAACAGGTGGGTGGGTCCCTGCTGCTGCCTTCATACCTAGGAAATAAAGCAATGATTCAGTTCAAAGCAAAAGGTGTTCCCAAGCACCTCCTCAAAATAAGTCTGGATGGGGGAGGTGGGTTGGGTTTTTTATTTGCAGGACAAGATATCACATGGAAATCCAAGAATAGAATAAGTTGCAGGGGAGGGAGAGGAGGAGGAGGAGGAAATCACTGCTTTTGCATTTCTTGTTCCCTTTCCAAACCTTGTGCATGCCACAGTTTTAATTAATAACTCTGTCACCCATTCTAGAGTTCAAACAAAGGAGTATAAGGAGGATGTATTCCAGGTACACAGGTACCTGGGGAAAATGAAGCGAGGGCTTTATGTTTTGAGGCCTCATTATGGGGCTCCAGCTTTTACTCAAAAGTTGCTCTCTGCCAGGAATTATCTGAACCATTACCTCAGGAGGTCACTTTGAAGCTGGGCTCAAATAGTATTTAAAATGAAAAAAAGAAAGTCAAATACATTGTTTGGAGGCTAAGTAAGATAAACAGACACACAAACACAACTTCCAGTAATAACATTTCCCTGCAAGGCTCCTTTGTCACTCATGTCTCCCACCTGACACGTGCCCAGGTGCATCCACTGCCACCCTCTTGACACCAGGCTTGGGAGAGTCCTGCTCCCAGACCAGCCCCAAGAGGAAGAGACAAGTGTCAGTGCCCACTCTGGAAACTGAACTTGCAGGCTGTCAGTGATGCTCTGGGCACAGCAGCACCCCTCAGGCCCCTGTGCAGGCCTTGTGTTGTTCCCTAGTGATGGCTGCCTGCTGGAATTCCCCTTTGACTTTGTTTTGGAGCAAGGAGCACCTCAGCTGTCTCCTGCCCTCCAGGAGTGGCAGCTCTGCCCAGTCTCTGCCCCATGTGTTCACCCCATGGGTTCACTGCAGAGCACTGGGACTGCTGACCTTTCTCTCTGTCACACTTGTGCTGCACACCTCAACACACTTCCCACGTCCATCAGGCGAGAACATCCTCCTTTTTACAGACTGGGAAAGCAGGACTTCCCAAGACCACACATAAATAAGAGGCAATCTCTGCAGGCCCCACTAACCTCTTTAATTTTTGAGCAACTCTTTCCCCTTTGGGCAAGTCAAAGAGTAACTAAAACTATCTGCAAATAACTTCTGTGGAGGTAGCGAGTGCCTCGTAGGAAGCTGCTGATGTGACACATTCAGGCTGTCACTGATCATCACTTTCCTGCACAGGCAGTTTGATGATACTGCTTTCCTTAATTGCACCAAAAATTTAAGTCAGGAGATCAACAGTGCCATGAACAACTCACAGGGAAAAGAGACAATATCCACCCACCTAGGAAGGCTGCTCCAGAGACAGATCCTGCAACCAGAGCTCTGATGGCTGGTAAATGAAATGATGGAAAGAAAAAAATTCTCCAAAGCTGCTGTTTCCATTTCCATGGGGTTTTAACAGCAGGAAAGATTTGATAACTCTGCATATCCAGTGGCAGAGGCTGTGAATTTCCTTCTGGCCATTCACTGAGTGCCAGCTCAGCCTCTACAGTACCTGGTGAGGACCCAGCTTGTGATGGGAGGGACATCCCCACCCGCAGCTCCACCAGCTCCTTCTTCTCTACTGTCTTAAAAATGCACATGTAAAATTGTTTTTTGTTGACCTCACATAAGGCAGCTTTTTGAAAGCACTGAACAAAAGAGGAGACAGCCTTTCCTCAGACACTCTCCCAGCCAAGCCTGCCTTCCAGCATGTGAAGGTAAAGGCCTCTGGTTCAGCAAATTCAGGACTCTTCCTCAGCATCCAGACCAGACACAAACTCATGGCCCAGTCTCCACTATCTCCTTTCCAGAAGCTTTGGAGAGGCTTGGATGAAGGCACCAGCACAGTTCATGGCTGGGTGAGTTCCCCATCCCAGCCTACAATGTGCTTTTGGAGTGGGCAGTTTAAAAGGATCAGAAGGATGAGTCAGGGGAAGGATTTCATGACACACCAGCACGTTTGGTGGCTGAGGAGAAGCGTGCTGGTGTAGGAGAGCAGGCCAGCCATAGGGAGCTGCTAACAAACAATTTTCCAAATGGATCCAAACATTATAACCAGGGCCACGATCCTCCGAAATCAGTGTATAAGGGGGTGCCAAGGACTTCATTGGGAGGACTTGGAGAAACCCAAACTAAAAGCCAGAGGCATGGAAAAAAACATGCACCAGAAGCAACCTCCAGGACAGGCACGGGTGGGTCCAGGAGAGTCTCTGGTAGCACAGAGCAGAGAAAGAGCAGGTAATCAGAGCACCATGGGCAGGGCATGGTACATCAGGCTGCCCCAGAATGCTGCAGAGTGGGTGACCAGCATCTCCCTGAGAACAGATGAAATAAGCTTCAAATCAGGTGCAGCTGCTGCCCTAAGGGAGCTCTAGAAACCCCCCTGGGGTGTGTGAGAGCACGAATGCTTCTGAACCAAAACCAGAAAGACCCAGGAAATGTAAAAGGCAAAACTTGGCTGAGGGAGCAGAGGGTGCCTAAGAAGTTCTGTTTTGTGAGTCATCATACACTGCTTCAATTGCCTTCCCCTCAAAATCACAGCCCCCACTGCAGTTATGTGGACAAAGCCAGTCCACAAGGACCCAGAATTTAAAATCCTGATGAAAGCCCCCGTTTGCTTCCAAGGAGCAGAGAAACCAGAAAAAGCACAGTGCAGTCAAATGCAAAAGCATTTGCTCTTTCAACACCTACGAGCACATTTTTCTTTTTATGATCCATTTGGAAAACAGTGTCTTCTGCAAAGAACAAAAATAATCCTCCCGTCAGGCACCCCGAGGCATGGCAGTGGTCCCAGAAGCAAATCAGCAGCTCCAGATCTGCGTGACGTTGGGAAGCCTAACGGGGGTGACATGTTCCGCCACGCACGGAGCACACCTTCGGACGGCGCGGTGAGGCAGCGGCCCCGCTCAGAACCGGGGGCTGCAGCTCCGTCCTGCCCGATCCCACTGGCTTCACCCATCACAACTCTGCCAGCCCACCACCCCACGCCCACTGTGCTTGAGAAACCCTCCTAAAACTCAGTGTTTCCTTTTTTTGGCACTGCCAGATGAGTCTCCAGTGCAGCCCAATCTCTGCCTTGAGGCTGTTGTTCCGAACAGCCTCCAGTATTTCCTCCAGTGCCTGCAAACTGGTAGAAACTGAGGGTGTATTTTGGGGTGCCCTTGAAGGGTTTCAAAGTCTAGAGATCATGTAAACATGAAATAAGTGTGGCTCATTTGGTGGGGGTGCGGGGGGCATTGCTGCCAAGGCAGCCAGCCACAAGTGTGGTTTCTCATCTGAATTGGGATCCCATTTGCATTAGATGAAAGCAAGAAAAAATTGCCAGCAAAGTGAGATTAAGAATATTTATGGATCCTATTGGCTTGATGTATGTGTCTCCCAAGTGATGGAAACTGAGTACAAAATTGAGAAGCTTCAGCAAGCTGTGGGGGAAAGGAGACAGACAGCAATGACTTTTTAATGCTTTATACATTTTTTTTTCTGTGAATTTGGTGCTCGCAGAGAGCAATTATAATAAAAGGTTTGAAAAAGAAGGTGAATATAGCCATGTTTTGTCTTTCTAAAAAGACCAATCCATCTTAAGATCTCAAAGCACTTCTCAAACTCGAGGAGATCTTAACTTAGGGCAAGAGCCATAAGTGAACTTCTGTCAATACCAAACCCTTTGCAGATGCAACGACACCGGTGACTTACACCTGTCCTTCAGGTGCTCTGGATATTGAAAACACTCTGCTTCTCTTCTCCATGCAAAACCTGTATGCACAGAGCTTGAATTTCCAACTCCCAGTGCTTCCCAAGCCATCTCGAGCAGAGAGCACACCGTGGTACAGAGCTGCGAGGGGTGAGCATGGAGAAGGATTCGAGCACAAGCTTTAGGGGGTAGGGGTCTAAATGATTTTTACACTAAATATCCACAGAAAGAACCCAAACCACTAAAGAATAGATATCTAAAATGACTTCACTGGCACAGAGGAAATAATAGTGAGACGGTCTGAAATGCAAAAGGAAATGTAATAGAAAACTGGACAGGCAAAGACGCAACCTGGGTGTTCTAGATCCAGCTAATTACCTACTGAATTAATTTGTATTGCTCCCTTTCTTTGAGAGTGGTTTACTGTGGTTCAACACCAACCTTTGCTTAATCAACTTTAAATAAGTCAAGATGAGCCTGATTTAAAATTTACTGGATGTCTGAACACCATTCTTATAACCGGCGCAACCTCTCCTCCTTTTCTACTGCTGGAGCTACGTGTGTTGGCAGCCCTGTAAAAACTGAGTTAGTATTCCAGCATGAAACACTTTCAAAGGAGACCCGCACACCTTCCTATTTCCAGGAGTGCTCAAAACTGTATCAGATTTGGCTTTAAAAGCCTCAGAGTTGCTAGTTGGGTTCCTGCATACCAGGGCACATGAGTGTTGCTAATTGACTTAGGTAAGCTCCCTCCACAAGCCTCAAAGTGCCCGATGGAATCACACACCCTTTTCATTCACAGCCTGTTTCCCAGTGCTTTTGGTGTAGCTTCCACTGTCCTTAAATGGGATTCCAGGGACTGGCATTCCCCCATCACACACTCAAGGATCAGAAGAAGGCGCCTTTCCCTGCATTTCTACAGTTCAGATGTAGCTCCACCAAACTCTTGTTCCTCCAGACTTTTGTGTCCCCACCACACTCCTCTGTAAGCTAAAGCTGGTTCCTAAGGGACAGGTGACACTTACAACCCACAACCATAACATCCTTGTATGGATATTCAGTCCAAACCCACACTTCTAGGTAGGTTATCTGCTCTTTCTGGGTTTTGTTTTGTTTTCACGTTGCACAGACAGTTCCCTGGGCTGTTCCAGCCTTGGGTACAGCAGCTGGAGCTGTATCTGCTTGGCCCGAGACCAGATCACAGGAAACAGCAGCCTGCCCTGCAGAGATCATTTCCACCTTTGTTAGCTTTTGGCTCCAGCATCTATTTTGATAGATGCCGAGGTCTGAAGCTGTTAGTAAGGAAATGGAAAAGGGGAATGGCCATGCTTTAACTCTTGCTTGGCAGCAGCGTTAGCCCACGGTGTAGTTTCCATGCACTTGATGCTGATACATTTAACTAATACAAAAGAAGAAAAAAGGAAAAAAAAGAAAGAAAATAACAGGAACTACTTGCTCAGAAAAAGCCATCACTGAGCCATGTTCCAGGGCTGATCCATGAACATGGAGGGAGGAGACTCACCAAGGCTGGTTGCTCACAGTGCCAATCATTTTTGTGGACTGGGATAGCCCTGTACCAGCACCCCATCCTGGGAACCTTGGCTAATGCACAAGTGCTGAATTTTCAACCTGGAAACACCTCAGTAAGGGCAGCGTGAGCTCCTCTGCTTGCTCTAACCCCAACCAAAGGAAAACACAGCCCAAAGCACCAGCAAAGACAGGGCACGAAGAGAATGGCCACAGCCCGCACGCTGCACCCCAACAGCTCTGCCCGCTCCCTTCCCACCACCCTGGCCCTGCAAAAACACCCTCAGAGCTCTGTGTCCACTGTCAGGCAAAGACATACACACCCTGAATTTCTCTCACATCTGCCAGGGAAGTGCAATGAAGTTTTACAGTCCACAGAACACAATCCTAAGGTACGAAGCTGTGACAAGAGGAGCCCAAGGGTTAAAGCTGGGCTTTACTTTTCTGCTGGCATTCCATCAAAAAGCATTCCACCCCCAGCATTTCAAATTACTACAGATAAAGCAGCAACAAAGATGCAAAACTGGTTTAGAAAGTACCTGATAATTTCCTTTTAAACTTCCACTTCAGAGCAAAAACCTTCTTGCTTTGAAATAAATGGCTCTGGACAGGCAGAGGTGGGGGACATACAATGTGTCCTTCTCCTAAATTCATGTTTGAACTGAAAAAAGGAAACAAACTTCTGAGGATTTGCAGCCTCAGTAGCTGGGCATATTCCTCCCTCAAGGATCTTTATCTGCTCCTCCTTCATCACAGCTCAGCTGCACAGAAAACTAAAGGAAAAACAAACTTCCTCATTCAGATAATCATATGGGTGGATTGACATAGTTACAATTTATTTTGCCATAAAATTAATCCAGAAAACACTGAAACAAGGGAATGAAACGCAGGACCACAAAGTTAAAGAGGAAAACCAGGAAAACATGACTGCCTGGTAAGCTACATACAGCAAATTTCATCTAAATTAACTAGAGGTGAACAGCAGAGGCAGATTAGTTACCGCACACTAAATTTCTTTGTTGGACCCTTCTCCAGAATGAATACATGGGCTGGAGGGTTTGCTGCACAGGATGGATGTGAGGACTTTCAGCACCAGGACTGAGCCACTGAACTGCCCCTAGTTCCTCTGCAGTCTGTGGGAACTGGGAACCCTTGGTGCTTCAGCTTAAAGGTGCCACAAGGTAAAGAAAAAGCACAGAAAATGCATAGAAAACCTCAGAGAGGTTGTTCATCTTTTAACCTCACTGGCTGCTGAGCAAAAACACTGAAAAAATAATGGGAAACCATGGCTTGGCAATAACAAAGGCAGGAAACCACCTGTTTAGCATCCAGCTTCTGCCCAAGCTAACATGCACGGGAGAGCTACTGCCTCCTGGGGCAGGTGACCCCACAAAACTGATGGCCCTGGCAGAAAAGCTGTGTCAGGATCTTGACCCCTGGCCCCTGGCCAGCACCTTGCTCCACACGTGTTGAGCACAAGGAGAACCCTCTTGCTGCTGGTGGCCTTTGTGGAGATCCAGAAGTGGGGATGAACACAGGCCACTGGTGCAGGAAATGGAGAAGAGCATCTGTCACCCCCAGGATCTTCTGCAGCGCTGTCACCTCCTCAGCTTTGCCCTTTCCATCTGCCTCCTAAGCTGGAGCAACACATTCACAAGATGAGAGGCTGGCTGAGCCGAGGCTGGGTGCTCCTGGGGTGTCAGAGACCACCAGTGGTGTGGGCAAAAGAGCCTCTTGTGGGCTTTGTGGTGAGCAGAACCCCAGAGAGGAGTCATCTGCTTGAAATAGCACATGTCACGTCACCTGTCAGCTGGCGTGGGGCACAGCAGCTCCACGGCAGCTCCGCTCAAATAATAGCAATGAAACAATGCAAACAAGAACAGGGCTTAGTCACTTGTTCGAGTCTCATCCTCTTTTGTTTTTACAGATGTGCAGTTCACGGAAATGAGATGATTAGCTCATCAAAGCATCTGTCATCTGAGAGACAAACCAGCTTTTCACAAATGCATCCAAGTGACAAGACCTGTCGGATATGGGCTGCGGGGAATCTCTCTGAGGCTTATTTTTGGATCTATTATAATCAGCCTTACCAGCTTATTAGTTATCTCCAACACATCAATGGGGAATGAAAAGATAGATACATAAAAACTTGTCATGGCAATCTGAAAACGGTGGGGGTTTTTCCCTGAAGGAAAAAAACCTTGCGCTTTTACAGCTCTTTCTTTTAACATAAGCTGTACAGCTTGGCCTTTACTCCTGGAAGATTTAAATGACTTGCCAAATTATTTAAATGGAATAAGTTTTATTTTTGTGTTCTTAGAATTGGGACACCTTAAAATGAATGCATCTGATGGCCACAGGCTTTGCCAATCAACAGCAAAACTACTGCTGTGTTTAACACTGGGCAAGAGCTTTGCTGCTGCTCCAGAGCAGGTGGGGAAGAGTGGTCAGATATTTAAAAGCTCTCAACTGGGGCTCAGGGGATTTGAACCAAGCAACAATCTCCCGCTTGGGCTTCCTGTGTCTGCCAGCACCTCAGGACATCCCTGCTGTCTTATGCACAAGGCTTGTGAGCACAGGGAGGGGTTTGGATTCAGCTGGAGCCACACTGATGACAGGGCTCTACAGAATCCTAGAATGGTTTGGATTGGAAGATTATCTAGTTCCCACAAAAGCAAAGGGACATTTAGTGGCCTTCAGGATGCAGCAGTGGAGCACAAAGGGATTTTTAAAATTTCTTTTTGATAATGAAAGACACAATTGCTGGGACTGAAAGGGAGATTACTCATTTGTTCCTAGACCTTTGCTGTCAGTCATGCCACACCTACTATGGGAGCAGTGGCAAGCTGTTGGCTTTGCCTCCAGCTTGGCCTGGTGCCACCCAACCCAGCCTGTGCCATCCCTTCCCCTGTGCCTGGCCCGGCGAGGAGCGAGCTCGGAATCACAGCACTGCAAGTCCGCACAGCTCCGGGCACAGCCGAAACCTCACGTGTGCTCCGCAGGCGGGGAGGAACAGAGCCCAGCCAAAGTGAGATGTAAGAAGTGGAAACAAACGGAAATGACACAGCCTGGGCATGAAGAGACATGTACAGTCGGCGTGGGGGGAAGAAAATGGGTTATAATGTAAAATCAAGAATTATCTGTCAGTTCCAACTAGCTCGTGACAGCATGACAGCTCCTTGCATGCACAGAGACACCGTTTGGCCTCAAACAGCCCCAAGCACAAGGCAGGGGAGTGGGGAGAGGGCTGGGAACTTCTAAGGACTAATCCTTAGCCTTGCTGCCTAGCCTGCTAATGACACCACAATATAACATTTTTTGGGAAGTGCAGGCTGGCCTTGCCTTCACCCACTCACATCACAGGGGACATGGCCACTTCAGGCCCACCACAGTTTCATTTTGGCTCATCCTTTGACCAATTGCAACATTAGCTGCCTCCTGGCAATGGCCATGGCCCTTTCAAATGCCCATGGTGTGTACCCTGCCCAGATCCTTGCTTAGTGCCACACACCCAGCCCCTCTGCCCCCCAGGATGGCCCCCATGGCACAGGCTGAGGCTCAGCACTGCTCTCCCAACACTGTGCACTATCTTCTAGAGCAGAAAATGCCTGTGTTGGGCACTGCTCACCCGTGTTTAACAAAGCTTTCCAACCTCGGCTTTCTGCACTGTGCACCTTTCATCAGTTTTCTGGTGAGCACTGAAGCCTCCTTTGTGTGACAGGGATGATGGGAAGGGACTTTGGTATAGGCAGCTGTATGGCCCACCGGGCCAAAATGGCTTTCCTCCTTCCATGCCTATTCTCGTTCTTTTCCCCTGTTTTCTATTCATTCCTTTCCCTTCCTAAGCCCCAGGGCATGTCTGAATGTCCTGTTTGCCCCTCAGCAGGTGAGGATCAGCAGCGCGGTGGCAAGGAGAAAGCCTCCCTTGTTTGGTGGCTCTTCCCAGCCACCTTGTTCCTGGGACCTCCTGAGTCACAGAGGTTTTCTGTCAGGACCTGCCTGGGGGTGACTCAGCCCGAGCTCACGGGTATGGAACAGACGTCAGAGCTGCGTGGAGGCCTTGGCAGGTCCCTCCCGATGCCATCACCAGGCAGGATGTGCAGCAGGGCCCTGCAGGTGGAGGGGCAACACTGCACGGTCACTCTGAGTGACAGAAACCACTTGGATCCCCACATCCTCTGCCAGCTACAACCAGTGCCAGCCCTGGGCCCAAATGGACAACTGAGCCTTCCCTGCAGGTTAGAGGTGCTTAGAGCTTGTCCAAAGCAGCACAGCCTGTCCGTTCAAAACCAAAGGAAGAAAGAGGAAGATATTCATCAGCTCCTAACCCGTTCAACCCCACTATGGGCTGAGCTATTTGTAAGAACTGATTACTTGCCTCTTTCTCTTGAAGTTCCAGCTTGGCTGCTCCCTTATGCTTCAACATCTCCTCCCGAGGAGATCCTCAGCTTGTTCCAGACAAGATGCCAGCAAATGTCCTCTCCAGGTGGGGACGACGCCCTAAGTTAACAGCTCAACAGATACACCAGACAGCTATAGTGGTAAGCAGAGGAAGAAGGAGAGGCCCACAGGTGGTGGTGGTCCCCTAAAGATTGTGTGCTAACCACGATTAATTAACTGGCAGGAGGGAGAAATCCCATTTTCCTCTCTTTAAACACCCATAAGTGATACTAGGAGTTACTTAATAAAGTAACTGAAAGGACTGAAAAACCTACAGTTCCACAACTTACTGGACTCCAAGGAGAAGCAAGTCAATAAGAGACTTTACATTTTCAGCATTTTCTTTCTAATTTTCCTTTCTGTTTTACCCATAAAAAAAGAATGGAAATATGATGGCAATTGTTGAACATCACAATCCTTTTGTAGAAAACACTACACTGGGCCTGCAGTGACACAAAACCAGAGAATCAGATTATATAATTTTTCATAAAATTGGGAGAGCTGGTCTCCAAGGGCAAATACCAAGTCACTTAGCAGCTATCCTGCCATAATAGCTTTCAGCTTTCCAATGGAATTTTTCCTGGGCGTCCTCCAAAAACTAGTAAGACTAAAGCTTCCTGGAACGAGCTCACTCTGTAGAATTTCCCCCACTCACCGCTGGACAGCAGATGTGTTTCTGCAGGGCTAAATGCACAGGAGGATTTATTCCTTAGCTTAGGTGGTCTGGCCAGAAGTTCCTCCTGGCCCTTCCCTTCCTGGACCTGCCTGCAGTCGGGTGCTTTCCTAAGGCAGCAGTGGTACCCCAAGGTGTGTCTGACCATTCCATTGACCATCAGTGCACCCTGGCCACCCCTCCGTGTCACATTACTCACAGTCACCCCTCCCGAAGGCTGCAGTAGAAGTGCAGCCAGCAGTACCAGAGGTAACAGCTTGGGTTCCAGAAACTCTCAGTAAACAGGGCACTGCCTGCTACTAAAGCCGGTGGGATCTGGGCACCACATTCCCCTAAGTCTGGGCAGGAATCGCAGTCCAGGTGCTCCCACCCTAACTCAGCCAGTCCTGTAGGTAACTGCTCAACTCATCACTGTGATCTGGGGATTAGAAACCAACCCTCCACACACAGAGTTTGTGCCTGTTGCCTAGAAGACAGGCTGTACATCAGGGGGTCAAATCCCAAAAGGAAATGCCTTTTGCTTTTCATGTTTCAGTCTCAGTGGCTGCTCAAAGAGTTATTGTATCCTTAATATCTGCATGGAGCTTGTTCTGAGTGGTTTACTGGAAAATTACGACTTGTCAGCAATTAGCATAAAATGAGTAGGAGCTAAAGGCAGAAAAGCCCCTTATAAAGGACTTTTTAGACAGAGCTCTGATGCTGGTGCTCAGAAGAATATTTAAAGAATGATTCCTAAACAGCTACAGGTCAAGCAGATATTTTATATAATGGATGCAAGAAAGACTGACGGTCTGATTTACAGTTGGAGTCCAAAGAGTTCCTTGCTTTTGAAAACACAGCATTTCTCCTTGTCTTATAATTTCTATTTGGAAAAACAAACCCCCTGCAGTGCACACCTGGCTTTTCATTTGACTTCTCCAGAAGGTTCTGGGGAGAGAACATTGAACACAGCTCAGTGTCTGAATACTTCAGGCCCCTCCTGTGTACCTCCTTCCTAGAAGCCAACTGAAATAAGAGGGATAATTTTACTTTACACTTCAGGGGTCTGCATAAGCCTTCAGAAAAGGTGGTATTTCTCGAAGGTGTGAATGTGGATATAATCCTTCAGTCACATTCTCCCTGCTCTGCTCTGGACAGCTGGTGGGTTTGTTTATTTGTTACACTGGACAAATCAAGAGAAGATGTCAGAGCTCTCTGGCAGTTCCCTTTGGGCCATCAGAGGGTTCTCCTCCATGGCTGACAGTGAAGCTGGGATCCTGTCCTCTCCCATGGCAGGGCTTCACATGCCCCGTGATCAGGGAGGGAGGTGGTTTAGCAGCATGAGAACTTGCTCTCTTCCATGTGAAAACACCGGATAATTAATCTTGCTACCATTGTACAGGTAAGGATATGAAAACAGACACAACAGCCCAGGGACAGGCAAGAGACCACAGGTGCCCTTCACCCCATTTGCCGTTGCTGAAATTTACTGGCTAAACCTGCTCCTGTTGCACTTCAAAATCCTGCCAAATCTCCAGTGCCAAGAAATCACTGCCTACTTCTTCTGGGATTATGATGCATTCCTTCCTCAGACTTACAAACCCATTTCCTTCTCAGTGGCAGAGGATTAAATTTCTTTCAGAATCAGCGGAAACACTCTGTGCTCTTACATATAACGTATTAGTATTAGAGAAAATTCATCTCTGATCTCATTCATCATTTGCTCCAGTCCTCTTGGCAGACAATTTATCAGTCTTTTAACAGCACAGACTCCTTATTGTCTCAGAAAAAAAGCTTTGGCATCTGGTTCAGCCACTGAACTCCAGCATGACCTGAGTCCTGAATGGACAACAGCACAGGTCCTGCAAAATTACTCGGTTCCTCTTAGTGGCCTTCAGAAACCTGAGGCTTCCTCACTGAAGGTTCATCTGTATCAACCTGCTTACGCCAGGGCTCCACATGCTCTCCTGAATGACTTTCCTTCCCACATTTCTCATTGTCTGTGAAGTGGTGCAGAAGTGGATTAAATAAGCTATCATCTCGGTTAGTGATAATGAGAAAATTGAAACAAGCTGTTCCATAAATGTGATCATTATCTAGTAAATTAAATGAGATATTCAAAGTGTCCACCCAGCAGTGGCCAAGGAACTTCTCTTACTCTGCATTCCTTTTATCTGGGAGAAGGAGGAAATTATCACAACCTCCTGCGAACCAGAGACTTCAATGGACACCCTGTCATTAAAATCATGTGGCTTTCCACACTTGCACTGGACACTGCACAGTAACTGCTGGCAGATCAAAGACCAAGACATTCAGCTCTGGATGTTGCTGGTGCTACTGGCCCGTTAACAGAGACCAGATTCCTGTGTTTTGTCTCCTGGAGACTGGGGCTGGGGACACCATAGGACACCAGGGGGAGGACTGCTGTCATGCACATACTGCCTGGAAATCCACTGCAGATAGTCTGAGGCTGCAGGGATAACTGGGGTTTGGAAATCTACTGAAGATGCTGGGGAACAGAAACTCAACAAATTCAAAGGGCAAATTAGAAAAAGGGGGTTTTGAGAGATGGATGAAGGAAAGAAGCATCAGTGCTTCGTACCTGGTTGTTTACTGGGATGTTGCTGAAGATGGTGGGCAGGAGGCAGAAGCCAGCCTATCTATTGCTCTCTGTCTTCTGCCTAAACACCTGAAAGTCTGAATCTCAGGAAATACAATTTAAAAAAAAGTGCAGAAATTGGGAGTACGCATTTAATCTCTTGTTTTCCCATGCAAAACCTTGACAAAAAGCAAAATAGTTTCCTATTTTCATTCCATTTTCCTCTGTGCTCTGTTGATCCCATCCATGCCAGGCCAAGCTGCTCTCCGCACCCCAGGTGCAGGCACACCCTGAGGTGGGGGATCCGGCCCCAGAGTGGAGGAATGATCTCACAATGGGATCCATGAACCACAGAATCACAAAAGTTGGAAAAGACCTCTGGCATCTTCAGCTCCAGCCCTTAACCAAACCCCCTACACCATATTGCAAAGGGCCACATCTGCTCCTTTTTTTTGATCACCTCCATGGATGGTGACTCCACCACTGCCCCGGGTGGCCCATTCCAGTGATTAATTACCCTTTCAGTGAAACAATTCTACCTAATCTCCAACCTGAACCTCCCCTGGCACAACTTGAGGCCATTTCTCCCTGTCTTGTGAATGCAGAAGAGGTCGTACCCAGCCGTGCTCCAGCCTGCAATCACTTGTCAGGTGCTCCCACAGAGGCACAGGAGCTCTGGGTATTTTGTAGCTTACGCAAGAGCCCCAGCAAACCACAAACAAGTGACCAAACCACAAAATGCAGAACAGGCCCATGGTATCCCCAAGAAGCCAAAACTGCCCGCAAGGAAGCAGGTGCTGCTGGAGAAGGCTGTGCTGGGCACTCCCCATGAGAGCACTTAGCTCCAGCACACCCCCTGCTCTCCCTTTCGGGCAGATTATCCTGGGGTTGGAGTAAAGACACAGGCAAGGAGCACAGTGCTAATCCAGAGTCTGAATCCGTCTGAGCCAAAGGAAACCTCAGTGGCAGCACTGGAGAGCAGAAGCTGCAAGCTCCAACTGGCCATGGGAGGGCAAACTGCTCCAAGCATTGCGGTACAGTTCAACACCAGCACCGCTAACTTTGCTTGCAGTCAGCCTCCCTTCTTGAAAGGCAATCCAGGCCTGCCTTCCAAGGAGTTTTAATTTAATTGCTTGGAAATTTTGGAAGGGCTCTTATTTCAACCAGACAGAAGCTTTGGAAAAGGCAATGAGCGAAGCAGGACACTCTGGGAATGTCCTGCAGCTCCCGGGCCAGCACAGGAATTCCTCTTTTCCCCAATGGCACTAACATTAAGGCAGGCCTTCAGCATAACCCAGGCAAAGCAGGCTGCTAGGAAACTGCTGGAGACAGTTAAAAATAGGGATTGTGCTGATCCAGTGTTAACTCTTCACGGAGAAGGCAGCAATTCCTTGCTGGGGGCACATCGCTGCCACGGCTTTTATTTAGCGGTCTCTCTCCTATGCTGCCTTTAATTGTCACAGCTCTCTCTTATATTTTCCTTTATAGACTGTTTTCCTCCTAATACAGCAGAAATCAACTCAGAAGAGCCGTTTTTGTGGCTGGCCTGTTTTCAGCATGTTTTCTGCCCTGCAGTCCTGATGGCAATAAGCATCAATCAACAGGGAGTGGGTACTGAGGCCCATCACCATGGAGAGGGGCAGGGTGTCAGCACAGGACGTGGAGATCACTCCACCCAGCAGCATCCTCATGTGTCTGCACACACATCTCCACTCCTTATTTCATAACCTTTTAGCATGGAAAAGCAACAAGGTTGTGTCCTTGCAAATATCTTTACCTCCTTTTATTTATTGTTGAATTTCAAGATGAAGATCAATTGAGTTTTGTTTGCATGGGCCAATTCCCAAATGTTTCATTTCCTTTTAGCACTCTGTATGGCCCACAATATACAGTACTACCCTAGCTGGAAAGTGGTGAGGTTCATTAATATCAAGAAAAGCCAAATTTAAGAGCAGAGTGCCAGGTCAGCCAGCGAGCCACTCACTACCCATCTGCAGACAGTGCCTCTGGCAAGCACTTCTCATGGCTGCATAATGCTAGGATGGAGAAAAGCCTCTCTCTCATCCTGAAAAATGAGAAATGTCTCTAGTACACATACATCTGCTAGGGAAGAGACAGGTCATGACCAAGGAACAGTGAAATATTTGGAGTTTAGTTAAAAAATTAGGAAGCAAGTGGACTTGTATCTACTCTCTCAAGCCAGCGGCCACTGCCACCTGAAAACCCGTGGAGGAAACAGAGGCACTTGCTCTATTTCTGTGTTCCTTGAAGTATCACGAAGCAACTGATGGGCAAAGCTCATTCAAACACCATTGTTCAAATGGATCAGCATGGAAATGCAGAGGGTTGAAGGCAAAAGGCACAGGTTGCAGCCAGGTTTGGACAAGAAGCTTTCCAGGACTGGAGATAAGCAAAGCCAACCTGTGTCTGCCCGATCTGCAACCTGAACAAAGCCCAAGCCACGAAAACTTTGAAAACTGCTCCCTATCTACCAACCCCTCTGCTTGCCTGGTAACAACCTACCCTGTCCAGGCACTAGGAAGGACCAAACCGCCTGGGCTGCAATTTCTCAGTGACCATGAGGCCGTGGGGGTGCAAACCTGGTGCCATTTCTCGCAGACCTGGCAGCCTTCCCAGTGCCATAAAGAGTTCTGCTTGAGTAAGCACCCAGGAGGGTCCAGCAAGCTCCAGTGAGCACCAGCTCTGCTTGGTGAGTGGAGACCTTGCCAGAGCTGGGAAGAGCGTCACTTGTGCAGAGAGGCAGCCTGTAGAGAAGTGAAACTCACTGGCATTCAGGGCAGGAGGGCCAAGAGGAACCGAGCACCCACTGCAAGGACAGCTGCCCTGTGCTTGAGCTGCTCAGCTCAAATCCATCCTTAAATCCTGGCAGCGAGGAGTTCAGGGCCCTGCTAATCCCATGCTCTCACATCTGCACAGCTCCATTAGGCAGAAGGCAGCTGCTGGCACTGCTCTGTGTTCAGTGCTGACACCTTCAAGTGGCTTTTGTCCCTTTTTTCGTCTGCCCAGTGCTTGGCTGGGCTAAAGCCACTCAGCAGCAACACTCCCGTTTGGTGATGGAGCCTTGGAGGCCACATAAAGCCTCATCCCCGGCCCAGATGATGAGGGAAAGCTTTCTGGGACCGAGCTTCCAGCTTACACACCAAGCCACCAAATCACCGACCGGCTGTGAGCACGGCAGGGTCTGGGCATTGCATACAACCAGATCTCTGGTGGGCTGTGGTTTCCAGGCCCTGGCACTTGGCTGCTGCCAGAGAAAAGAGCATCCAGCGATGCCAAGAAAGAGCATCGCCCTCACTGTGACCAGCACGGCGGGGGTTGGCACCAAAGCCCGGGTGAGCTGTTCCCCTTCACAAGAAATGCTTTGCCACAGTTCCTGCAGTGTGACAGACCAAGCCAGGCACGATCTTCCCATTCTACTGCTGCCCCAGCAGGAGCAGCAGGTTGGGTTGACAGCACCTGATCCCAGACCACAGCTGAAGAGAAAGCTTCCAGATCATTGCACAAATAATAATAGTATTAATGGAATTACAGGAAATCCTCGCTTTTCTAACTCCAATTCCAGGTTGAAAAGCAGTGTTACTAGCAGGCACACATGAGCTCAGCTGCTTTGATTAAAGAGAAACTCTTTAATCTCTGCCTGGACTCTGCCCTGGGTTTTAATGCCTGATTAACTCCCCCCTGCCAGGATTATTTTGCATCTCTGCATATTTTGGAGCTCTTCATTTTAGTTTATTCTACAGACAAGGAGCTGTTTGAAACAACTTTGATTTGCCCTGGCAATTTAAAGCACTGTGTGTGAGTTTGTGGCTGAGTGGTGGCTGGAGCACAATTCAAGGGACTTTTAGGGCAATCTGCTGCTTCTCAGGGAGCAAACCCAGGACAGCACACTCTCAACACGAGGGAGGGGGGTCACTGTGGGTCTTAGCCCTCTAGGAGACACCAACTGTCATGTCCAGAAAATCAGCAAGTTATCACCAGTTTCAGAAGTGGTAAGACTGTCTCCCCATCCTGAGAATATTGAGGCCATTCATAAAAAAATAATAAAATAGATTTTAGGCTTTTCATTTTCCAGCACAACTCAGAAGTGCTGTGGAAAACACAAACCTTATCACTGCAATTATTTATGCATCAAATTCTAAAATTCCTTCTAAGAAAAAAATCAAAACTGGCTAGAAAGGGTTTGGGGCCAAGAGGGTCTGCTGTGAGCAGTACCTAATGCTTCAGATGGCCATCGCTTCCACAGCCTTCTCCAGTTCTCCTGCCTTCTGTGTGCTGCCAAATACCACCCTTGAGGATGTAATTTTTGGTGCAGCCAGGGCATTTCAATGCAGAACAACAGGATTTAGAGATGGGCAGGGTGGCATGGGGCAGGGGGAAGGAGAATGGAGTTCAGCCACTGCCTCAAGACCAAAGAAGCAAAGAGAATATTTTCACAACAGTGCCCTTAAAGGAGAAACAAATGTTCCTGTTAAATCAGGTAACTGGGTCGCACCACCGAGCTGATGGAACGCCAAGTCCTGAAGGATAACCATGCTTTGGGGTGGCGGGGTGGAAAGCTTCCTGCAACAGCTCAATGAGTAACAGCACAATGAAACAAAGAGCATATCAGGTGATTCATGTGCAGCTCTGCAGGTGCCCACCACGCTGAAGCCACTAGAAAAGGCTCACTCGTGTGTTAAGGCAATTCTGCCCACAGGCTGTCCCAAGCCTTCGGCATTTTTTCCTTCCTTCCTTTGTTTTTGCACGCATCCAATTACTGAGGATGTTCATAGAGAAATGGGATTTCTGGTCTCTGGAAGCCCATCTGCTCCCACTGTTTATTTCCTGAAGCAGTCATCTCGTAATGAATTCCAGTGTCACGACCACACTGATGGTTCTTCCCATGGGGAACACACAGGGAAGCCACCCTGATGGAGAAAACAGGCCCACAGTACCCAAAGGGCCCCGAAGACATGGGAAAGAGCAGAAGGTAGCCCCGTGTTTTATGAGGCTCCCACCAACGAAGAAAAATCTGGGAAACATGATTTGCTACAGCAGCACATCCCAGCAGGCTGGGAACCTGAGGACCTGCTCTGCAAAGTGCTGCTGGGACACTGCACACTTTCAGTCCACCAGAGCTGCCCTCCCACTGGGGTCACTGGTTAGGCCAAGAAATCACTCTGGCTTGGTGCTGGTGTAACCAGTCCTGACTAGCCAAAGAAAGCCACAGAAACTGGCTGAAGGGATAAATCTGGCCATGGGCTTTCAGAAGCTCAAGACCTTTGAGGTGAATCTACCCAAGCCCTACCCACCACCAGAAGCCCTCGTGACTGCCTCCTACTCCTGAACAATGAACTCCTGGAATAAAGAACTACAGTAAAAGGGTTAGAACTACCCCCCCAAAAAAAGATTAAAACAAACTCTCCTCCCACTCATGACTGTAAGACAAGTCCTTCCTTTTAGGTTTGGTTTTACTGAGCTTCTACACTGCTGTGACCTCAATACACTCTTCTCCAGGTGCCTTTCTTCCCATCCGCTCTGTGACTTGGCTCTGCATCTATGGTCTGCTCCTCTGAGGAGCCTCCAGCTGGTTCCTCAGGCTGCTGGGCTCCTCATCAGGCTGTCCCTGCCTCCCTTCTCCACTAGGCTCGGTGCCCCATAGCCAGCTCAGAGGTTTCTCCTGGAGGGCAGACTCTGGGAGGGCAGATCTTTCTGCCTTTCAGGGCTGACCTAGAACAGGAGCATATCCCACCAGGACAGAATCACAGCCAGACACAGAGCAGACTACACACACCATCCAATGGTTGGAGAAGCCAAATTTCCCACGGGAATTAACTGTACCACTGGTGCACATGCTGTGGAGGGGTTTGAGGGGCAGACTCAAAAGAGCAGACAAAGCAACACTGCCCAGGTCTGTGCACAAACCTTCAAATGAGCCCGTCACATCTGGCTTCCACCCATCCTGCACTCCCCTTTCCTGCCTGCTGCATGCCTCGAATGTCTGTGCAGATTTTGCAAGGTTACCACAAGTAGAAGTAAAATCAAAAGTAAAACAGGGCTTTGCTCTCCAGCTCAATGCTTGGCTACATCAGCTCCAGGGAGGAGCAGAGGTTTGTCCTCAGCTCGAGTGTATCTGCCTACTCCATCCCACCTGCACATTGCAGCAGTAACACCTCTGTGGCAGGTGAGTTCCCCCCTGCTGAATGCTCCCAGAGGGATTGTAGCCAGCCCAGGAGCACAGGCAGACTGGGGGTATCCAAGCCACCACGGAAAGCACACAGGCTATGCCATCTTGGTCTGAGGATTCACACAGCAGGGATAACACTTTATGCTTCAGTTTTGCCTTCTGCAAGCATAGTGAATTAATTTGACTTACTGAAATAACCTGGGAAGAGATGCAGTTATGGTTTCCTTACAGGATGCATGCATTGCTCAGCTGAGCTGTCTTTGGAGGTGCCCACATGATGGAAGAAGCACAGTAGGCTGTCCTAAGTGAAGTGCAGCTTTGGGGATGATTTGCTGTCCAAAATACCAGCTGAAGACACGATGCTACGCAGGAGAAAGAACATGATCAGGGCTCCTCGTGATCCCAACTGGCAGGATGAGCATGTGCAGCGTGGGAGAGCAAACAGACAGTGGGAGAGTGGAGAAAATAAGGTAAATGTATGAGAGGCAGATGAGTATCATCAGTTTAACCACCAAAACACCATCAGCTCTGAGGGGCTTCGGGTCATTTAAGAGGTGGTGAAACAAAACAACAAATGAGTTTGTTTTCTTTCTTTGCTCTCTTTCTAGGCAGCATTGGTAAATTCAACCCAGCTCGTGCCGGAATACACGTGGCTTCCTTCTCACTTGTGAGCTTCCTTAGTTCAAGATTATACTTCTCATTTCTCCACTTTTCCAGAACAAAGACAGCACTGTTTTGTTACTGAACAGTTATTTAGTCACTGCTGAACCAAGCCAGAAAATCTGGTACGTCAGAAAAAGCATGAATAAAGGATTTGATTAGGGCAAAGGGAAGAGCGAAAGGGGAATAGATATGAGATTTGTGTTGTTGCTGCAGTCAGTTATTAGAAGCAGTGGGGACACTGGTACTGCATTTGAAAAGTTTACAATAAAGCCTTTAATAAACAAATTATTGGCTGATATACTTTACACAAATTTAGGGACTTTGGTGGTAGCAAGGAGTTTCACACTTGCTAAGTGCAGCTGCTAAGATGGACTATTTCCTAATTTTGCTACCTATTTTCTAATAAAATGCCATTCACAAAGCTAATATCCACCACACAAATGGTCCTGTTCAGCTGCTGAGGACTCACAGCCTGTGAATCTCAGCAGGGCTCCGAGGCAGAAAACACAGGATTTTTGGCCTTTTATTCCTACAGGCTGCATCGCTACTCACTTCAAGTAGAGAGCTTTCCAAATAGGAGCTGACCCATTTCTGCCTGTGGCACTGAGGGCACCTCTTCCACTAATCTCATGTGTCAGCATGGTGTGGTTGGTAATGCTTGTCTCTGGGACAGCAGGTTAGGGATTTACTGAGTCCCACACATCATGTCCTTTAATTCAGTGTCAACCAAGGATAAGCCAAGGACCTAGGGCAAGGCGTGATCCATTACAATTTCATGCTGGGTGGGTGCTGTATTGTTAGAAACACAGCTCCAGCTTCCAGATGAGAAGCCAAGCCTGACCTGCCACCCAGCTGTACATGCTCCAGGTTTGGGGAGGACAGTGTATTCACATTTTCTCCCTTCTGTCGCCCAACACGGCAACGTGGCCTAAACTAACGATGATTAAAAAATTAATAAAATAAATATGTGGCTATAAAATCAGAAACAGCACAGTTGCAAAAGGGAAAGCAGACAGAAGGAAATGCATTTCCTTCGATAAAGCTGAGAGGTTTCCGTCACGGGGCCGTGGAGAGCTGGGCAGAGGAGGAGGAGGCGATGGGCAGTGACATTTACACCGCGGAGACCGCTCCTGTCCTCTGCCCCCGGCACTGCCGCCCTCCCTGCTCAGGGGACACCTCCACCACGGACATCTTTCCGGCTCGCTCCCACTGCAAATGGCAGCGTTGTGGCTGACCTTTCATGGGGTGGCAACTGCTGAGCACACGTGTGGCACTGCCCGTCTCCTTCTCCCCCGACACCAGCACTGGGCCGAGCGTCACCCGCGCGTTTTCGGCGAGAGCAGCCCTTGGCGGCAGCTTTGGACCTGACCCCTTCACATCCTGCAGGCCCTGGGTACAGAAAGGGAAGCAGGAGCAGATCTGCCAACATTTTAAAGAGCTCCGATGCCATTTCTACAGCAGCAACATCCTCCAGCTTCTGTGAAAGTGGCCTGGAAGGGTATCTGGTGTTAGTAAACCCACATCTTTTCACAGTAAAACACAGCGAGCCTCTAGGGCTCAAGTTAGGACTACAAAGCTTGTTTGTATACTGGAATGCCACAAAAAATTATCCCATCTGACTTCCCATATATCCCAGCCTATTCATTTTCACTCAGTTGCCCTGTATTGAGCTTAATTACCCCAACATTAAGATTAATGGCTTCTGTTGATTACGCCTATCTCAAAAGAAGGACTATTAAGAGTGTTTGAGACAAAGCAGCCTCTGCTGTGGGTGATTTGTCCCCAAGGCTCGCTGTCCTCTCTGCCAAAAACACAAGCCCTGTTGAACTTTCTTTGCTTCTTTTCACCAGCCAGAGATGCTCGCCCTGATTTGTCTCCCAAGATAAGGAGCCCTTCCATATCTGGGGCTTTCTCTCTGTGAAAGTACTTGGGCACAGAAGTCAAATTGCTTCTCACTTCTCTCTGCCTCGCTAAACAGGTCTCTCACCCTCCATGTCTATTTTCTCTAGCTCTCCTCTCTTTTTGTGGCTCTGTGCTGTGCCTTCCCTGTGTTTTCAGACAAGCTGCTAAAAACCCAGGGGCAGGGCTGCGTCTGTGGCTCACTGAACCTTGGGATGCTGCAGCCTTTAGCATCGGCACAGGGGACTTGCTGTACCAACAGCAGCACGTTTGCCAAATGAATCCACCTCCCGCCAAGGTGGGCTAAAATAAAATTGAGGCTGAGAAAAAGGAAAAAAAAAAAACCAAACAAAAATCAACTGGATTCTCCTTTGCTCTTGCTACCCAGGAACTTGGGAAGCCTTTCTATAAAGCAACATAGGCATTTTGCATTAGCTGTAGCCACTCTGGGCTTGTATTAGCCAGGAAAGATCCTAATACAGTTCAGAAACTGCTTCCAACATCACTCCTGAACCAGAATCACTACTTTGCAGCCTAGCAGATAAGTGCAGATGCTGAATTTTTATGGTTTTTGGGGAAGTTATTTCTTAAATTATTTTAATCCACTTACTTTTTTGGTGATCACTGGTGGGTACAATTTGGTACAACCTTTAGTGTGGCAGCCAGGCTGCCCTGGGATGGACCACAGGTTGTCATGTACTCAGCTGCTGCAGTGAAAATCACTCCCTCCCCTCCTTGCTTCTGGAAACAGAAGGGCATCTAAGTCTCCATGGGGCTTTTTGGCCTTCAGTCCAAAACCAGCTAAATCTTCAGTGAGTGAAAAAGGCTTCACCTAGGAGATGTGATCTTCCTCACTAGAGACTGCCAGCACAGACAATTTGTCCTGGGGAGCTATCAGAGAGGAGCTAACGGAGCATAGGTCAGGGAGAAAGGTGCATTTTGTGCCTTGCTTTGTCCCTTCTCCTTCCTGCTGCCTCGTGCCAAGACTGAAAAGTCAGTTTAGATGAGATGAAGAGAAAATCATCACCAGTCCCTTTTTTCTGCCACAATCCTTCCCTTCCCCAGAGCTCACCCTGGTACCAAGGGGTTGCACGGGTCACGGTACAGTTGGACAGATTCCCTACACGTCAGGTGTGTTTGAACTGAACATATTTAGGAAATGCAAATTACTATACAAGGACAGACACGCCCCAAAAGCTGCTCTGGGTTTTGGGCATTTGTGTGTGCTCCTAAGCAGACAGATCATGTGTCTTCCCACTTGTTCCGAATCCCCTAAGCTTTCTTTGCTCAGACCTCATCCCTTTTCTGTTACTACTGCTGTCCAGCAGGACTTTATTCCCTGAAAGACTGAGGCAAGGCAACTTCTCCTTACTCTGGTTTTTAGTTGCTGCCATCTGCTTCCCTCTTCAGACCAAGCTGAGCACCAAGTCAGCCAAGGCCACTGCAGTGGCAAAAGAAACACATTTCAATGTGGTGAGCTTGCAAATGCCTTGAAAACACGTAGAAAGGAAGACAGGGTGTCTTCCGCCAGGCTTCCCTACAGTTGTGGCACTTCAGCCTGCCCAGCAAAGCCTCCTCAAGTTCACTCCAGCCATGAGATAATTGGGACCAGGTTTAATACAATCCCTAATAAAAGGACTGTGAAGGCAGACTAGCCTCAAACCTCATTAAAATCCTTGTTTAACCATTAAGTTTGCTTAACTCTACCTTGAAGGATGAGATTGGCTGGACCAGACAATCTCCTTCCCTTATCACTTAATACTATTGCATTTTATTGTCAAAATAATGTTATAGTGGTACTGTGCTCCCTTCAAGACATGGTTCACAGCACATGAATAGGCCAGTGCTGACTGGTGGGTATCGCCACCCCTCTTCTGGGCTATTTATACCAAAAAATTGCTGGAAAAAACTTCAACGAGAGAAAGCAGCCTCCCTGATTTCATTTCTTTCCAACCAAAATGGTGCTGTGCATATAAAAATCAGGGAGCAAAAGCAGCATCTCTGTATGTGTGTACAAGTGCAGGCTGCTCAGAGCTGTGGCCCAAAAGGTTCACGACCTGGGGGCAGAGAGGCTGTGATCTGGTTGCTGCTCTCCTGCATGTCCTGACTCCTTTCCACTCAGTCTGGCAAGAGCATGTGTAAGGCTCCACAAACTGACATTTGTGAAATGTTCTGAGATCTTGAGACAGGAGTGTCTATTAAACCCCTAGAACTACCAATGTCTTTTATTATTTATTAATGCTGCTCTCGTCCACTTAGCCTGCAGCTCTTGGAGTATTTTGAACAGCAAAGAAAACCACTGTGCCTGGGCAGGGGCTTGAGTTCTGCAGCAAAGTGACCCCTGTGGGCTTCAGAAGGCCATTTTCATGAGCAGTTTTGAGTGGGACAAAGCCAGCAGAGGAAAGCAAAGCAGAGAGAAAATGCCTCCTGAGATGCCAAGTCAGGCTCTGGCTGCCCAGGCCTCCTGGAGCAACGTGGGGGCTTTTGGAAGTGGCTGGTGGATGAGGCAGGGTGTCACTCAGAGGTGATAGGCACTGCTCTGTGGCTGTGTCACAATGTGCAGCCTTCATGCGGCAAACCTGGCCCGTGCAGCCCTGCATGCAGGCTCGGATCAGCAGGGAAAGGCTCATCCCAGCTGGGAGAGGTAGGTGGGTCAGGAGGGCAGAGCAGCACCCACGACCCCTCTGGCCACAGGCTGGACCTTCCCCAGCAGGGGACCTTGCATCCAACCGGGGCTGGTTTTCTCTGCATTGTGTCCGTAATCGAAGCACAAAAGCCGTTCGTTTAAGTGGGTTTAAATGGTTAAAGGCACTTGTTTCTCTGAAAAGAGAATGAAATTGCTATTGACGCCTCTATAAAAGAGAGGCTTTTCAGGCTCACTAGGAAAGCAGCAGACGAGGAGTCTTCCTCACTTTGTTGCCTGCAATTAGATCTGCAGCCTCCTCCTTTGCTCTTGTAATAGGAATAGGTACTGGTATCTTCAAAGGATGGGAAACTTAATGGCCTCATCGGTGGTTTGATGAATAATTCATGCCCCGCATTAATCGGGAAGTTAACTAAGGCCCGGAGAGAGACAGTCTTTAATGCAGAAAAGCATCTTTGGGCAGTCACACTGGCCGCTGGCTCAGGGAGACCCAGGGTGATCTACACACACACTGCATCCACCAGAGAGCACAGCTGGACGGACATTGCAGCGCTGCCTTCAGTGCCATACACTGGGAGACTCTCTAAATGAAGGCAGGGACCTCCAGGTACGTCAGGCTTCCTTCACTCACCCAGCTGCATGCTCAGGACGGGAGCCCCTGTGTGTGTGACCCCCCCGGGGTACCCCGGCCGAGCTCAGGGCAGTGGCTGGGCTGTGGCTCCACTGCAGGCGGTCACTGAGCAGCACCAGGTCGACCTTCGGCTCAGAGAACCTCAGCCCCTCTCTGGCATGGCCAGCAAGGCCATAGTGCCTCACGGGGAGCCACATCAGCGCCGTGCAGTGGCACATGCCGTGGGAGGGCGGCCACCTCCATCCCTGCTGCACGGATGGGGGTCGGCAATTTTAGGCAGAACTTTGGGTGTTTTGCTGGGCTCCTCTTTAAAAGCAAAGCCATTGCCTCGCTGGGCTTTCTGCAGTGCCTCCCACAAGAGCCCGTCACTGCTGTGCTGGAATACAAATAAATAATATTGCACATGACTCACTGGTTGTACTTGTGAAACATGAGGAAAGAAGGTAACAGCCGAACCTGTTTAAACACATTGGCCTGACTGACATCTTTGAGAAAACAACGGCAGCGCTGTGCCCATTGGAGCCTTCTCAGAGAAATGCTAAACGTGCCATTGAAAATATCATCTGTTCAGATTCGGTCCAGATTTGATCATCCTCCATTCACCCTTCCCAAAAATCAAATGAAAAAGGAAAAAAAAAAAAAGGAGGAAAAAAGAAATCTTTCTGGCCGAAACATTTGGTTCTTGCTCAAGAATCTGGCCTGAATTTTATAAAGGTTTCCTGGAAGCGGAGATCAAGGGGCTGGTTTGGGGCTCAGAAAAAGCCCTCTGGCAGGATGAAGAAGAGAAAACTGCCAGAGACTGAGACTGATACTTTGTCATTAACTTATTGGGAACACTGCACAGGACTGTTCCTGCTAATTAAAACCAGTGGTGACCAAAGCTCATTTGCAGAGATTGGGCTTTGGCCAAGCGTTTGTGTGTGGATGAGGAAATGAGATCATAAAAGTCACGACCAGCCTCCAAGCTCGGGTGTGTAATTGCCTCTCACACCTTGCTTCTCGGCCCCTGCAACACCCCCTTTTCTAATAAAAGTGGTAATGGAGCTACTTACGTCTATTTTGAGCTATCAGACCACAGAAAGGGACCAAGAAAATCCCTGCACTGGGCCTGTCCCCAGTATGAGTGGATTAAAGCTGCTCTGAGGATGGGCCCCCTCCAGCTGAATGTGGCTTCTCTACTTACAACTTTCACATGCAGGATTTCTCCTCAGGTAAAAATCTGTGCCACCATCTGTGAGTTTAGCCAGGAGCATACTGAGATCCATAGGATCTGCCAGAGCTAGGGCTTGGTTAACAGCTCAGAGAAGAGCAGCCCTTTCCTGCTGAGCCACAAATCCACAGGGATGGCTGAAATCCTCATGTCTGACACCCATCTCGGAGATGGGCTGCCCATGACCACACCCAACCCAACGGGTGAACAATGGGCAGAGGCCCCGACAGCATTTCCCCCAAAAGCTGAACTTGTCGCACTCTTATCCCTGAGGTAGGCAGGGCTGGTGGGCTGATGTGAGCAGCGCCGCAGAACTGCTGCCTACTTAAATATATATATACACAGGGGAGGCAAAGACGCACTGCCTTCAGCAGATACTGTGATCTAAGTCACAATACGCCCACTGGCACGTCCACCTCCGTAAATGTTCCGTCACAAGTGTCCCCTCACAACAATACCACCGGGCTAGAGCAGTAAAGTCGTGTAGCATCTCTCCTACCCCACATTAAGCAATGCATCCACATGCTGGGGCTGCCCCAAATACCAGGGTTTCGCTACACTGGTGTAGTTTTGCTGGGAAGTTTCTGAGCCGTGACCTAACATGCCAGGACTTTTCCTCCAGGACTAACTCAGTGCCTGTCTGGCACCCTCAGCCAGACCCCAAATCTCTGCTGATAAAAAGTGTCCAACAGAAAGAACAGGAATGTCAAACCAATGATTAAGACAACTCATCTCCTCTAATGGCATGTCTTCTCATTTGTTTTCTTCTGAGAGGACAGAATCAAAGCCTGAATTAACTAATTCCCTCCAGTCATACTCCAACTAATTGCGCTGGCTGTGTATCCCCTGCTCACTCCATCCATCTAACAGCCATTACTCCTAATATGCCTTAAAAGATGGCGAGTGGTCCTGTCTCATTTCCCGAGGAAAGCAGCATTCTTTAGAAAGAACCATTCTTTGCCATCACAGCCTCATCTCGTGGCTACTTCTCCCAGAAAACACAATGTTAAAGCAGAAAATCGAGCAGCAGACATCCTGTGTGGGTGCTTGGGATTGCACAAGGTCACATTGTTTTCAAAGATCCAACACATCCCCAAAATGGCATCAGCAACAAGCATCACACAGCAGAGCAGTGGGGAGATGGGGGAAGTTTTGGAATTCCTGGTTATTTTGTGTTGTCGAGATGTTTGGCGTGTTATTGGCAACTTCATGAAGGGCCATGGGAACACAACCCGTGCACTGACCCATCTCTACTGCAAAGGCTGAACCCAGGCAGGAAAGATCCTTCTGGATGTACACGAAACCACACCTGAGCCCCATCCCTCTTCAGGGCTCTCAGAGGGGGACAGAGGGGACAGTTCTGTGTCCCGCATCTTCTGTGCATCCTCAATGGCAACATCCCTTCCAGGACTGCACACCCTGCACCCAACGGGATGAACACTCACTGGCTTCCATGGCAGCTTGGGGATTTACCTGCCTGCTGCCCTGACTGGGGGAGTGACAGAGAGAGGGAGGGGGTGTGACAATTATCCTATGCTGCAGTGCAGCAATCCTACATCCAGATTTTCACCTAGAACTGGCCACTTCCACCAAAACCACTGCCCTGTAAATGCTGTTCCGGAGGACTGTGCAGGGCAGGCCCTGCTGATGGATCCAGGGAGAAACCAAACTTCAGGGCATGAACAGGGGGAGCGCTGGAGCAGAGGCCAAGCACGTTGGGAAAACCACGGAGCCAAGCAGGGAAGTTAATGAATCCCGCTGTGAAAGTGGTGTGTGGGGGAATGGGGCTGAAAATGATGGTGCTGAGGTCTCCCACAGTGAAAAAGGAAGGGCAAGATGGAAGGGGGGGTTGGGAGACGACAGGCAAAGATTCCAACATCAACCCACCAAAGAATGTCTCCTGGACCTGCTCTGCTCTGAGGCCTCACCTTTGGTGTTGGGACTACCTGCCCAAAGGAAAAGGGAGAAAGGTGCTCAGGACAGGCACTTGTAGGCTGGCACCTGTCTTGCCCTACCTGCACCAGAGCCAGGGAGCAGTTCCTGCTCCTCCTCCTCCAAAACACAGTGATGAAGAGAAAGGATCCAAGGCAAGAGATATTGGGAGACACAATAAGCAAAAAAGTGTGAAGGCACAGACAAAACAGTCCTTGTACTTTATCTCCCAACTTCAGACTGCCCTGCCAGAAGAAACACAGTTATCTCCTCCTCCTCTTCCACTGCCTCTCACAGTTCTTGTGATACAGGGGAAAAGTCTCCAGCACTTCTGAAGCCCCCAACACAGGCACTTCTCCCCAGAAGCCTTGTAAAACCTCATCTGGCTCTCCACATAGCTCTGTCACTATCCTGGGTGCCACACATCCCCTCCATGTGTGCCCCATGCTTGCTGGTGTCTAGCCCATGCTTTACTGGTTTATTTTTATCTGCCCACTTCTTGGGCTGACTGGGGACTGTTTTATTTTGTTGTTGTTGTTCCTGGATTTTATGAAACACAAACAAGCCCTCCCCAAGTGCTTCTTGCAAAGTCAGGCAGGACTGAGACTCTCAGACCCCTCGTTACTGATAATGAGAAATGCAACAAGCAGGAGCAGGCTGTGCTCCTCCAGCTTCACCTCTTTTCCCTCTCCATGGGCTCCCTCCTTGCCTTGACCAGGCACATCACAGGTGAGGAAGGCTTCTTGCTTAGCACCCAGGGAGTCCATTGTACTCAAGTCTACAGCTGAAACACAGCAGTTTCTTCCGTCCTTACGTTAAATAGCTCTCCCTCACCTTGTCACAGCCTGAGCTGGTGGAGACCCCTGAGATGAAGTGGGGCTGCAGCAAGCACTGCTGCTTTGCAGGGGGATGTGAAAACCACTCAGCTTCCAACACCTCTGAAAAGCTGAGAGTGTTTTACAGAGCTTTTGCTTTAACTAGAGGTTAGATGAACTTCAGTTGTTTTGTCTGAGCGCCTCTGTGCACCAGTACCTGGGAGTGAGCAGTGGCAGGACAATGGAAACAAACCACTTGCATAGGTTGTTCCTATGTTTAGTGTCTACAAAGGAGACGAGAGCGTGAAATTCTGCTTCTGCTGACTTGCTAAATAACCACAGGCCATATTGTGAAAGCAGACGTTTCATGAAATGAAGACTTTTCCATGTGTTTTATGAGAAGACTGACCCTGGGGGCCTTCAACATCCTCTGTTTCATCTGCACCTCCTGTAATACACTTTAAAGTTTCAGGTACTTCTTCGAATGACTGCCTTTTACTGCCATGGTCACTGTGTGCATCCTGGCCTGGCAGGCACTTTACCTGGTGACTATGGCAGAAAATGAAGTTGTCCGTGGGGAAGGCCCAGGACATCCATTTGCTCACAACATTCAGCAGCTGATGAGGAAAACCAATGTGGAAAACCCATGCCACCATCTGAGGCTCTCAAACAAGCATGGCGGAGCATCTGAGCTTTCCATAAAACCCTATGCAAGTTTCACTACATTTTTTTTTTTAAGATTTAGGCTTTCTTAATACCACTCAAAGCCCACTGGCAGGCAGCGGAGGTGGGACAGCCCTGGTGACACAGGGTCCCTGGCCAGGAGGTGTTCATTGCATACCAGCGTCCATCCCCTGTGCTAATCTCAGGATACCAGGCACCAGTGTAGGTCCAGGGTATGAAATCTGAGAGTTCTCCCCAAGAACAGCGGGGCGGATAACCCAGCTCACTGCAGAGTCAAGCCAAGGATTAAGAAATTCTCATTATTGCAATTTGCAGTCACATTTTTCAGAGTGTGACTCATTCAGGGTCACATGGTAAATACAGGAAAGACCTAAAATAGGTCGAGGTGCCCTGACCCTCAGGGCCAGGTGCGAACTGCTCAACAGTGCCTGTCAGATTGGGCGAGGAAAGTGCAGAGCTCTGGAGTTATGACAAGGTTTCACAACCTTCCAGCTCGGAGCTTGGAGAAAGAAAGTGACATTAAAAATGGCTTAAAAGAAAAAAAGAAAAGAACCCCTCCCAGCACTAGTGACAAGATTACCTGCTGACAAAAAGGAAGGTACTGACAAATAGTCTACACGTCTGGCTCTAAAAATTATGAGACAGAAAAAGGAAAGAGGAAATGTAATTGAAAGGATAGCCTCTGCCACACTAATGCCATTCTTGACATTTGAACAAGTAATTTTAAAGATGACTAAAATAATATTTACATTCTTACAAAATCACTGGATTTTGAAGACAACTCTGTTAGGTCATCTCCAGGGAACAGAAGAATGATGGGCTAATTAGCTGTGTTTGCCAAAAATTGCTTTGCTTCTTTTTGTTATTATTTGCTGCACACTTCTTGCCTGGATTGGGACCTCTCTGTGCGAGATACTGCACACGCAGACCGAGCAACAGCTCTGGCCTCCAGATGTTTACTCCTGGCGAGTGTTTGCACTGTGGTGGTTCTCTGAGGCCACATCCAAGCACAATAAAATCCCACAGCGAAGGTGAGCTCACCCTCAGCAGCTGCCAGCTCTGCTCTGCTCCAGAGCTCTCCATTCACTGGTGTTACCCAGCAAACAGAGGTTGTGCTTTACCCAAAACCCGTTTGCTCAGTTGATTAGAGAAAAAACAGAGCTGACCCCAAACTGCAAATCAGGCCTTGGTTCCAAACTTAGACAGGTCATGCCATTACTCCCTCTTTTCACACATTGGCTGGTTTCCTGCTCCAGCTCTGAAATGAAGATTAACACACGTGAAGGGCACTTCAGTGGGATAGGGGTTTATGGTGACATGGACAGGTCTGAACACTGCTGGGGAAAACACACCGGGGGCTGGCGAGGGCCACACCTGCTCTCTCCAAACTCCCTGCACCCAACGGAGTCCATGACCCAAGAAACCAGCAATTCTGCCTCAAAACCAGCCCTTGGATGATGTCACTGATTTCACGACCACCGCTCTCTTTATCTCAAAGCCCCAGTTTTCTCCCTTTCACCCTTCTGATTCTGTCCCCCGTCCCACCAGAGGGGACCAAGCAAACAGCTTGTGTGGGGCTTAGTTGCTGGCTGGGGTTAAACCACGACAGAAGGGAAAGGGGAAGGTGAGGGAAGCGAGCAAGTGCGGGAAGTGTTGCACCAGGAAAGGACAAATAAAGATCTCCTGTATGCTAGAGGAGTCTCACAGTTCTCCAGATAAATGGAGGGCATTCCCATCGTTTCCAAGTGATCATTTAACCTTCATCATCAAACCTAATTTCAGGATCAAATCTTCCTAAAGCCAGATGCCTGTAAGACTGCAACACTCACAATATGATTTATTCTGGGTAATCTGCCTTTGCAATGTGCTATGTGCCTCCTTTGGCACTATGGAAATCCATAAATGACATGGATAAAGGAGCAGAGAGCTTTACGCTTGCTCAAAGACAGTATAGGAGAAATGACCAAGTGTAACCTTATTTTTAATACAGCCTAATTCTCAAATCCACTGGGGAGTAGCTGCCAGATATTTTTCTGGTAAAGAAATATCACTAGCCTGAGGCCAAGAGTTGATTTAAAGCTGTATCTGTGTGGAGAGGTTATAAAGCTAGAGACGTGATTCTAAGGGAGAAAAGAAATGGGTGATTTAAAACAAAAGACTGTGTTCAAAGTACTAATTACAAATGAACCAATTCTTGCACTAATGCCAGTAGAAAAATTTAAAAGATACACAAAGAACATCACTGAAGTGCTGGTGTAGCTTCTGCCTCTTCACAACCTGAAGATTATTAGATGATGATGATTATTAATCATCACCAAGATGATCATTAATAAACATTCAGGTACTTGTGAAAATGTTTCACAAGACTTCCTTAATTTTGACCAAACACTTAGTTCTCCAAAGATCTTTCCTGGAAGCCTGTTACTTATTAATTTCTTTTTCTTGGACCTTCAACTCTGAGCTTTAAGGCTTTGATTCATGGAGCAGAAACAACGGCATGTGATCCCATCAGCCACCCACCCTCCCAACTACAGAGACCAAACCTTTGGTGCAAATCCTCTCAACTGCTGAAAAAATGTTAACCAGGAACACACTTGCAAAAACCAGAACCAGTTTGTGAACAAATGAACATGTCTCACTGTAAGAGCTTTGAGGGGAAAAAAGAGATCTTACAGCATGAAATAGAAAGCAACATTTTTTTTATGGCTTGGAGACCTTTTATAAGGTATGAGCTGCAGATTATTGGGGTACACCCAGCTCACGGAAATCGGTATGGCTGCTTCAAGTTTCATGGATCTAGACGGATTTAGAACAACTGGATATTGAGCACAGGCTTCTCAGATTTTGCTGGACCTCACTGCTCCTAACCATGCTGAATTTTAGTGATGCTTTTCACAATGGGAAGAGCACTCTAGTGAGTATTTAAGTGAGCTAATGCTCTCACATAACATGTGCACACCAAAGGGTCCATCATGCACATTAGCTTACCTGCAATCGCTGATAAAGGTAAAATCCAAACATGAATGAGAAACTTGAAGACTGGAGATGATCCAGCATACTCTTAGAGTATGTTACTACCATCAAGGCATAATTTCTTCTCTGTCACTAGGTGGATGCACTTTCTGCTGGAAGAGGACAGGCTAGGGAGGAGCTGAGTGCCAAGAGCTGATCTGAATACTCGGTATATTAAGGGACAAAAAACTAGCACCTAAACCAGGAAATTCTGAGTTAGATTTTCCTAAAATCTCGAGAGCATAAAAATGCTCAGTTTCCAGTGGGGTGGTGTGGCACCTCTATCTCCAGGTTCTGTTGGTTCCCTTAAAAGCCCTGGTCTTTCTCAGATGATGAATTTTTGAACCTTAATCCACAACGTCTCCCTGAGTCCAGCCACGTTCAGGACTGGGTTCATTCAGGCCAAGAGGAAGGGTCTGTCTCTCACACACATCCCAGGCACTTCCCACCTTTCCGCCGTCCACACCACGCTGCAGAGAGCTTTCCCAGGGAATTGTGTGCCCAAGGAAAGGAAACCTAAGCAAACAAAAGAACCTTTGATCATTTTATTAGGGTACAACCTACAGTACTTCCTTATGCCAAAACTGGGACAGGAAATACAGACGTGACTCCTGGGAGTCCTCTCCCTTCGTTATCACTGGAAAGGACGGGAAATTTGTGTCGTCCCCAGCCAGAGATGCACGCGGCTTGCGACGCTCTCTTCTGCAAGATGTAAACAAACTGGCAGCCAAGAAGATTCTCTCTCTGGGTTGTTTATATGCTTTTCCTCTGACCTGGCCACTTCTTTCCTGCACAACTTCTTGCTGTGGGAATGTATTCCCAAGTGCTCATCTCCCAGCCTTTTTTATGCTTGACTCTCCTGCCTGAAAAACCTGTCTCTCCTCTGATGCTGCTGTGAGGGAACATACTGAGGCTGTGCCTCTCCCCAGTCCCTGGTTTGGGCAAATCCCACCAAAGCCTCTGGGAGTCAGTTTAGCTTCGGTGAGAGGAAGTCAAAGCCTGTGCAGTTTCAGGTTTGGGCTGAATTGCCTCTGTAAAGAGGGACATGGCCCTGTGGAAGAACCTTCTGGGCAATGCAAGGACAGGCCTGGTGACAAATAGAAAGTGGCACTTGTGTCTGTGATGCCAGATCAGATGCAGTATGGAGAGGGTTTGTGGCTCTGCTGCCCAGGGTGCTTCCCCTCCTGCCTTTCTCCCATGCTCTGGACCCACAGTGCCATGATAAAGAGCAGGTCTCCATTGGAGATGTCCCTTTTGCACCTCAAGATCCAAGGAATAGGAGCCTGTGCTGCAGCCTGGGCAACCATGCGGGTCCTTGCAGACCCAGACCCCGGGTTCCAAATCCCCTAAGAGTCAGACAAGCCAGTACCAAGGGGTTGGAAACTTCCTATTCTGAGAGACTGTTTGATCCCACCACCTCTGTGATGGCAGGAGAAGGGTCCAACCTCCCCGCAGGTCCAGGCTGCCCTATGGACTCCCTTGAACACACATGCAAGGACAAAGCCTATAGCCTTTTTTATTTCACAAGTAATTTACTGGGCAGCCTCCCCTGAGCCTCTTCTGCTGCTTCCTGGGCACATCTCTGAAATTAACCTCAGAGCTAATGAAGCCAATTATCAACAGCAGACATGGTCTCCCTCTAATTATTTTCCCTGGAAAGGTCACCCAAAGTGGCATATTGTGAAACCCAGCTAATTGCATTGTCTGCTCACAGCACGGAGCTGGCTCCTGTAGGGCTCCGCCGGGCTCGGGGGAGCCTCATGTACCATGGCCCAACAATTGGAGCCTCCAGCGGGGGAAAGAGGTGGCTGTGAGAGAGGAACCCACTGCCAAGGCCTCCTCGCCACCAACGTCGCTCATGGATCCAGGCTCTGACTGCTGGCTGATCCTGCTCCTTTCAGATGTGGCCAGCCAGCCCAGCAGTCAAGGCACAAGATCAGATGAACATGCCAAGCTATCTGCGTATCAGAAGGAAGCGTCTGGATGCTTCTCTTTGGAAATTGTTTTGTTTTCATTTTGCTTTTTAAAAATTATTATTCTTGATTTTCTTTAGAAAAGAAAGGGAGGGAGAATTTTGGTTGGAAAAATCCAAGCCCACGGCCTAGCTCTGGGACATGGAGAGGGATGTGGTTGGTAATATCAGCTATAGAAGAGCTCAGTGAGGGTGCTGCCCCATTTCTAAATTCACAGTGTGGGGAGGAGGGAATTGTGTTATTTTTGAAAATTATCTGGATAAAACATGGGCAGACCAAACGAAAGAAATGGCACAGAGGAGGACAAGAACAGAACATCTTGCACCGTTTTCTTTTGGCAAAACATTTCTGATAAAACAACCAGTGATGTTCCTGAAGAGTCCATGAAGTTACAGATTCTCCACTCTGCAAGTTTTATACCGGCCCTGCCCTGTTTTATCTCCATGAATACCAAAGCATCCCTGAGAAGCCACCAAGCCTTGCTCTCACCAGCCCACAGAGCAGCTCAGGGAAAGGGACAGGGCATCTTTCTTCATGTTTTTCTCGTATTTTCATACAATAAAAGTAGAACGCAACATACCGTGCCCTGTCTTCTTCACCTGCATCCAGCAGCAAATGCAGCTCCAGTACCAGACCCCAGTGTCTTTGATGCTATGGATCAGAGCTCACCACACCCCACCTTTCCATATAAGCAAGTTTTTAGGAAGAAAGCTAAAATTTTGAAGCAGCACTTCTCAAATCCTGTCTTTGACATTTGGGATTAAAGAGGACAAAGTATTTATGCCTACAAATGGATGCTATTTGGGAATTTGAGTGGGAAGTAATGCTGTGACTGCTTGTTACGTAACCAAGCTGAACCTGGAGGTTTTCTACCCCAACTCCCAAAGTACAGCAGAATCTCTGCTATTTCTGATGGGCTTCCCTGAGCCCACCAGCACCACCATAATCAGGTTGCTGTGAGGCTCTGGTTTGTTTTCAAACACACAAACAAAATTTATCTGGAGAGTAATGCAACATCCACCCCTCCAGCATGACAATCCAGGATGGAATATCCAGCTGCTACCCTGGACGCTGCAGCTCACTTTTATCAGAGGTTGCTTTGGAAAGAGAACGTGCTAAATCAAAAGTGGTTAACAAAAGATACGTGATCCACCAAAAGCAAGCTCCAGATGCTGCATATCTGGCATCAGCAGCAAGAGGATCCAAGCAGCTGGATGTAAGACCAGCTGTGTGGACTCTCCCCCTCTTCCCCTCCTCTCTCCCCTCCGTGGCTCGGGGCGCAGTGTGCCCGTGCCCCGATGTGACACAGCCCCTAATCACATTCACATGTCAGGTCACACCAGGCGGGAGATGATGTGTGTGACCACATTAAAGAAGGGAATTTTTCCCTTTGAGATTTCTTTGTTGACTTTAATAAAGGCTCCCTCTGGGCTTTCATGCTTCAAAGGAAAAGGGGAGAGGGACCATCTTCACACATCCTAATTAACAACATTTAATAATTGTTCTTGCATGCTGCTTTAGTTCTGCATCTTTCGCACAGCTCAAAGGAAGGAAGACATTTCTGAAATGGCTTAGAGAACGTCAGTGTCCTCCAGCCTCAATAAACCTTGGAAAGCCATGGTATAGAGATGGATATTCCAAAAGACTTGCATGTAATCCTGCATGGAATGACTCTGGCAGAGGCACACATGGGGACAGATACATCTTCTGCAAAGTTTCTTTCTTAGGCTGGAGGATGAAAGCACTTTGGTGGCCTCTCCTCTGCCCTGTGAGAGGACAGAGTGGAGCTGCTGCTCTGACATTTTTGTTTGGGAGGTTTGGAAGGGAGCACAGAGTCAGCGTGCCAGCAACACATCCCCATCACCTCTGAGGTGCCTGGCGCTGTGAAAATAGAGCCTCAGCACCTCTGTGAAATCAGATCCTGGATCCCACAGTGAAGTCCAGCAGGGACCAGGGACTACCAGGATTTTCTGTGAAGCCAACAAAAAGTAGGGCAGTCATACTCTTGATATTTTCAAGGGACACTGAGCTTTCAGTAAGAAACAGAATTTCTCCCAACTGCATGGCCACTGAAAAAAAAAAGTCCCATGTGTATCTGTAAAGAAAGTGCAACTCTCTGGCACTGAAGCCCCGTCTTTGGTGCTCCTGATGAAGACCTGTCATCAGTGCAGCTCCTCTGTACTCACCAGTGGCACATCAGAGCCCCTGCCAGCTCACACCACTTCTCACTGCAGGGCAAGATACAGCCTTAGTGCCCTGAGGGAGCACAGCAATGATTACAACATCAGTATCTCTGACCCAGACAGCTCTGGAGCCTTGCACCTGAGACAGCCACCACAGGCTTCCCCTAAATTACCCATTCAAACTTTAGATAATTCTTAGAGCTCTGTTCAGAGAAGGAAACCCACCAGGGATTAAGTTATTTGCCAGACTTTAGGACTCTCCACTCCCTTGCCGGACTACGCTGTTCACATAGGCACACATCCTCACACCAATTCCTTCATTTTCAGAGCAACACAATACCTTCATCCTTGTAGGAAGATCCTCTCGAGAGTCTGAATAGTCAGGAACACTCACATCAGCTTTCTGCAAGGGAAAAACCAAGTACATGTGATTCCCATACCACAGGAGTGGGATTACCTGGGCAGTGTGTCACTGTGTCTGTAAGTCATGTCCCAGTACCTAAACCACAGAACTGTGCCTCTTACGGAAAGCTCTTGGGCTAAATACAAATATCTCACCCCTTCCAACATGCTCAGCTGGAAGATCCAGGGCTTTGTAGTGCATCAAGACTCACAACTGGTTTTCCCGGCCTTCCCTGCAATGATCCACTCGAGTAGCTCCCATCACCACTCCGTGGTGGGAAGGTTCCCACCTGGCATTTCATTTAACAAGGCCGCCTGTGTAGGGCAGCTCAGAGCCCAGCCTGCCTGGATCTCTTTGAAATCCTCCTATAAACCCCAAGTTTCTGTTCGCCTGGGAACACTACAATGAGTATTTGAGCTACAGCCATGAACACAAGAGGTCCCAATGCCATTCACAAAATATTTAGGCAGAGAAGCATTGCAGTGCATTTAAATTTTTAAGGGCAGATTAGGTACTATTTCTGTCTGGCCTATGAAGAAGGTAAATAAGAGAGTCCTCAAGCTGATAACCCGAGTTAAAACAGGAGGACTGGCAAAGTTTTCCAAGGGCTCCAGGCCTGAGGACTGATGGTTTGGGGAAGACACAGAGAACCTGCCAGGAATACACCGGGTTTAGGCTCAGGTCTGTTATGGCCTTGGGTAAACGAACGCTACGTTTGTTAACCAACATGAAATGCAGGAGTCTATAGAAACCACATGTTTTCCATCCATTCCATGTGCTCCATCAGCTTGATGGAGTTAGATGATGCAGACAGACAGTCTGAGATCTGGGTTAAATAAGTTGAACTGCTTTATTTTTCTCTTGGCATTGCAGTGGGCGCAAGAAATTCTCACAGGGTGGAACATCTGGAACACATTATTCACTAAGAGTGAAAGATGCTGTTGTGTTTGTGGAGGAACCAAGCACGCTTCTTGCAAGCATCTGACACAAGCCAGAGGGACAATTAATGGCATGGCAGCTTTCTTTAAAGGGTATTACTTCTGCCTCCTGTTAAATAAAATCTTTGTCAGCTTAGCTGACAGCGCAGGTTTCCAAGAAGGCATTTCCCTAGCCCAGGAAGAGACATGAAAGAAGTGGCACCCTGGCATCTGCAGGGCAGCAGGGGGAATTCTTTGTGCAGTAGCAAGATGGAACTCCTGGCAGATTTAGAGCACAGTAGGAAGCGATGCTATGACTTCTATCGACACATAGATGATATTTTTCACCCAGCAGCTTCCTCATAAAACTAATACAGAAATACAGTGTAAGTCAGCCAGAAATCTGTGGATTTCAGTCAAAATCAGATGAGCCAAAGCAGCAAACAAAAGGGTTTTCTATTCTTTAGTGGCTGGTGGCTCAGACTCTTGCACAGAATGTGGGAGGCTTGGATCGGGTCCCATCTTTCCTTGAAGGACCTTTAGTTCAGACCTTAGTCCAGTTTTTCAGCTACTTTTTTCCCTAGCTAAGACACCACATCCTCTAAAAACCTGTATCCTGTGTCCTGTGTGTGAGGTGTTTCTTTCCTGCAAAAACTCTCCAGGGAAAGCTGGGTGAAAAGGTGGACACAGAACTGGGGAGATAATCAAGATGACTTCCTTGGACCAACCTGAGTCAGGAGAGGCTGCACCTCATGGGTGCCGCAAGGGGATGGAGGGTGACCCAAGGGAAGCACAAAAGAGATGAGACTGAGGATGTCTTCACACAACTGAGCAAGCAGAGTCCCTTGGAAGAAGAGAAGCAAGACAGGGCACCTGATCTACAAGTCAGCAGAGGAAAAGGACTTGGGAAGACAGAGAAAAGATCCTTCTTATGCCCTTGGCTGATGATACCAGCATGTCTTCCACCTCTCAGGTGGAAATCCTGAACAACAACCTTTCCAACCTACAGGTTTTTGTTAAAGCAAATATGTACATGTGTACCTCAGGATATATTTGCTGCATGATGCCAATGCCAAAACCACTATGTCAGCAGTGCTTTTAACTCTTCAGGAAACAACCTTTGTTTTCCTTTTCTGAGTATGAAAAATTCAAGTAATTTGCTCTTACCCGCTCTTCCAGAAATTAGAAAATAGCTTCTAATAAGACCCAGAACAATCTTATGTAAAAATGCCTACTCATTTTACCATGCTAACAGAAGAGCTACTTCACGTTCAGACAGAATGAACAAATAAATATGTTTTCAGACCATAATGGCAGAAAAGTGCTTCCACTCTATTTGTACATCAATTATTTCCTTCTATTTAAACCCATGGATAATTACCCTTGGAAGCAAAATAGCGAACATCCAGTCGAGTGCAGGCATCCCTTTTAATTTAATCAAGAACTCATCTAGCTTGAAAATCATGGCAATTATCAATGAAGTGCAGGGTTGTATGGACCTAAGCCCTTTAGCAGAAAGTGCAGTGCATCATAGGAGGGTGACTTCCAGAAAGGATGAAGGGAAATGTCCAGATTATGGACAAAAATTCACAGATTTTGAGGTAACTTTGGAGACGCACTCATGACTACTCAGGAAGATGCAGAGATTAGTGTTTGTCCCAGCCTCAAAAGTCCATGGCCCAATTTTCAGTAAAAATTAAATATTTGCTGTGAAAATGGGGGTTTTGTGGAAACCCCCAGATTTTTCCTCCAGAGGGTAAACGAGGTATAAAACTCCAAGCCACCATCATTAAAAATCCTTTGGGATTACTTTTGCCTGAACTGACGTATTCTGAACCAATTCCTCCTGCAGCTCAACACAGCCTGGGTCATCACAAGAACTTTAAGCTGACCCTGGAGTTCAAACTGATTTTTTTGTACACCCATACAACGAGAAAGGCACATTGAGGAGACCGCACACACACTGTACCAGCTTTCTAAGGGTTTCCCCCATCTACAACCATTACAGCTGTCACATCACCTCACCACACATCTTTGCCTGCTCTTGAATTCAGCTGACACTTGTGTGCCCAGAAAAGCAGCCAGGGTATTGATGTGGGCAAAATTTAAAATTTTTGGCCATGGTCTCTAATGTGCAAACACAATTACAGCTTCTGCGTTGTTACCTTTGCACAGTCTTATCCCAGTTTTGGCCTCTCTCGTTTCACTGGTTAGAAACAGGCTGGCTTTCAGAGAGAGGAGTTTGAGCAAAAGCAGACGGCCAGACCAACACCTTCTCCCCCTCCAGAGACCAACCACTGAAAAAAAAGCACAAGGATCATAATTGCAGAATCACAGAACGGTTTGAGTTGGAGGAGACCTTCAAGATCATCTTGTTCCAACCTCTGGTAGGGGCAGGGAACCTTCTTCCACTAGGACCAGGTTTCTTAAAGCCATTCCCCTTGTCCTGTCACTATGTGCCCTTGTGAAAAGTCATAATAGTGTTCATAAGGCAGCACTGGAGGTAATTTCTTGTTTTTTAACATCCATATGTTGGGAATACACCACATATGTTTAACAGGAAACATACAGCTAAAGCAAAAATGCTGTGTGAAAAAGAAGGCCCTTTACCTCATCAAGCCCCTGCAAGAGCTGAAGAGCTTTAGTGGTTTCTTCCACTGACATTTCACATTAATCCTTTTGGAGGAGGCTCAATGTAATGTGAATTAGATATGTTGCTAAAAAAACTCCCAAAACCAACAAGAGATGTCCATGGGTATTTTTAATGCCTCTGTACACCATGCATCTCAACGCAAGTCTTCTGAGACAGAAAAAGACAACATTAAGCAGCATATGTATTTGTGTGTTTTTATATATATATATGCATAAAAATATATATTCTCATCTCCAAAGATCAAGTCAGATCACTGGGAGATTCCTATATTTAACAAGCAACTTCACGAAGCCAAAAAACCCAAGAGGCATTTGATTAAAACAACCAATTAGGGTTTGGCATGGGTACTATGAAAACCTTAGAAGCTGTTGGCTATCAAAACTTTTCTCCTGAAAGAGAAATCTTCATAGCCTGCCAGAGACAGTAGCAGCTCTGCAGGCTCACATGCTGCTCTGCTCCGTGTTTTCTCATCCTTGAGCAGCCACTGGCCAGAACTGATGTGAGACACAGAGAGGAATGATTTGCTGGTACAGTATTTGCCTTTTCACAGTGTGGCAAATCACGACCCAAGGTTCCGGATTCTAAAAAATTCCCATTTCTTAGATAAATATTTCAGTTTACAATCAGAACTAATTTTCTGTAGGTTTACAGAAGCCATTAGTCATCCATACTTGAAGGAGAATGTTAGGGTTGCTTTCTGACCAAATACCTCATTAGACTGTGTATTGCCTTGTTTTGCAAATCTTCCTACCAACTGCACATGTTCAGAGCAAAAGCTTTGATACCTGAGTATCTATGAAAAATCCAAGTTTAATCCCAAACTGAGTAGTGTAAAGACAGAGCTGCATCACACCTCAACTTCTACCTTTCCAAGGTCAAAAGTCATTTAGCAGGACACAGAAGAACTTCTACTCTTCATAAATAAAATAACTAAGAGACATGGATTTCTAAAGTTAGGGTTCCGAGTTTGCACTCAAACCCTTACAAAAGTGAGGGATAATTCTAAGACATAGGAAACCTTTGGCCTTCTCAGTAAGATGGAGTATGTTTTCCTTGCCAGTTTGTACATGTTTCAACAGCCTTCTGCCACAGTTTTGCCCTTCTGGAACTTCAGGTTTAAACAAATCCAAGATGCCACAGGGAAAACTAAAGTTGATGTAGAAGCAGCAAAGCCTGTTCATCTCCAAAAATCACTCCTGAGATGGTCTGTGAGCAGATGCAAAGATATCTTTGGAAACTCTAAGTGGGGAGGTGAGGATGCAGGAAAATGGCAGAGAAGATGGTTTTATGTTCATTCCTTCATGCACACACATGGGATTCTTCTGAGCAAGTCCTGCCCATGCAGACACAGACCTCAGGCAGAAATGGATGCTCCCAATCCCTCCTGGGTTTGCTGGGCAGGACACTTTGCAGGTGCATCACAGTCCAACAGAGTAGCTCCCTGAAATAAAGGACAGCTTGGCAAATCATCACCTCCAACTCTATGCACCCCAAGAAAGCAGGACTGGATGCCAAAATTCCGCCTGAAGCCACAGCAGCCCCTGGGCTCAGCAGCTTTGCTCGGTGGTGTCACTGTGCCCAGAATCCATCCCCGCTCCCCAAATGGGCTGTGGTGCAACCAGGCCAGCTCTGTAGGAAATCCCAGGGTATCCAGCACTGCTTGGGAAATTAAAACTCAAGATGAGCTTGACTTTTGTTTTCTAAATAAGCCTTTGAGTTTCTTCGCTGTGCTCTAATCACACAAGTTCATTTTTGTCCCATGGCTCGTTTCCCTCCTGCAGACGCCGGGAATGCCCCCGGGAGGTTCCAAGGGAACCAAGGGAAGGCTGCTCTTGCCACAAGCCTGGGCGAACACAGGTGGTGAACAAATGTACAGGCAAGAAAAAAGAAGTACAGAGTCAAGGAGAGACCAAAGAGGAGAGAAGAAAAGGAGCAGAAATCAGCAGCAAGGCAGACTGTGGAGGGGAAGGGCAGGAAAGCCCATGGACTGAGGAAGAAAGGAAAGGAACAAGATAAATACAGGGCTGTGGCAGCTGTGTGATGACAGGCACTGGGATGAGTGGACAGATACAAGACCCAGCAACAGTTGTGAACAAAAAGTTTACAAAGGCTGATTTCTTTCCCGGACTCCCACTTTACAGGACTTGAACTCAGGAAGAGAGAAAACCACAGACTCTGTGTCTGCTCAGCCTGCCCGGGACATCCTTTAAGAACCAGCCAAAACTCAAAAGTGCTGTGATGTGCAACTGGAGGCCAAGAAGAGCTCATGCAAGAGAGCAAATCCCGGGGGAGCCACCCATTTCCCAGTGGTGGCTGGCTCAGAGAGGCTCCCTGGCCTCTGGGGTGTTGGCTGTGGGCACTGAAGGGCTCGTGCAGAATTAGCCCCTGAACGGGGCATTAACTCCATCAACTGGACAAGCGCTCTCTCATGGCTGGACACCCAAGTGGCATTTATTATACTCCATTCAGGTTTGTAGGAGAGCCTTCCTGGAGCAAGTTAAATACTTTCTTTTCCTCTTCCTCTTCTTCTCTTCTTTTTTTTTTTTTTTTTTTTTTTTTTTTAAGAAAGAAAGAAAAGCCAAAGCATGCTCTGCTGTTACTTGCAAAAGCCAAAGCAAGGACATGAACATTGCCTCAGGACCCAGAAGTGAATTTTAAGCCATTTCATTGCAGCAGATAAACTGATAGAAGTGGCTCACAGCCAGCAGGATTTATACCTGCACAAGCAACACCCAGTGGATTTCCACTCCATCACCATAATTGCTGCAAGCAGTATATGCCTATTCATAGGGAACACAGACCTGAAATGCTGGATTTGCTTTTCTTCTTCATTAGTGCTTATTTTAACTTTCTCCTGCAAGTAAATGGGCAAGTTCCACTACTGGCAGCTGAAGACACTGTTTATTGCCAAGAAGAAAAACTAATGTTCCCTTGCTATAAGCTTTATATTCAAAGCAGAAGGAAGATCATGGTTCAAGACTGCTAATGCAGCTGGCTGCTATTAAAGAAAAAAAAGTCTCCTCTAAGCTGGCTTTGACACCAAACAAAAGAAACAGCTAAAGGTTTTCCCCCCAAAAAAGTATCCTTTCACGAAACAGAGTCCTCAGTGGGAAAATATGAAGGTAAAAAATCCTTTTGTGGGTAACTTTCTGAAAAGCTGCCTTTACGTTTTCCTTTAGTATAAACTGCAAATCTATCTCCATAAAGCTGTGCCATGGAGGGAGCATGGAAACCATAAAGGTGCAGTTCCCACAGGTGGGACTCCCTACCTAAGTTGTGCATCATGGCACAGAGAGGGGATACACAAAGCAAACACGTTTAGATCATAAAATATCCTGAGCTTGAAAGGACCCACAAGGAACCTTGAGTCCAACTCCTGGTCCTGCACAGGACATCCCAAGAATCCCACCAGGTGCCTTAGAGCATTCTCCAAACACTTCTTGAACTCTGTCAGGCTTGGTGCTGTGGCCATTCCCTGGGGAGCCTGTTCCAGTGCCCAACCACCCTCCGAGGGAAGAACCTTTTCCTGATATCCAACCTAAACCTCCCCTGACTCAGCTTCAGGCCATTCCCTTGGCTCCTGTCACTGTCACCAGAGAGTTTGCACCAAGCCCTGCTTCAGATGAAGGGAGGTGGTTGCCTTTTTCCAAGGAACTCTGCTCCCCTCCCATGCTACCATGCAGGCACTCCTCTCAGCCATAGGGAATACCGACTTCAAGATTGGTCTCTCTGCTCCTAAGCCAACACACAATCTTGTACTTTTACATTTAATGGGTTTAAAACATTCAGGTTCCCTTCCGGTCCCAAATGCATATGCATTTCTTCATGTATTCAAGCTTAAACTAACCCAGCTCCAATTCCTGAAAATATTTAAGGATGCACTTAATTTAAAACATGTGAGCAGTCTCAGTGAGGTCAGTGGGATTATGCTTGAATATAGCTGCTTTCTAACAGACCTCAGCCATGCCTCTTCCTGCTACACCCCAAGACAAGGGCCAGGAAAACTCAGTAACAGCCAATTTTGCCACAGAAGAACTTTGCCCAGGAAGAAAGAAAGGTAAACAGGAAATAGAGAAGTGAAGCCATTTGCCCCAACATCAGAAAGCAAGTCACTAATACAGCCAAGGACCAGCGACCCAGGGTCCAGCAGCTCCAGGGGAACCACACATGGGGCTTCCACATCTCAGCATGCACAGGGGCTTCAAGCACAGCAGTGTTTTAACTGCCCATCTTCCCAAAACAGTTTTAAGGAGGAATTAAAGGCAAGTCAGGCCTGATGAGGTTATTGCACCAGTCTCCTCCAAATAAATACAAGCTAAAAATAGCAGCAGAGGACAGATATTGCATCTCACCAAGAGGCGGATAAGCCGCCCTCACTGTAGGCTCACAAAAGCAGGCCAGACAGATGTTTATGCTGGGTGATTTAGCGCATCTGAATTTGTCAAGTTGTTTGATAACTTCATACTCAAGCACGTTTCTTTCCTCATTACAGAAACATCCTGGTTTCCAGCAAAAAGTGCTGCTGGCGCTAGAATTCCCCACATGCTGTTTTCTGCACAGCAGAAATCAGAGGAGTTTATCGCTCGGAAAGAAAAGCTGTAGATGGGTGGCAGTTTTCAGTCAGCTTCTGGTGGGTCTTCCCTTCCCTCCTTCCACCCTTTAAAGTGTGGTGGCTGTGCCCGTGCAATATGGACAAGCTGGATCCTTTCTTTCCCCAGGCTCCTGGCTGCAAAGCAAACACGCAGTGCCAGCGCAGTGCTATTCTTCCATTGCTGGTGCTCTGCGGGGAGACGGGATCCGATTTACCCCAGAAGCTCTGCCTCTGTGTTTCAGCTCTGCAGGGACACTCCTTGAACTGCACGAGGAATCCAAAGGACTTGAAACAATAAGAGAAAAGGAAATCATTGTTTTAAGACACGTACTGAAATATCGTTGTGTGGATGCACTTAACAGATGGGGAATGCAGTGGCCAAATTCAGGCTCCCCTGGGTTTGTTTCTCAGAACCAGGCTGCCCCATCCTTTCTGCAGGTAGAAAAACAGGAGGAGAATGATGTGTGAAAGCTTCCTTGACCATGTGGAAAAGTGATGGCAGCTGGGATCCAGAGCACTGGAGACCCTACCTGTGCCAGGGTGATGCAGTCAAGCATTTTGCAGGGCTTGGACAGGAAGGGCACTTTGTGCATGGCCATATTTCTACACTATTCAAAGAGTTCAGAAACCTCTGGGGAAAACATTCACCTTAAAAAAGGTAGTAAGAGACTAAATATGCTGTATCCATTTACACATTGGCCAACAGAGGCTCTTGACTTGCCGGGGGACAGCATGTAGGGAACAAAGTGCCTGCTGGACGCTCAGATTTGGTAAGGGCTGCATGCCTTGGCCGCTCTGGCTGCTGCTGGCAGACCCAGCCCAGTGCTTTTGTACAGGAAGGAGGTCTGCACATCCCACATTAGCTCTTCTGGACTTGCCACCCAGCACACACTGGCAAGAACAAGGTGTCAGAGCATCCCTGCTACCCTCAGCACTGCTGCTGGTAGAGAGGCCATGGAAGTGTCCTCAGAAGCACATGTTTTGCATCAGAAGTGTAGGTTAGATGGAGAAATCCTGATCTTTTCCACTTCCTGCACTTTGCCTCCCACCACACAGAGGGCTCCGGGTGTGAGAACAGGATTCCTTACAGGTACAAATAATAAGTATGTCCTATCGGCTAAGGGGTCCAGGACCTGACCAGAAATACTCAAAGCAAACCCCAAAATATGTACGGTGTGGATATCAGGTCCTTAGCACAAATACTTCATTCTCCAGATCCATTTAATGCAGATACCACCTAAGCTGTGAGGAGGTTGCCATGTGCACCCTGTGCCCTGTCCTGGAGTGCCACATCCACCCGAGCCCACTGTACAGAACATGCTGGCATCAGTGACTGCCACAGCACAGGGGGCTGAGGGAGGACAGCTGTGACACTGCAGGCCTGTTTGTAAGGGCACTCTGTTTCATGTTTCAAGGGCACACACTGGCTCAATCCATCTGAATTACTGCAGTTGCAGGTGGCCTTCAGTACCAGAGCCCATCTCACTGTCTCCCAACAGCCCCAGGGCCAGAAAACCCCCCTGACACACACAGGGGATGAGCTGGGGTGCCCAGCCAGCAGGACCCACAGTCAGCTGCAGATATTTAGATTCCCCCTCTGAGAGATTCTGCACAGCCAGGACTGGCAGAGATATTTTGGGTAAGAGCTCCCATCAGTCCCGCTGGGAGCTGGGGACCTAAAATTCTGCTGTGGGGACCTCTGAAAACATCAGCCCAGGTTCGTTTCAGGAGTGAGGCTCGGGATTCCCTCCTCCTCCCTCCCTCCTTCTCTTCAGCAACACAATGTGGCCCTTTCTCCGTTTCCGAAAGGGGTCTTGCAGGGCTCTGCATCAGAGATCAGGGGCCGTTTTGAAAGGAGGAACCCGCAGTTTGACCCCTGCTCTATTGAGAGACCTTTTGTGCCTCTGCAAAGCTCTGCACTCTGCATTGGCCTCGCGGCCAGCGGAGGGAAACGCTGCAGGAAGCAGGGATTTATTCTGCTGCTGACAATCGGGAGCAGCAGTGTCCTCTGGTGCCTTCATTGTCCAAAGGTGTTTGAGTGTAAATCTCACACATAATAGCAACTTTCCAGTGATGCCTGTTGAAAAAGCCCTTTGGAGCTCGCCAGCTCTGCCGGGAATGCAAGACCTCAGGTGTCCGGGCTTATCTTCCAACCAAACTCATTTATTTAACAGCCAACTCCGATTACTCCTTGTAGTTAAAAGAAAGCCCCGAAACAAAGGCTCAGCAGCCGTGTGCTCCTCGGCCATTCAGCGCTGCCGGTGCGGGAAGCAGGTGTTTCGAGGTCTGCCTTCCCACTCCAGTCTGAAGAGGCTGGAATAAGACACCGCCTTTTGAAATGTCCGCTCCAAAAGAAAGAAAGAGGCAGCGCAGCCTCACTTTGCAGCCTGGGAGCAGGCGAAGAGCTCAGCTAACTCATAGCATGAGCTGGCCAAATGCTGCAAAAAGCATTCCCACGGAAATTTCTGCAAATATGGAAATGAATCCAGCTAAGTGAGTTTTACACCTCTTTCTTTTTTTTTTNNNTTTTTTTTTTTTTTTAATGATCTTTTCTAAGTGCTTGGGGAGTGCGCATTTTTCACCTCGAACATCTACATACCTCCTTTGCTGATGAACAGGCATTTGCAATGGAAACAGGCTGGGTATCAGGAGGAATTTCTTCACAGAAAGGGTTGTTAACATTGGAATGAGCTGCCCCGGAGGTGGTGGAGTCACCATCCCTGGAGGTGTTCAAAGCAGCACTCAGTGCCATGGTCTGCTTGACAAGGTGGTGTTGGGTCAAAGGTTGGACTTGATGAATCTCAAAGGTCTTTTCCAACCTCTTTGATTCTGTGATTCTGATTCTATGGAACAACCATCTCTATCACCCTGCAATGACAGCCCAAGCACCCAGGCAGCCATCCCATCAGCATCCCACTCTTGTCACAAAGGCACTGGTAAGACTGGGAGTGCTTGGTTGGCACACAGCCCTCATCACTTGGCTCTGAAAATCTTCACCTGAATTTAGAAAAGCATTCTTCGAAGTGTAAACTGAGTTGGGGTGGGAAGGGGGGAAACCTTGCAAAAGGAAGTTTTTAGTAGGAGAAAAGATAACATCTGTTGTGTAAGTAATGAACTGCAGCTTGAAATCATCCAAGCACAGGTCAGGGTGCCAGTGTCATCTCTCTTTGGCCCTCATAAATAGTATTAATTTGTATTTGTTATGTAGAAAAAAGAAAAGGATGCCGAAAAAAGAAAAAAGAAAGGATGACAAGGAGGTGCTTGTGCTGACACTGGCCCAAAGGCTCTGCTTCCCCAGGGCTCAGTGTGCTCTGGGGTGCTGCACCAGGAGGAGCAGGGGCAGGTGCTCTGAAATTGTGCTTAAACATGATGCTGAGTTGCTTCCTCTGTGATGGCTCTTCGAAAACATACCCTGGCCAATCAGCAAATATGAGTGGGATTTCCTGGACCTTTGTGTTTGTCTTTTTAAAATCTATTCCACAAAAAAAAATTGCCATTTCCTTTCCCTTTTCTCATCATCCAAGCAGCAAAAGTGGGACTAAAGCGCTGGTCCAGCTCAACCGGTTTCTGTGCTGTAGCATCCTCCAGGACTCGGACAAAGGCTCCTTGTCCTGCTCTTACTACACAGTATGGCCAGGCAGTGCCCATGTCAGCACAGGATGAGCCCAGCCCCACCACCCAGATCAGAGAACAGCAGCACCTTCAGCTCAAAATGGCCCAGACAAGTCTCAGCATCTCTGGCATTTGGCTGTACCTCCAGCTCTCAAGCCCACAAGCCTCGCAGCGCATTGAGGCCCTTCTGAAATGCACACTCCTTCCTAACCCAGCTATGTTAAGATAATAGCATCCCCCCACCTCCCTTTTTAATAAAGCTGCCAGTTTTAAAGATGCATCACAGTCATTTCTTAAGAGCTACAGGCCATCAGTGCTGCCTAAGTGCTCTTTACTGGGAGTATGGCACTGGGGGACTGCAGAGAACTCACTCGCAAGCTAAAAATATTCCCACCTCATTATATACTCCAGTGGATTACTCAATAATTACACTTATTAGATCCAAAGGTAATTACCATTTTGCTAATCAGGTGTCCCTTTTGTTAATACACAAAGTCAGCCACGCCACCATTATTCTTGGCCATGCCTCATGCCTGCAGCAGCAGGGCCTCTGCACTCACACCACCCTGCAAGGAGGGTGCTCATCTCCCAGTCACCAACTCTAAACACCTCCTCCTCCTCCTCCTCCTCCTCCTGCAGGGGTAAGGCTTCTGTAGCCAAGCCATGGTCAAGCTCAGACAGAACCAGTGTGACTGTCAGGGGATGGAGGCTCTGCCTCTGGCTCCAGAGCAGGGACATCTGTCAGATATTCACCCTGCCTGCACTGAGCACCTCATACCACGGGTGATGCCTTCAGTGTGACACAGACACAGCACAGGGGCAGCTCTGTGTGGGTGTGACAATTACTGGCCTAACAGGAGTGAAAAGGAGACTCTGCACACCCATCCTCATCACGAGGTGCCATTGAACACACCTCACCAAAACCTGTCCAGAAGCCTGAACACCCCCAGGAGCTGTGTGCAGCAGCAAACTGGTGACCTGCAGCTGGATTTAGGCTGTGCACAAGTGTTTCTTTTACAAACAGTGGCCAGGCAAAGTCATTCTAACTTCCTCTGTGTTTAGTACCATTGCCATGCCAGAGCTGCCCCAGCAGTACCAGCCAAAGCAGCCCACACAGGGAAGGCTTTTACTTTGGTCCTCCTGCTGCTATTTCATGGGATGGGTTTCTAAGAGCAGAGAGAAGAAAAAAGCTGCCATGCTGCCAGTAGAAAATATGCAGGAATGAGAGGTCAGCAGTACAGTCCCCTCAAAATCCCAAAGACATGTTAAAGGCTTTATTGTTTGGCATCTAATACTGGGGCCTGCTTTGTCTCTTCCCTCTGCGTTTAAAGCTACACTCACTTTTGGGTTGTGGTCCAAGTCTGACCAGTTACCAAAAGGCATTTTTATTCTCTCCACAGTCATTTCTGGGAAGAGTAATTAATTTATGTTAATTTGGAGAGAAAAGGCATAGCAATGAACTTTTCCAGTCCAGAGATAAATGGTAATATATTAAAAACTTACTGGTGATAAAAAGATAAGACACATAAGTTATGATCTTTCCACCATAAAGTGCTGCTTATTGAAAAAAGCAAATTATTTTGAGTAGTTTCGACCCTTTCAAATAGTCTAACTTAAAACAATAGTCTGGTTTTTTATCTGAGCTCAAATGCATTAGGCTTGTTCCTTCCAAACCAGACCATCTTCTGTTCACTGTTAACTGGAGATCCAGAAGGAAGAAATTCCCTTAACCACTCCAGATTGGCTGTGGTAGGTATGGAAGGTATTGAAGGACTGGGCTGCATACAGAGGAGAAGGAAGGAAAGAAATTCAATAGGATTTTACTTTCCACTGAGTATTTTACGCTTCTGTTTTCCGTGTGAGATGCTTTTCGTGTTTTTCTTTCAAAACAAAAATCTGTTTTCAGCAAATGAAGCAGAACACATGAAACAGAACACAAAGTTGATGAAACATGGGTAAAAACCCCAGACATCCAGGGAGTCATAATTCTGCCACTCTGAGCCTGGACCAGGAGCTGGCTACAGTCTTGCCCTTAGTTCAAAAACTAGGAGATGCTAATTGGACACTATCAAAAGTGTTGCAGTCCCAAATTTCAAAATGGCTCAAAGGAAGGACAAGTGCTCAAACACCAAAGCAAAATGCCTTTGTGCAGTGACCAAGTGGATACAGAGAATGGTGAAGAGCACGGTCAGAGCTACAGCTCATTTCCTGCAGGGAGAGTGACACAAGAAAAACACTGGGAAGAAAAGTATTGCACAGCAGGAAAAACTCAATTTTACAGCTGCCCTACCTCTCCTTCCCTGGTAACACCAAGACATCCATCAGCTACATGAAATCTCACTTTCTAGAGCAAAAGCTGAATTACTGACAGCGTGCAGGGAAATGGAGACAGAACAAGCTGAAGAGCTACTGAATCAGCTGCATTGGGAAGGAATGGCACTGGTTCTCCCCCCAAAACATCCCACTCCAGGGATGGAACGAAGCCCTTATTAATCACCAGGTGGTGATGCCACCTCTGCGGCACTTAGTGCTAATTGGCAGCGTTTAAGGATGATTATAGGCTTGAGCCACACAGGTAACTCAATCTATCAGAAAACACACTGCAGCCCCAGGCTTTGTTTTCCCTAAACCAGGTGCCTTCGGGATTGCACAGACACACACTTCAGCCCAGAACTGAATGACAAATCTGAAGCTGACAGACTGTTCACAGAAGGAGAAAAGCTCTGAAGTAATTGCTGGCAAATTATCATGAGAAATATTATCAAGCAACTAGGCAAATCCCTTTCCAGAGGGGAAGATATGCTGCTTGCACTGGTGTCTCCTTGGGGATCCGGCTTAAACCCCACTGCTGGCTGCACTGAGAGCAACGCTCAGGGCTGGAATTTCAAGGCTCCCTTCACACTGTGTTATTTGTCAGGAGGGAACAGTTAATAGCCTTTTGTCAGTGCTTTCTGTGCCCTCTCTCCAAAATCAAATTACTTTGTGCAAATGGAAAATTACCTGAGAAATCAGGCAGGTGTTTAAGAAGGGATTGGGATCCTCAGAGGAGGAGTTAGGTGTACAGAGCCAACATCCCCCCAGTGGAAACCCCAGCAAAGCATGGCCAGGTTGAGACCGGGTTCATAAATGCTCTCTAATGTCTGTGTGATCCTCCTAGACTTGTCAACCTCAGCAATCCTGGAAGCAGGTCCTCAGCAACTCATCAGCTTTGCTGTCAGCAGGAATTATTCACATCCTTCCCATCCTGTACCTAAAGACCAAGTCCAGCTCTTGCTGTCTCCTCTCCCAGCTGCGTTTCTTCTGCTTCCCCAGCTACCTTTTTCCAGAAGCTTTGGAGATGCTTGACACCTTGCCCAGTGCTTCACCCTGGAAAACATCATGGACATTCCTCAAGACCCTCAAAAGCTCTTAACAATCGCCCCACGAGGAGGAGGAGTGAGTTTGCCTTTTCCAACCAAAACAAAACACCACAAGCCAGCTGGGACTGGGCAGCCGGTTCTGACCCTCTCAGTCAGCTCATCCTCTCTATCCATCCATCAGTCACCTTCTACTGAATTTCAGCAGAGGTTTTTCAAAGTGCCCTGAAGGAACCTGGTGACTGTCAACATCGTTGTCACCGTTAGTTCACTGCCCTTTCCCACTTCATTTTCCACAGGGTTATGGGATCTGTCACATTTCAGGGCTGTTTGCAAGGGAGGCAGAGAGCTTATTTATAATTTCTCTCCAGTTATTTAAATTTATTCAAAATATTATATTATTTAATATTATAAATATATTAATACATGAAATATTAATTTATTTAGGTTTATTCTGGTGCAGTGGAGGGACAAATCCACAGCACCAAGATGTCAGATATTTTCCCAGAACCAAGGTAGTGAGACAGCAGCACCACAGGGCTTAGAAAACAGGCTCCCAGGATTTCATGTTCAATCCACCAGACCACAGGGCTTCTGCACACTCTGCTGCTCCTGGCAACAAGACAAGGGAACAGGAATTACTGCCCCCAGTGACTCTGGGTTGCTGCAGCCTGGCTCCCTTGGTGGAGGAGCTGCAGAGTCACTTAGGTGAAGGACTCATCAACAATTTACGGTTTCTCTGACTGGGGAAAAGGAAAAGCTGCCGACAAGCAGCAGGTTCTCCATGTTGGGAGGCAAGTGGCAGGGCCAGCACTCAGATCACTTTGCAGCAGCAGGCAGGTACAGTGTGGCATCCTGACCACAGCCAAGTTCCAGAGCAGTGTGAGTGCCCAGCCCCAACCTGTTCCTTAACGAGCAAGGAAAGCATCGCTGCCCACAGGCACAGGACAGAACTCCCTGCACCACAGCAGCCGAACTGCTCAGCTGGAGAACATGCAACAAAAATGTTTCTTAGTGCTACAACAATGGCTGCAGAGCCCAAGCAGGCAGATGTAGGGTTCCCTACAAGGCCAACCGAAGCTTCTGTTTGCTTCTGGGAGCATTCTGAGGTTCAAAGATCTTAAATAAACAAGGCAGCAATTGAAAGCCTATCAACGGCTTCCCTGGCAGCCGGTCTGCAGGAAGCAGAAGATTGTAAAGAAGGTACTGAGCTCCAGCTGGCAGACACCAGCCAAACTCCAGTACATTTCTAGGGAAAGTTTAGGGCAACATGGCTGTCTTCTCTGCTTCGGGAACAGAGTAACTTTCCCTTCCTCTTGGATACACCAGCAGTGGGATTTAAGGTCTCAAACCCGCGGCCTGAAAATGAATGGGGTTCTCCTGCCCCCAGAGACCCAGGACCAGCGTGAAGGCAGGATGCCCACGGGGAGCGCTATTTATCTGAGTTCCCTTAGGAGTATTGCAGTGGTAATAATGATGACCCAGCAATTTAAATTAGGACATGCAAAGGCTTTTCTTAGAATAAAAGTTTTTAGAGCATGTAGGACAGCCACTGCAAACAGCAAAATTTCTCCACAACCATAAAACCTCACAAAACCCCCAAAACCACAGGCAGGAAATTAAAGAGAATTCAGAGGAAAAACAACGCCAAACGATTACATCTCTGTAGGGATTATACTGGGAAAAGCTAAAAAAGAACAAAGACCTTGATCTTTCAAACACAGGGCCCATGCTCAGCTTTGCCGGCAGGAGCTGCGAAGGCAGAGACGGGGCACCAGGGACCACGACCAGCCACGGGAGGGGAGACAACAGGACCCAGGAGACCCCCTTTATTTCTGGCTTGCTCTTTATTAATTCCAAAACTGGAATCGAGTCCAGACTAGCTGAAGCCCCAGGCTTATTACACTTGCTAGCATTTTTCCCCCTTAACTTTCTTTTTCTTTTTCTCCACTGCAGCTCTGTAGTACGGTTTTTATTTTAGCTAATGAATCCCTGCCCACACATGCGAGAGACTCCAAAACACCCACAGACCAGAGGCAGGGGAAGGAAATGCCGGAATTGTTTGCTGAAATCTGGCAGAGGCTATTTTTCGCGAGGGGCCAGAGGAACACAGTGTTCTCCAGAGATCCTGAGAAGGGTGAGGTCAGAGACTGGCTTCTGCCACAAGGCCTCAGCATTGGGAGGCTTTTTTGTCTTTTGCAATTACATAATGTCTTTTCCATGCCTTAAGTTGGTTGCTTCCAGATTGCTGGAGAGAGCTCTGAAATGACACACTCCACAGCTTAAAAAAAAAAAAAAGAAAAAAAAAACAACAAACCAAAAAACCACACAACACACTTCTGCTCATATAAAACTGCAAAACCTCGTTTCCTGCCATAGTCCCGTATTGTAACAGATGGAGGAAAGCGGGGGGGGGGGAGGATTTTTTTCCTCTTTCATTTTCCATATTATCCATGTGTTGGCAACACACGGCTGTCACAGAGTGGTGGAAAGTTCATTTACGGGAAACCTTCCGAAACTGGAGCAGCTCATAAAACTTTTAATGCAGACCTGGTTAAAAAATAATGACATGAGACCTGAACATTTTTCAGTGCAGTCAGGGAATGCATTTTCAGTCTATTTCTACACCCTGAGCAAAACATGATATTAAGAATTATTTTAACCACAGAAAGAGAGAAAAACTCACCTAAAAGAGCAAAACAGGGATGAAGTGAGAGTTCAAGGAGTGAAACTTCTTGCGTCTCATGATCCAGGCAGGTGATGGGGCACCTAAGCTACTCTGCCTAAACCCTTCGCCCACCCTTACCTGTGGGGGAACTTCTTAGCAAAGCCTTTAGCTAACACTGACCAAAAATAAAGCAGCTACGAGGCAGTCTGGAAGCTTTCGGGAATGAAAACGTCACTTTCTAATTTTTGACTACAGGCAGAAGATGAAGATGGTTTGGATGCTGGGGCAGAACTGTAGGCACCCACGGACTGAGGAGCCCTGCACTAAATTGCAAGCTATGCCTCCAGTTGGTCACAGCCTGGGGAAAACCACTCATATCCGGATCCACAAAATTACTTTGGCACCAGACCACTACTGCTTTGAAGGCTTCAAGCAACTTTTTCAGCTCTCAGAAAAATGACTGTGTTCCCTAAAATAAAGTGGTGGCCCCATCCCATAGGAGAGGTGTGAGGACCTGTGAATCTGGAGGGTCTAACAGCATGAGGAAACATTTGCCCCAGACATACTTCTCTCTTAACGCCCTCCACCCCTGATCAACCAGGGCTTTCCTTCTCCCATCCTGTAGCCTTTCTGTCCTTCTCCTGCTTTTTTTCCAGATACCATGGAGCACAGAGTATGGGGTCAGCAATGAGAGCATATTTGCCTAATTGGAGTATCTGGGTATATGGAGCAACTTGGAGGCTCTTGGACAAAGCCACAGAAGTTCTGTAACAGCCACAACATGCGTTACATGCTTCAGCTGCTCTAAACCCACATGGTCCCTGATTAGGCTGAATCTCCCAGCTCAACCCCTCAGGTGAGGTGCAAAGTCAAACAACACCTTGGAAGGGGCAGAGGGAAAAAGAATAGGAAAAAAACCCAGGGAGAGCCGGTCACAAACAGCCCATTCTGTGCTCTGGTGATGGAGCAAAGGCATTTTCTACATAACTTGGCCAGTACGAGCAGGAAATCTGTGTACTGATGTATTCCCACACCACGCACACGAGGGGTCTGTGTGCCGCTGGAGTGCCTGCAATCAATCATCCATTGTCCTTCCTCAGGCTTTCCAGTAGGAAGAAGCTACACATTTGACCTTATAAAAAGCAATCATTTTGCCTGGTAAGATGAGGCCAGCAGTAATCCAGGCCTTGCTGGCAGCCTCAAACACACGGGAGGAGATAGGGGTTGCTGCTGCTACGCCGCCAAGTGCTGCATCAGCGTTTCCATATGAAGCTACTATTTTCAAGGCTGCTACAAGTGAGCCAAGAAAAGAAGCAAAAGGAATCTGCCCCCAAAATACCTTTCCTTTAAAAATATATAAATTATCCTGCAGGTTTTCATCTCCAATAGAAAAATTTAGAAGTGGACATTCTTGTTTTACATCATCTTATTTCCCTGTGAAGAGGACTGCTGTTCTTGTGATTTTTAAGGAAAGCTTGCTCACACACTTTCTCAAAAGAAGGAATCAAACAGGTAGGTTTTTGTTAGACTATTGGTGATGTGATTGATCCAAGGCTCATGGAGGTCAGTGGGGCCAAATGGGGAAGAGAGAATGAAGATGTATGTCAGTATATCTTATAACTTGTCTCTTCTAAAATACTTGCTCTGCCAGTCGCTGCTGTTGTGTCTATGTGTTCTTAACAAAAGCGATAATTAGGATTATTAGAAGGAATTAGTCATCCTGCCTAAGTTGATTTTCATTGTCTGCCAGGGGGAGGAGTAAGAAAGATGGGTCAGTGGTTGAGACCACCTGTCTGACATCTCTGCTCCGTTCCAGATTTCCTGTGCAACCTCGAGGACCCTTGGAGGATGTTTTTGGCAGGTTAGCACAGAAGCTGGTCACACAGCCAAGTCCTGTACTCTGTACCACTTGACACTGCCAGAGACTGTGCTGTGACTGGCCTCATATTCCTGCTGGTGACCTGGGGACAGGAAAGCCTCCCATGCAGCACAGCAGAGACATCACTGGGAATCCTACAGTGCTAGAGGCAATGAGAGTGCATCAGACACACAGAAACTGGACAATACCCCAAAAACTCACCCCCTCTCCGATGACCCCATGTTGGACCTAAGGCAGGAAGAGAGATGTGCCTGCAGACCTCACCCATCCTTGCTGAAAGCTGCCGGGAATTTCACGCTCCAAAGCTGAACATCTTGTGTTTCATGTAATCTCATTGAAAATATTTTGATTTATGATCTCAATTACCCGTTAACTGAAATCCCACATCTCAGATATCATGAAATTAAGCAATAATGAATAAGAAGCTGTGCTGCTGAGGCGCTTTACAGAGTGATTCTTCTCGAGCATCCTCCTAACACCTTTGGCACTAACTTCTCATAAGGAGTCACGTTTCACCATCTCATGCTATTGCCGTAGAGCCTTTTTTTGGCTCATCTTGCATTAGGAATCTTTGGCCCATCAGGTGAAACTGCTGAGCAGTTTCAACTTGTGTCTATGTTGTGTAGTTTGTGTCTATGTTCTGTTGTTTATGTCCATTGTCTTGTGTCATAGGGCTTTGTTATATCTCGATGCTTTACCAGCATCATTCTGGGCCATATCGGCCATACTCTACTTGCGTACTTTCCCAGATAGGGCTTATTCCGCCGTCTTTACCTTCTTAATTTTTGAGACCGCAAGAAGTACACGAGATGTTCCCATCCATCTTCCTTCTCTGTTTTGGTAGTGCCTTCTTTTCACGTGCCGTTCTCTTGGACTTCTACAGGGAGCGTATTACACCCTCCCCATGTGCCTGCAGTAGTTCCATAGGTTCAGTTTCCTCTGAGCATATCGGGCTCAAGAATGAATCTTCTGGAGAGTTATCTTAAGCCCCCTTGTTGTCTTTGCTTATATTCGGCGCACCACCCATCCGTGTGCCCCTTAGGCTTAGGGCTGCCCTGCCTTGGCATGTAGATTCAGGGTCAGGTAGAACAGTTAGAGAATGTAATGGTTCATCTCTTTTCTATGGGGTTGTGGGTAGAAAATTTTTGGGCCCTGTGTGGGGATAACCTCTAGCCCTCGGCCTCTCATTGACCGCCTCACATCATCTCGCAGGTCCCCGAGGCGGATTCAGATCCCTGCGGTCACTGATGCCACCGATGTTCCCGGAATCCACCATTTGATACCGAGGAGCGGTAGCTGAAAGATGTGTTGAAACATCTTAGTCAGTAGAGTGTTTTGAATAAAGGCTGCAGTCAGAGTGTAAGCTGAAGAGATTTCAAAGTGATGATGGCCCTGCCACTGTGCCTGAGAAGCAGCACAGCAAAGTCATGCCTGAGCATACCCCCGGGTAGGGGGCAGTTTGTTCTCGGCTATATATGGATCCTTTAAGCGATTCTTTTGGAAAATCCCACCTCTGTGGAGCCTCAAGAGATACCTCTGGTTATGTAGGAGCCCTCAGAGGGTGAAAACCCTGCAACAATCCCTAGCAATACAATAACCTGTACTGGAGACAGTGATTCTGGGAAGCCAGGATCCCATATCCAGCTCTTGGCCACCCTGTCGGGACATGGCTCCAGAAACTGGACTCCAGTCAATGCAAAAACCCCAGATTCACCAAAACCCAAGACCTTTGCTCAAGAAACTCACACCTTGAGTCCTCTTAAAACCACAGATGATGACTGGCTGGATTTTTGTTCGCTTGCTTGGTTCTTCTTAGGACAAATATATTTAAAAACTGTTTTCTCCTGCCCACACATTGCTATTAAGATCCATGGGCAAAGCCCAGCAATTTATTGGTAGTCTAACACTGTTTGCAAAAACGTAGCAAAAAAGCCAAAATTCGATTACAAACACAATAAATTGCCTCCACAAAGGCACCCTGTGCATCCTGCAGCCAGCACAGTCCCAGTGGCTCTAGCAGCCCCTGGGCAATGCTGTTCAGCCAAACCCAGCAATGGCCCCCATGCACTGAGGGCTCACAGTGGCCATCTACAGAGCACAGCTGGCCATCCATGAGCCGTCCTCTCTGCTGGGATGTTTGGCACACCCCGTGCCACCTTTCCCCAGAAAGGTCAGTGGGACACACTGTGTATGCAGCCTCCAGACTCTGGCTCAGCAGAGCTGTGTGCTGGAGAGTTGGGTGTTTAAATACTGAGGAGCTTAGCAACAAATGCTCAGTACACAGAGTAGGTAAATCATTTAACAACTTCTCTGTGTTTATTAGCCAAATCAAATATTCACAGTGTGAGGTGCTAAAGGCAAAAATTGTATTTTTCTGTTTGGGCCAGGTGAGGTTTCCTCTGCTTAACTGCATCCTTAACTTTATTTTCTTTACCAATTGTGGAGAAAACAAAAATTATACTGCACAAAACTGGTGCCCAAAATCCATCTGTCCCTGAAGGCGGAAGCTATCCCAAGTGAAGAACGCACTTTGATTTGCTAATGTTTTCCTGTTTCCCTCTGGTTGTCATTTCAAGTAGGTGTCAGTCTCTGGGAAGCTCAGAAATACTCTTTACCTCTTGGAACTCAGCTTCTCTCGGTAACACACTAGAACACTTCCTGCTCCAGGAGCTTGTTAGGTTGAGCAGGACTTGTCCCTGTCAGTCTGTTGCTCAAGTGTGAGAGTAATTATTCCTTTGGCACTTTATTGAGTTCCGTTCTGCTCCTTATAATAAGGATTGGAGCTCATTAGTACAAAATATGGTGTCTGAGAACTATTAACACAAAGTAAAATATCCATGTAAAACACAGAGAGAGAGAGAGAGAGAGATTGAAATCTATGTGCAAAGTTCCATTTCCCAAGGTTTCAGTGGGCATTAAAGCCACACAGATCTAGAAACTCTGGGAAAAATCCTTCTGGTTTGGTGTCCATAAAAGTCCACCCAAGGAATACCCAAGGGACTCCACCACTCTTTCACTTCCATGAGAGTGGCAAAGCTGGGCCAGGTCACAAGATAAAATACAGGAGCATGCCTCAAAACCATAACCTTGAAAATGTTTTCTATCAGCTGCAGAGCATTTTATTCTCTCCATCAGCCTATGGAAAGTGCAGAAGGCAGGCTCAGCACTTGCTCTGCCCCACCAAGCCTCCAGTGCGTGGTGCAAGGTGCAAACACAAACCCTGTTCACTCCTTGGCACTGAGAGCTGCCCCTTCCTTGCTGGGCTGTCCTGCTGCTGCTAATCAGTCACCCAGTAAAGAGAAAAGGAGCTGGCCTACGTGCTCGGAGCCTGGTGCACACGTAATGAGCTCAGCCGTGGGACGTGAAGCTTAAACACGAGAGGGAATATGAACTTTGGACCATCATCAAAGATACACTTGGTGACAGAGGGAATGTTTAGAGAGGAGATAAACAGCACTGTGAGGAAGGTCAGAGAGGGGTGTCCTAAAGTGACTGCTGACATAGAGTCCCCCACCTGAAGGAGAGGGGCAACACCATGGGGGCTTCACTGCTGCCATCCACTGGTTTTGCCTCTGGAGCCACACTCGGTATTCCAGAGCTGCTTTTCCCACTGCAGCTATCCCGAGGGAAGGCAGCATTTACACTGCAAGATTTACATGACTGCCATATTCCTGCACATTCTTTACTGCTGCTGAATACACCTGTCTTTTGTCCCCTTGTTACAGCTTTCCTCTAGCAACTTGCTGCTTCTGCTGGGGCTAGCGAGAGCTGAGTGATGTGCAATGTCACAGNTAGCAACTTGCTGCTTCTGCTGGGACCTGTGGTGAGTCTGGTTTCAAATTAGTGAGAGCTGAGTGGTGTGCAATGTCACAATTGCTGTTAAGGATGAACAAGGGCAGCAGCCCTCAGCCTTTGCAGGCAGTGCAACACCATTGGAGAGCTGGTACGTGTTTAGAGGTGCTGGACAAGAGTTAAAATGTCAAAAATTAGAATGAAAAAATAGGGGGGCATGTGTGAAGTCTGTGCTTTCCTTCTGAGTTCAAATTTGTTTCCTTTTTTTAAAAAAGTAAAACTAACAAAACAGAATTAACAAAAAATGAGGTTAAACTTTGACAAAAAAAAAAGAGAATTAGGAAAAACTTAGCTTCTTTACTTATCATTGCATTGAAACACATATTGCCTTACACTAAGAAACTCTCAGGCATAGTAATGGGACTGCAGAAGGTTCTTAACTTTCAATCCTCTCTCTCTAGGCATAAACAGGAAAATGGTATGAGCAACACGTGCATGAACACTCCCCAGTAATTCCAGTAATGGGACTCAAACAAAGTAAGGCTGTCCTGAATTGCTGTGGAATAGGAAAGAGGACAAGTGTTTCAATCTGATATATTTCAATGACTTTACCAGCCTGAAAGCCCTTCCTCTAACAGAGCTCTGGCACAATGTCTTTATCTGCTCCTTTATCTGTCCAGAGGAAAGAGTGCCAGGCCCATTGCTTCCTAGGAGGATACGTCACCGTGGTTAATCTGCAACATCCCTCGCGATGTCTGCACATACACCGAGGGGTTTACGTGATGCTCTCCGTGTCCTTCTCCTCTGACAGCAGCTCTGAAGGCTTCCACCAGCACCAGCCACACCCTGAGCCGGTGCCACCGCCAAGGCTCTGTGAGAAATGGGAGCCTTGGCTTGCGGCAGCTCCCACTTCAGTCACAATCTAAATAGTGGCTAAAATAAACAGGTTATGGCTTCTATCGTCACTGCATCATCCTGTCCTGACTCAGTTCTTACCCTGGGAAACTCGCACTGAGTCACAGAGAGTTTGCCTGGAGTGAGGGATTTGTGTGAGGACGAAAGGTTTCACCACCAACACCACTTGGGGGGTATGCAAGAGGGGGAAAGTCCAGGGAAGAGATGAAAGATTTGTTTTGGTTTGTGTGGATTTTTGAATGAGCTTGGCCCTACAGGGAAGGGACAAAATCTAGGGACCTTACAGAGAACCAATTAAAGCAGTCACAATGGAGCAAGCTGGCCAGCCTTATCCAGAACTGAAACGGATCAGTAGGGAAATAGTGTCAGCTTGTGTGGTCCTTGGTCTCCTGGTTACCTCTCCTGGGTGAGGATGTGTTGAAAGATGAGAGCCCCCAGCCAGAAAATCCTCTGGCAGCTCCCTGCCTAAGCATACAGAGTTTTATCTTCCTCTCCAGAGGCCCCATTTCAGCTTTGCAGAACAAAATCAGCTCTGGCCTGTTCAGATGAAAGCTCTCCCAGCCAGCTAACCATGCCATCTCCTAAAACAAGGGCCTTTGCTTGCCCTGGAGGAACTGAATACACACTGGGTTTTCCCTTCTGTCCTTACGGATTGAACCTTGGGTTTCCAACAAGAATAACCTGCAAAATACCTAGACATGAAAGCACAGGAAAAAGGTGCTCCCATTTCCCTACTAGCCAAGCTGCCTGGACAGAAAAGCAGATTTCGGCTTGTGCTGGAAAAACAGAGCTCTGATGAGGAAAACCATCTCAAGCAGCACTTTCAAGTGCAGGTACAGTGCCCAAATGCAGGTACAGCAGGTATTTAGATCTTTATTACTGACTGTTCTTGTTCACTCTGTACAGAATTTCCATTGCAGGATGCTTTTCTGAAGGCCCAGGGGACTGCTGAGCTGCAGTGCTTGTGGCACTGGTGGCCAGCAGTGAACAGCAACTCACACTCGTGAGTCTCAGAGAGGCTCAACAGGATTTTAACAGAAGGATGTTACAACCTCATAGCTCGGTTACACCAAGTGGAAAAGCAGATCTGAACTCCAGCTCTGATTACACTCTCTACAGAGGTCTCCCTACCTCTGCTATGTTAAAAGTCCTACAGCTGGCTACCACCCTGACATCCTCTAGGAAAAGGATTTGGAATTGGAAAAAAAAAACAAACTGCAATAATATTTACCTTTCCAGGCCATGGTTGAAGTACTTTATGGCAGGCAGACCAGCAGTTTCACAAGATGTTGTTATCTATTTTATTTGTAGGGGATTTCACATGGAGATACAATAATGAAACTGAACCAAAGGGATACAGAGACATCACGATGAACACAGCAGTTTAACCTGGTCACCTCATACCCTGCTCCATAAGGTATTCCCTTACTTTACCTGCTTGTCAATCACTTTTTGTGCTCAACTAAATATTCCTGATTAGTATTTTCAGCCTTCTGCCATCCTATTGAATGCAGCTTTTAAATGCCTTTGTCAAGAATAGTGGTTTGGAAGCACATCCCTGTGGCTGAGGAGTCCTGTTCACTCACACCAGAAAGTGGTGCAGACAAATTCCATCCCTGCCCTCAGCTTCCCAAATTCTCTCCTCTCCACTTGGCCTTACAGTTTGGGACCCTGCACACTGGTGGATCAGCAGCAGCTCTCAAGGCATGGAATGACTGACTGGCCTTTACAGCCAAAGGAAAACTGTGGCTTTGCACGGCTGTGCCTTGATGGGATGCTGGGTTTTGTACAGTGCAGCTGTTCCATTGTGTAGTTTAGACAAAAAGCTCCCATGAGTCTCAAAAATATGAAAACATTTTGCTGGGCCACCTACAGCAGCTTCTGTTGTGTGCCAGTAATGGGAATGGCAGCAACATGTTAATCAAACAATCCTGATGAGTTTAATATGTGAGGCGAGCTCTGCCTTGCAATTCTTTTATTCCTGTAACTGGTGAGTGACCCAGTTATAGATCGATGATGATGATGATTTTTTTCACTGCAGTAATTAATTCTGTGAATTTTTAAAGCCTACTGCATTGCTTTCAAGATGATGAAATGTCCCACTTCTCTACCTGATCCTTTAAATACCAGGCCAGAGGAGTTAAAACCAAACAATGGTATTCCCCTTGAATGCGTTGCTTGGCACCTTGAAGACATCTCTTTTATAATGTGGAAAAGGCAGGCTGTCATTTTTAGATCTTAAAAATGCTCAGATGATCAAATTATCAGTAGAGCTGCACCAGGACTGTCCTCTTAAAAAAAAATTCCTTTTTGCTGCAATACTTTGCTCAAGCCACTCTAAACAGTGTGAAATAAAGATCAAGTACATTTTGAACTGTAATGCTGCCTCAGATGAGAAGTACTCAATGCTTTCTTTTGCAAGACCTGATACACAGAGGAAAAAAGGGATGACAGGTGAAAGTGACCTTTTCAGGGAGAAGGTGCAAGCAAACCCATCATCCCCAGCTCCTGTTACCTACTGCAGCCTGGACTGATTTCCCCTGGATTAGTGTCAGATGCTGATCTCCTTGATTACAGTGAGGGCTGTTCCCCTCTGTAGCTGCTTTGTCTGATTCTAGCAGGACTATGACAAAACACAGGATTGAGGAGGAACTGGCATTATCCAGAGCCTCAACCTACAGGATCATGGAATCACAGAATGGTTTGGGTTGGAAGGGACCTTAAAGACCATTTCATTCCAACCTCCCTGCCTTGGGCAGGGATGCCACCCACCAGATCAGGTTGCTCAGGGCCCCACCCAGCCTGGCCTTGAGCACTTCCAGGGATGGGACATCCACAGTTTCTCTGGGTAACAGATAGGATAGGTTTTGCCTAGAACATTTTCACCTAGGGCTCTGAACAAGGCCAACCACTTTCTTGTCCCAGCCCTGCTTGCTGCTTTACACAGGACGTGGAGAAGGTGCTTTTGCCTCTTGGAACCTTTACCTTCACCTTTTGCCCTTTCTCCATCACTGCCATCCTCTGCCTGGCTTCACTGTTAGAGACTCCCAGCTCTGCAGAGCAGGATGGGTCTCCCATCATGGCAGCAGCACTGTTGTGCCCCAGTCATGGCCTTTTCTGAAATGGATGTCACCATAGTGTCACTGATCACCACAGTCAAACATGAACAAGCGCTTCTGAATTTCTCTGCATTGCTAAATGCTGGTGCCTCCCTCAGGGATGTTCAAACAGCTGCTGATATAGCACAGGGACCTGTGAGAGCATGACAAATTTTGGAGAAGCAAGGGTAGACCAAAGATGCAATTGATCTCTTTCTCCTCCTGTCTCACACCAGACAACACAGAAATTTATCCATTCCCTAGGATTTACACTCAATAGCCTCTTCATCGTAGCATGGTGCACTATTATGTAGAGATAATGGTGAATGCAAGCGCAGGCAGCGAACAAACAGCCATTTGGAGATAAGTCAGGCAGCTAAATAGGCCCCTGTGAGGCCAGTGCCACTGAACCCAGGACTTGGATGCCCAATTAGCTTCATCACGGGCCGGGGAGTTGGCCCAGAGCCTGTGAAGGAGGGACACAGATATTTCCTTAGCACACAGAGGCAGCTCTGATCTCTTCTCGATGCATCTGACACTCGTACAAATCCATTAGGGCTGACAAAGTGGTGATTTCAGCAGCAACACTAATGAAGCCTGATTTACCACTCTCATTTGCAGACCACGTCTCTACACTGTCAACACCACTGCTTGAGTTCCTCCCTTCTTGCCATGATCATCTTTCAGTTCTCTCTCCAGCAAGAACACACAGCTTTTCCCCATGTCCCGTCATCCAGCCCTGGGTAAACTCAGCTTTCTATACACCCCCAATCCTTTCCCTGAGCAGGTGGTGGCATGTGCCAGGGCTGGTGCAGAGCCATGGCCCTGCTGCCAGGGCAGCTCCTGTGGCCACAGAATATGATGCTAACTGTTGTTACTTCCAACAGGTACATGCCGAAAGCAAGGAGGAGAGGAGAAAAGAAGGGACAGATAGCGCAGGAAATGTGAGGTAGGACCAGCAGAGCATTACCTTCAATCTCCGTTCTGCTGACTAGCAATAAGCTAAAGTTTGCTGCTGAGAGGATCATTCAAGCTGCTCTCAGGAATAACCCCATGGCACAAGGGCCACCCAGGTGTGGATGCAGCAGCAGTGGCAGAGGCGTGTGGAGTGTCTCCATCCCCGTCCCAGGATCCCACCCAGCTGTCCAGGGCAGTGATGTCTCCTATAGCACAAACAGCCCTTTCCACAGAGCAGTCACAGCTTGATTCGCAGGCCTTTGTGAAGGCTGATTCAGCTGGGGCTCATTCATGCCTTTTCTCAGCCACAGGAACTAACACTTCACTCCTTCCACAGTCCCATGGCCGTGGGGGCCACGACTGCTCCTTGGGAGCACAAACCAGACTCCCTGGCTCAGTGCGATGCCTTAGGCTGAGCAGGGCTGGCCCAAGAGAGAGCAGAGACTCAAGTCGCCTCGTTCCAGCCACCAGGGTCCGGGGAGAGCCTCACATGTGGGAGTGGGCACACACAGGATGTGGCTACCAGACCCTTCCAGTGGCCCCACAGCAGCCTGCAAACTCAAACAACCATGGGCCCTAAACATGTCACACTGCTTGCTTTTTCTCTCCTCTCTTCTCCTCCTGACATCAATTCCTGGTGCAATCCCAGAAATAACATGGACAAATTCTTGGCTTGCTATTTTTGGCAGCTCCTCCCACTAAGGAAAGAGGGAGATTACACTGTGGGCTATTCAAGCAAGCTGGCACGCCGGCCCCAAACGCGCTTTCTAGCCCGTACGGCTCTAATGATAAATCCTGGCCATGCTGAGCACTCGGTTTTGGCTTCAGAGCGCGTTTGGAAGGGCCAGTGCTGTGCTAGACAAGCCGCCTACACGTTTAGAAGGTGCTATTTATTTATTAAGTCTATTTAACGAGTAGAAATAGAGCTGCGTGGTGGGCATGGTGACCCAGGGTGACTGGGGTGGGATGAGAGGCTCCCGGCTCCCTGGCATGTTAAACACACCCTGCCTGGCACCACCCCCCGGGCTGCAAAGATAAGTAGCTGGGTGATCACCCTTTAATCTGCGCCTAGTTAGCAAGAGGCAGATGTCAACCGGCAGCCAGGCCAAAGCAAACGAAGCCATTTACGGACACCAAGCCACAAAGACACCTCCTGTGTCTAACCCAGCGTGCCCCGAAGACGCGGGGTTGGGAATAACAAGGTGCAGCGTTCCATCAGCCTGCCACAGAAACTGCACGCTGTGCATGGTACACGGCTGCCTTCACACCTGAAAGTGCAGGTTTGTGTTGTGGTAGGTGGTGGATGAAAGAACATTTTGTTACTCTGGGTTTACATGGCATTTACTACACCATGGCACCGCTTCTAGGAATTTGTCTTCAGTGATAACAATAATATCCTTGGATTTTTCTCTTTTTCTAAACACAGTGCCCACACAAAACTCAAAGCAGTACAAAACTGAGGAACACACCAAACAAGGCTGGTTTAAAGAAAATCAGCAGATTGTTTTTAAATTTACAAATGCTTCAATGGTCCAAAGCCTGAAACAGTCCCAAGCGGAAGAAGATTTTTATGGAAAGTACACAGGATTTTTCATGCTCATGCATAATAGATGGGTTGCACCCAAACGAAGCCTGCCAGACCTAAAGATGAAATGTTGAATCATCCCTTTCAGGGTCTTGAACCTATAATTTGGTCCCAGAAGGTCTACCTCTTTGCCAGCTGAAGCTTTGTTTAAACACAAAGGTAAGATGCAACCACACCATTTTAGATTCTACCCTAGTTCTACATTTTCACAAATTCCTGCACTGTTCAGACCTAGGAATTTAATTTGCCTAATCACAAAATTTCAAGCCAGACAAAATATTTAGAACTAGTAAAAGGCAAGGATGTCCCCAAAGAGGAGGCTGGCCAATTTGTGGCTTTGATTCAGAGCCACATCTCATTGTGGTTGGCATTAGAGCCAGGATTAACTGCTCAGCACCTCAAATCCTTGTGCATGAAAATTAATCCATAACTCTGAATTCACAAGCTGTAAGAGCACTAAAGAATGTAATTTGAGAAGCTTGGGATCTCCAGAGTCAAAGAAACAAGGGACACGCAGGAGCATCGTTTCTGTGAGACGCTGGGCTCTGCTGTGGGGCCAAGTTGCCACCTCGGCCCTGGCATTACGATTACAGTCAGAAACCCCTCCTGCTACATAAAGAGCAAGCAGAGATTGTATGTCCTAGTCCAAAACCTGCTTCCTAGGCCTGTCTCACAAGTGTCATACTTTCAGCCACGTAGCCAATGGTGCGGTGGCTGAAAGACCAACTTTTTGCTGGAGACCAGCGAAATCCACAAAAGATGTGCGCGGTTGGAACCCAGGTATGTCATTAATCATAGAACAGCTACTGGGGGGCTTCGGGGGACAGGGCAGGAGGGGAGGAGCATCTGCAGGAGCTGGTAGCATCTGGCTCATGGGATACTGAAGTGGAGAAACTTCACTTTCTGATGAAAATCAAAGTCTAGCTTGATGCCTTGACCAGCAGCTGCACCAGGTCACCAAAACCTAAGGCCATGCCATGACTAAAACAAAGACATAAGAACAACTATCCTATGTCTGGACATATTTTAAGAGTAGTCCTCTTGAAATAGATTTAAATTGAGCCTACCAGTCTCTAGACAACCTAGACCCAGCCTAAATGACCCCAGTTTTCCCCAGGGGGACAGCCAGTAAATAAACCCCATGATGTCAGGGAACGCTGGAAGATTCTGCCAGGCCAGATGGAGTTGTCCAAAAGGCTTCTGACTTGACGATGTTAGCACAAAGAAAGCCCAGATGTTTGTAACCGTTCACAGGCCAGAAACTCACAGCACAGCCCTCCCAGACAGATCTTCAAATATATAAATGCTCAGCCTTCACAGTACTTTTGAAGATGCTGGATCACAACAACTGGCTGGACTGCCAGCAAGTAATTCCCATCACTTTATAAAGCACATTAGGCTGCCCAAACAGGAGTACTGCTCTGGGCTGCAGCAGCTTTAATCCTATTGAATATCACAGATGACTCCTGTTAAGAAAGGCTGCAAGGACTTCCATTTTCCTCCTCCCCTGCAAATGCCCATAATGTTCTTGAATTTTCTGAGCTGCAACTTTTCACACTGCTTTCTCTGCCAGCATTGGCTTTCATTATTTCTTTTAAATATAAACTTGGAGCAAAACCTCTTCAGATGTTTCAAGTTACAAATGGGTGGAAAAAATATAATTTTCTACATTAAAAAGAAAGTTTTGTGTGCAATGCGAGGGAGACACACAGAAGGAAAGAAGCAGGGAATAGCTCAAAATTGGCAATACTTTGAAACCTGAAACTTGGCATGGGAACAGTTCCTGACAAAGTGTATGCTCTGCTAAGTTTAGAAAAAATTGTGATTGTAAAATAAAGCGACGAGCACTTGAGTACACCCTGGTGCACAGACAGCAGAGGACACTCTTTGGATTTAGCCATTAACCCTGAGGACCATTCTCTGCATCACAAGCAGCAATCACAAAGAAGAACCCTCCAGGTCTAAAACAAGAACCCCTCAGAGGTTTGGGATTAAAAAAAAACTATATAAAATAAAATAATATAAAATAAAATGCCCATGGTCTATCCTTCCAGTGCATACCAAGATATTTCAGCAATTTGGAGTGATCTAAACCAGACAGCAAAGCCTTGAGTATGGGCCACTGAGCCATTAATTGCTAATTAATGGCTCCTGTACAAAGAACCTAGCGCCTCTTTCTCTTAAAAGGTGAAAACTGAATGCAGCCCCACCACTTTGACTCTCCATTCCACAGTCATATTCCTCGTGCATTTCAGTGTTCCCTATTCCACCCAGTCACGAGGGGATGCAAGGGGAGAGACAGTGTCAAGGTAGGCTGAGCACAGATAGCCTGGGAAGCCCCTCCCAGGGCAGGGATAACATGCCCCGGATTAAAAAAGGGTCAGTGTCACCAGAGGCGAGTTCTAGCACACCAAGGACAGGTTAATCCCAGCAGCAGGAGCAGCAATTAGATCAGACACCTTCCTTTGCATCAGGCCAGAGCTGGGATCATTTCAAGCTACAGTAACAGGTACTGAAGAGAACCCCTGCACAGAGAATGCATCGTTCACACTCGGAAATGATCAAAGAGTTCAGGCATTGTCCCCCAGTGCCTGCTGTCCCCCTGCATGAGGAAAACAGGCTGTTCAGCAAGGCCAGGCTAAATCCAGCCTCGGGGCTGGGAGAGGGTCAGCAATCCTGTAAAGGATTGCAGTGAGGAGGACAGATGTTCCTCCTCTGGCTGGGCAAGGGACAGCTGAGTAAATTTTAGACTGGAAGAATAATCTGCCACTTGAGGCTGGGGCATGGACAATCTGGACAGATAGGGATATTCCTCTGTACACAGGCATCCACCTGCAATTTGTAGGTGTCTGCACAATATGAAATGCACAGATGTGTTAATCCAGAGCCAAGAGAGGCTCTGGTGGCAGCTGGTGGGAGCAGCCAGCCTGTGCAACGAGAGCAGAGCTTGTCCTTAAGCGCCGACGGTGCAAGCTGTGCTCACACTCGGGACTGACCTCCCAGACTGCACAGAGGGTGAGCAAGAGGCTCTCAGTTTCAGTGAGTGTCCAGCAGCTCACAGCTCCCCAGCTCATCAGCCTGGCATTTGCACAAAGTGCTGATTCCTGGCACTGCTCTTCATTCCCAGATCGCACAGCGCTGTCCCAAGGAAAGCAGGTAGAAAAAAAAGTAGATGTATCCCTATTTTAGGTAAGATAAAGTGCATAGCAGCTCTGAGGTTCCAGCTGAGCGCTGCTCATTGCTACTGGCACCTGAAACTGTCCCGAATTGCAGAGGAGCCTTGCATGCAAGAACATTTCCTTGAAAATTAGAAAAACACCAGCCCCATTTCACTTTTATATTCAAAATTTGCACACTGTGGTTGAAAACTTGGCTGTAGCAGCACCTCACAGGGCTCTGACAGCCCCTCTCAAATCCAACATCGGAGACTTCACTGGAGGAGGGAGCCTGTCTGGAAAGAGCCTCCCAGCCCCTGTCCTGCTTACTGACATTTCCAACAAAAGGCTCAACTTGTGTAATTTGGGAGAAGAGCTCTCTATTTGCCCACCTTTAAAAGCTGGACTAGAGCAATCAAAGCCATTTCACTCGGGAAACTCTGTCTGGACACACAGACACACAGAGGCAAACAGAGGAGCTGAAGCCCAGCGTGCCCCTGTAAACACCACGTTTCCTTCCTCACACACACATGCAAAAAGGTGGGATGGTTTTGAACGCCCTCTGTTCAGAGAGACTTTTCATTTTAGCTATCCTGGGTCAAAGCAAACAACATCACATGGTACCTCACGGTGGTTTCTTTTTGCTTTTTATACTTGGAAAACACTGAGCACATTTTTACTGATCCAAGTATTGTCCAAACAGGCACTGGCATCACTTCATATTAGTTCCATCATCCTCTGTGCTGTAACCATGGAAAGTAAAAACCTCAGGCACTGGGGAATGACTTGAACTTTGATCTGAAGCAAACCTCTGCAGAAAGTGGGGAAAAAAAATCACATATGCAAATTATTTTAGCATTTGTCATTTTTCAGCATATTTTTCCTCTTTCTTTTCTGTTCTGAGGAAAGGCAAGAATAGAAAGTAAAAAAAACCCAAGAGAATTACTATAAAGTGTTTTGAAGACAGCTTATTTGGAAGGGAAGTCAGGGACAGAACATAAAAGCCTGCTCTAATGAGATTTCCAGTCCAATTTTGCCAAATTTAGGACATTTGCATATTGGGAATTTTGCAGGCATCCAAATTGTTGTTAACTGAATACAAAACTTGTGCAATGAAACCTGAGATACCTTGAATAAACTGACCTTACACAGCATTTGACCAGACCTCAAGTGCAAGAATAGGAGGTTTTGGTGAATGTTTTGGCACGTCGAAGAAACCGACTGAAGTGACTTTGCACAAGGTGCATTGTCCAACCACAAAAACAGCTGCAGATAAACTTCTCTGGCATCAGGATGCTGGCAGGATCAAAAAAAAGGTTTATATATTGGTGTGGATAACGAGGAGACACACTCGGGAACAGATGGCTTCAGAATCCTGGTGCTCGGGGGGCTGAACCTGGGAGATGCCAGCAGGAAAACGTCTCCTTTGAAGACAGCATGGTCAGAACCTCCCAGCCCATGTGCTGCAAAGCAAACAGCCCTCTCAGAGGTGGGAGGGGAAAGAGGACAAGAGGAACTTCACTGTGGTGAAGAGAGTTGGAAAACAGAACTATTTTGCTGATAGTTTCGATTCTACATCAATGATCCTACATCACTGATCTACATCAATGAGCTTTGCTCCCAAATCTGAGCTGCCCACAGCAGGAGTGGGCCTTACCTACACTCGGTGTAGGATTATCTCAGCAGGACCATAAATACATTAAAAAGATATGCATGAAATTCATGTGTCCCCAAAACAAGCTTGAGCCCAGGTGCCTTTTCAACAGGAAACTGTATCACTGGGTGATTTTGCAGGTGATTTCTTCGATTCTTCTAAATTCAAGAAAGCCAGGTGGCCACCAGCAAGCCTGAAACAGGCAATGCAGCCTTGAAGCAAGGATGAATTTCAGGACTGACCTAGAGAGCTGGGACCACACAACGTGTCTCTTCTCCCAAGGAGGACCAAACATGCATGGCTGTGCTCCAGCTTTAAGGAGAATCATGTAACTGAGACAATACCAGAGAGACAAGAGCAGCCTGGATTCACACCATTGCAGCCAACGTGGATTTTTGTCAGGGGACCGTTATCTCAAACTCACACTCCATTTATTAGTTTCTGCTCTCCCACGGGAGCTATTCTGTGGGTGAAGCAGAGGAATTCACACCAGGTCTCTCACTCTCCCTGTTTCCCATCAGCAGAGTCCTTTTAAAGAGAAAAATCAGGCAACAACTGGTGACGTACGTGAGAGCATTTCTGCCAGCAGAGCTCTGCAAGGCAGGGACGTGGAGAGGTGTGATCCTTCACTGATGGAGCTGTGCTGGAAACAATCCCATGTGTGGATACGGCCACGCCCGTACAATACCACCCCCCTTTTCTTGTTTCTTTTTAACAAAGATGACTTGTGTTGTGCTGTATGTCTGTGTCTGCACAAAGGTATATTTTTTTCCTTTATATTATGGCAGTACAAAGCGCATCTATGTCCAGATGAGGCAGCATTTGGTGGGTGTAACAGCTTTTGGTGTCCTATTTTGGGCAGGTGTTCGTAGTATAGCCAAGACCTCACATTTTCTGGAACAGATGAACGCAACTCAGGATTATCCCTTGACACATCTCAAAACAGCTTAGTGGGAAGACATGAGGAAGGAGTGTGAAAACAGTGAAGACTTTCAGAGGTCTGCTCACATGCATGAAATGAAAAGCAACTGCATTTTCAGACCGTGTTAGTCTGAAGAAAAAGCGAGTAATAGGTCTTAGTGGGGGGTTGGTGGATGGATGGAGACAGAGGAGATGAAGAGAGAAATAAACACAGCTGAAATAAATTCTGATTTCTGATCAAGGGAATATATTCATGGAAAAAGGCATGTGGTATTAGCCCAGCTGAACACACAGCAGCAGCAGGCACTGCGACCCACAGCCGCAAAGTGAGCAAAAGCTGTTGGCAGCAGCAGTCCATAAAAAGGACATAAATAATTAGAGCTCTTCTAAACAAGGTCAAGTTTTAGCTGCTGATTTTTTGCCTCTGCTGAACAGTCAAGGGAGGTGGCTCAAAATGATTCAGGGTGAGTTTTGTCCTGGTAAATCTCAGAACAAGTTAGAAGATTTGAAAAGATTCAGAGCCTACAGTGTTTACCACAAACTTCGCTGTTCATTAAATGTGAGCTGAGCCATGAACTCAGCAAGTCCTGGAAGATGAGTTTGCTGCACCCTCAAAAGGGCTTTCCTGATGGGAACCTGGTTGCTGACATTTTGAATTAAGATGCTGCTGCAATTTTCACATTCTGTCCCACAACAAGACAGTTCCCCTGGCCCACTGAACCACAGCATTTCTCTAACTGTGCTGCCCTTTCCACTTCTCACAAAAAGGGGAAAAAATTCAGCATTATCTGCAGGTAGCGACTGAAAGGGTGTTTATTTCTTAATGATTCAAGCCAATTTAAATATCCCTCCATTTGCTGCTGCTACAGGAGTGGCTGATCTGAGGTGTAGGGTGGGGTGGCTGGAGTATAATCATCAGTTCTTCAATGCAAAGGACATTTGACTTGGACATTTGACTCTGCATCATCTCCCTATCACAGGCAGCCTTACCTTCTACAACTCAATGGAAATACAACACAGCAAAGAAGTCAGAAAACACCGTGTAAAGAAAGCAGCCAAGATCATTGTTACATGATTTCTACTTTGTGTTTTAATGCAAAAACCCCTGGAAACATCCGACTGATCACAGAGTCTCCCAAAGGAAAAGATTCTTGCTCTCATAATTCTATTTCAGGTACAGAAACATCCAGGAAAAATAAATTCGGTGCTCAGTGGCTGGATCTTCATCATCCACCTTCAAGCCTCCATGCTCCTCTAGAAGACAGCCCAGAGAGGGTCACTGTTCCTGCTCCTGGCCATTTCATACTGAAATCCCCACAATTCCCCTCCAGCATGAAGACATGCATCAACAGGAAAGTTACTTCAGCTCTGACAGGCAGTCACGGGCAGAGGAGGGCTGTTACATAAAACCTCAGTGGGAGTGAACAGGAATATTACTTATAGGCACAGTAATGCTTCCATCTCGGGGGACCCTCACTGAACCACACAGGCTCTGGGACTCCTCTGGGTGATTAAATACATAGCTCAGCTTCCTGGCAGCTATTCAAGGCTTTGTACCACATACCTGCCTCTTCTCCTGTGTTTTCTGTTTGTGTGCACTTCCGGTGCTGCCTCCTTCCGTGGAATTTGCACTTAGCACATGAGGTCTCTTCTGTCAGTAGCCAAAGGATGGAGCAGCAGACACACCTTGGCTTCTAAGGAGTCCTTACAACGTCTGGATGAAGATTTCTCCACTTGAGCACGTTGTCCTACTGCGGTGTCACACAACCATCACTGCTGTATGCTGGTTTGGAAGCACTTTGTACCCATTTGGCATTTTTCTAACAAAATTGTGCAAGGATAAATGACCATTAGCACCCAATTCTGACAGCCTCTGAGGTGAGAGACACCCCCAGCGGTCAGCACTAACTCACAGACTGATGGTTGTTACACAGAATAGACACAGAAGAAACTTTCTGCCCTTGATTCTTCTCCCAGCTCCTGATGACAACAAAAGACACGAGCCTGACAAAGCCCTCTCCCTTCCAAACCCCAGTGCAGGGGATATGGCTGGGATGGAGTTAATTTTCATCCTAGCAGCCCATATGGTGCTGTGGTTTAGATTTGTGACTTCATCAGTGTTGATAACACACCAGAATTCTGGCTCCTTCCTTGCTTCCCACTCCACCACCCAGGGGGTGCAGGGGAGATGTGACGGGATGCAGGTGGGACCGAAAGGGAGGGTCAGTCTTTCCAAGGTAGCTGCTGGTCAGAGACTGGCGGGACATCAGCCGTGGATGGTGGTGAATGACAATCTTTGCAGCACTTACTCCCCTCCTGCCTTTGTGCTCCTTCAGTTATTAAAGTGTCTTCATCTTGACCCAGGAGGTTTTATGACTTTCATTCCTCCAGTCCTCCCCAACTCTCCCTAGGGGAAGGACTGAGCAAGTGGCCAGGTCAGCTGCTGGACTGGGTCAACCCAACATTCCCTAAACCCCTCAAAAGTACATTTTCAAGCAAGTCTTTACTGGACTGAACTTTTTTCCTNTTTTTTTTTTTTTTTTTTGCAATCGCAACCAAAACCATCCTGTATCAATCAAACCCTCCCTTTGGCTGTCTCAAAATTTCCTGCATTCAGATTTTTTTCAGATGTCACATTCACTTCTGACTTTAGGTCATGTTAATTCAAATAAACACTAATTAAAGCCATGTAGGGACTTGGGACACACTGTAGGCATCACAATTCTTCTCAGAAGCTTTCTGGCTTTCTGGATTTGAATTCCCAAATCCTTCCTTTGTAGAAGTCAAGTCTCTCTGAGAGACTGAGGAAGCAGAGAGAGAGGAGAAAGCAACCTCGGTTTGTCAGTTTTGTGTGCAGCTCTCAGCCGTGCCCATCTCTGGATTTTGTTCTCAAGTGCTGAAACGTTTCAGGCTGCTCAGACAGGGAGAGCTGCACTTTTGGAGGCTGTCCAAACCATCCATTAGGCTTCTCTTAGCGAATAAATTGTTCTGCTTGATTCATGGGCATCATCGTTGTCTCTGAAGGGAGTTAACCAGAATGTAACCAGGACTAGAGCACAGTGCTGCAAAAACAACTGGGACCAATTTGATCAATACTGAAACAAACAGCAAGAATTTTATCCCATCTGACATAGGAGCTAATTGAGTCCTGAAAAGAAGCTTTGTAGAGGCAGGGAGAACATTTCCACAGGTATGAGACCATCCCCAAATTCCTCATTTTACACACAGTCTTCCCTATTATTCTTTGCACCATTTCTTATCCTAATTTTCTCCATCATCTTGTCAGAGCCACCGGGTGATTGTTGCACATGTTTTCCCTGCCTTTCTCTGCACTCATCAGTGGCTAGCAAACTCTCAGTGCTTGGACCAGCTGCATTTCCTACAGCATCTTTCCACTGCAACTCCACTGCTGCTCTCCTCTGAGCCAGCTGTGGGACAGCAGCACTCCACAGAGCTACATCCCAGCTCTGTGGCCCTGAGCTAAAAGGTGAAACCTACTTAGGTCCCCCCAGGAGCTGCTGCCTGGCCAGCTTGGTGCAAAGAGATCATCACCAACAGCTCCAATGACTGTAATTTTAAATTTCACTGTCATTCTCCACCACTGGAGGTACCAAACTGCACCAAGGTCCTGAGCACGGCCCCCATCAGGCTCTCCTCCTCTTTCTCCTGTCTTGGCCTTGCACAAGACTCCTCCCTGCCTCATGGAACACCATCCAAGACTGTTGACACTTCACCTTGTCTGAAGAGTCCATGACTCAGGGTGACAACGCTCCATTAGCAGTTTTCTCAAAGGTTACAGTGATAACCAACAGGACCACAGCAGCTGCAGAACAGGCATCATATCTGTCTTTGCTTCTCCTGGGACCCCAACAGCCCAAGGTGCACCTATGAGCCCTCATAGGAGGAGCTGCACATGGAAGTGGAGCAGGAGAGATTTAGTCCCAGCACAGGAACCAGCCAGCCTTGCCAAAGTATTTATGAGCAGCTACTGAGCCCTCAAATGGCAGCCTCAAAAGCCAACCTCGCTCCACTCAGACAGAGGCAAATTTTGAGGGCTTCTATTAAGGTTATTCAGGGTATACCCTTTTCCCTCCAGAGCAACCAAATGCATCTCTGGCCTATCATCTGCAGTGTAAACCCTACTCAAATGCTTCCAGTGCTGACAAATATATTCTTCCATCATTGCTCAATTGCTATTTGCCCAGTTTAGCTCCATGTATATTATAATAGCATTTAAAGCCAGAGCCAGCCTTCAAAAGCAGATGAATCTGAAATTAATGACAGAGGCATTTTCACTCTGAGGTCTGGATGAGAGTATAAAATAACTGAACTTTGTTCCTGTGGCTTATTACATCATCCAGCCCCTCTTTGACTGAAAATATTTCTATTCCTCATTCCAGCCCATCTGTTCTTCAGAAAACTCCTTCTCTCTATTTACTTGAAAAACAACTAACTGGAGGCAAAGGCACTCCCCCACCCCCAGAGGAAAGTATGTTTGTAATTAAGCAAAGAGCACTCCATGTTTATTCCTGCTGGTGCATGTGCATGCAGGCACATGTGTGTGTACATGCCTATTTTTAGTCACACTGTCAAAATCAGCCTAATATTTCACAGCAAAGGAGGTCTTCTTGACCCGAAAAACACATCATTACTTCTAATTAGGAAAAAAAGAAACAGAATTGTCAAAAATATCTCTCTGCAGGGAAGACGTGCTGTGAGATGACGGGACTTTTCCCTGCTGTTGTGTTTTCTTTAGCTTTAATTTGCTTTGGTGTAACAACTGAGCCCAGTGAAATTCGTCAGCCAGCAGGGAAAGGAAGAAGGAGTTTAGGCCACCTTTCTGTATGGGTTGGGAAAGACATTTTGTGTCTTCCTCTCAGATGAGAAAGTGCATGTGTCCTGTAGAGATTCACCCCACTGAGCACAGCCTCCCCTGCCTGTACTGTGCTCAGGCTGTCTCTGCTGCTGCAACTCTCATGCCCTGGAAGGAGACCAAGCTGAAGGGGTACAAACACTGGTGCAACCCATACCATCAGCATAAGAATTATTTCCACTATGACAGTTAAGCACATCTGTAACAAGAGAGGCATTCTCCTCCTTTTGCCATCTATAATGGGAAAATGACACATTGCCCTTTGTCTTATTCCTTCCTTATTATAATCACTTCTGGGAAAAAACCCACTAATTTACCACTTACTGGAACAGTGCCTGCAACGAGGTGGGTCTCCAGTGAGTTTGTGGCCTCAGGACACAACTTTAGTACACACAACAGCAGAAGCATGGAAAGACATCCATTGCACCATCCCCGGGAACAACACGCGCATGCCTGCCAGGTCACTGGGACACAAACACTCTGGAGAAATCCTACGTGAGTCAGGGCTGAGCTCGCTTCAAACAATGACTGCAAAACCACACCAAAAAGAGTGAAATCCCCTCTAACAGCCTCACCAGTGAATTCTCAGAAATGGTTGGTGAGGGGAAGTGCATTTGTGGTGTTTGACAGACGGAAATCCCTTGGACAAGGCAGCGATTCCCTCCTCTGGGAGAGCAGGGAGGCTGAGCAGACCTCCAGGTCGGTGGTAGGGCCCAACAGGGTGCACAGACTCAGGCTCAGCCATTCCTTAGGGCCTGATTTATTTCTCCCAGGACAGAGGAGGGGTTGTATAAATTTGAAGAGTGACACTTGGTCAGGTTTGTCCTTTCAGCCACATCCCCAAGCCAGATAAGAAATTCCACCGTACGGGACATGACACACACACACTGCACAACAGCCCAGACTAGCACGGCTTCTAGGTAGGGTTGGAGAAGATCAGTCATATTTCGTGCTCACTGTGCCCTTAGTATCTCTGTTTAAACCCTTAACTTCTATCTAATTTGGTTTCTGATCCACTTAGATCTGTACCTGGACCATGAATGTTTGTATTACAAGGAATTCCACTGATAAAAGTCTATTTTGCTATTTGCAGAGTATCAAAAATTGTGTCTTTCTAGATACAGGGTCTATTAATGTGCCTCTGGGTTGTAATTCTTACTTGGTTCCTTGAGACAGAGGTTTCAGTGCAACTACTGAAAAGATGATTGTATTTAAGATTATAAACTATAAAAACCTGGGTAGCAAACTACTGAAGGCAGTTTTCCTTTACCAAANGGGTGGGAAAGAACAAGCAACCCCACACCAGGCAATCTGCTTTAAGTCTGCACTCCTGCTGAGATCAAAATGGGTTCACCATGTCCTGCCTTATCCACAGGGGTACAGAATGCAAGGGGCTTGCCTTTCTTCTCTTACCTCCTTCTGACATTGTCAGAACACTGGGTTATGCCCGAGGAGTACAGCAGGCAGACAGCAACACTCAGTCCATTTAGCTCCAGAAAGCAAAGCAGCCGTGCTTGCAACAAACTGTATTTTAATATAGAATGAAACAGATCTTGTAAAGTGTATAGCTTCAGAGATCAGAGTTTAAAGGAAGTATTTGCCTGCAATCTGTAGGCATCACGGGTACAGAAAACAGCCTTGTTTTTATTTCAAGGCAATTTACTGGTGTAAAAGAAAGAAGAACCAGGCCTTTAGATTTTTCAATCTCTTGATATATCCAGTTTCCAGATTATGAAAATTATTTGCATATAGAAATTATTGTCCTTTCCTAGTGCAGTCCATAGGAATACAACCCTTAACTTTACCAGGAGCAACCTGGTAGTCAGGGAAGATATTTTTCTACAGATCCAATTTAGACATACACAATACACTTCTGAGTCCTTATCCTGAAGCCTCTAACCCCTTCCTCACCTGTGGCATTGAAGCACCACAGTGATTTGTCCAGTTTGCTTTCCCAACTCACTGCACCCTGCTGGAGGGTGTCCTGCTTCACACAATAACCCCTCCATGCTCCTGCACAGCACCTCTGTGGATCAGTCACATAGCCCACACCAAAGTGGGAGAGGGTATTTTCTTCCTGCTTCTCTGTAGCTTCATATTTCTACTTGCCTTTGGATAGCATTACTAAACACTGACTTTCTTTCCAAGCTTAGCCAGAATAGGTACAACCGATTTCCTGATGTCTTGGCACCCATCCCAATCATCCATTAGCCACAAGTTCCCAAACTGATACATCTTCCAAAAGGCTCATGGGCAAGCAATGCTATTGTTTCTAAAAAGAAATTAACTTCAGGTAAATGAAAATAAGATTTACTGCTTGGGGCAGGTTGCGTGCAGTAAATAACTCAGGATTTATGAATTGTCATCCTTGAGGCTCCATTCACTTGCAGCAACAAGGGGCCCTCCCCATTAAATCTCTGCTATTTGTGTGCATCACTCGAGCAGCTCTGGATGTGGATCACATTTCCACGGGGTTGAGAACTACCCAAGCACCATGGCAGGCCACCGCAGTCACGTTATCCTCACAGTGCTGGTTCATACAGCCTTGTGTGGCAACTCCCACCAGCATCTCCTCCTCCCTTTGCCCTGCCCTCTGCTACATCAGCAGCATTTCTGAGGCAGGCAGGCAGCTGGGTCTGAGGAAGGGGCTGCTGAGAGACCCTCAGTTCCTTGTCACAAGGCTGAGTCCTTGGCATGCTGGCCACCAAGGAACACCAAGGCCGCAGAGGAGCCTCAGGAATGTACTGCCAGGCAAGGTTTTCCCTGCCACTGCTCCCTCCCACTGGCTGCTGTGGGCTCTTCCAGTCCGGGCTTGTTGTTATCCAGTAGAAAACACAAAACTCAGGTTTAGAAACCTGCTCTTCCCCTCTCTGGCCTTCCTCCCAGACCCCAGTCTTCTCAGTAGCATCAATCCTGAGCCGTGAGAGGCCCCTATCATCAGCACCAACACAGATCTTCAGAGGCTCCTTCCTACCTTTGTTTTCTGTGTTTCCATGATTACTGAATTCCATCCAACCACACAAACATTGTAATATTGCACCGCCAAACGCGGAGCAGATTTCTCAGCCCTAGACAGCTCGCCAGACCCTCACAATTCACCAGTGTTGCACGTCCCAAACACACCTCCAGCAAGGGCAGGTAGCAGCACACCCCAGGCTTGATGTTAAACCAGAGACCGAGGGTTTTGCTGCTTCAGAGCCCTCCGTTTGTCCAACACCTACAATCTTTTAGCAGTTTCACACACAACTTCCAGAAATATATTCTTAATAACACTCTTGCAAAACAACCTCAAGGGACCCAGTGTCACAAGCGACCGAGCCACCATCCCTCCCAAAGTGTGCAGCCCATGAAGATGAGCCATCTGCTTCTCAGCACTCCAAGCAGAGCTGACCCTTCACAAACTCCACCCTAGGACCTGCTGGTAGTGGAGGGTGGAGGGGAAAACTTAAACTTTATGCTTGTAGGATTTAACATCATGGTAAAAAACCCCAAACCTGAGTCCCCATCTGTTTTTCAATATAAACACTGATTTTCTGTGGCAAAGGGGGGTTTTAATATGGGGCAGAGATATCCCTATGAAACAAAAGCTGTTTATGATTATCCTATATTGTGCCATATTAAAGACTCTTGCCATCAATAGCACATATAGATCAGGGTTGCTTGTAGTTGGCTTTGTGTCACTTTTCTCTCCTCTTCCTGGGGGCTTCAAACCCAACTTAAACCTTGGGTGGACAACCAAACAATATGAAAATCACCACAAGCAAAAGTCCTCTGAGCTAGCAGTGGGAAAAAAGCTTTTACCAAACCACCACAAAATGGAGAATGCAGGAAAGAAGCAGTGCCAGGGGGTGGGAGCATCCCTGTGAAAATGGTGACCTTGGATGCAGAGGTAGAGTGAAATCTTCCCCTCACTTACCAATGCTACAGCACTGGGGACAGCAGTGGGGAAACTTCATCAAGGCTTAATTCAGACAAAATTAAAACCCATCAAAAATAAAATTATTGACTAGAATTCACATTCTTTTCCTGAGGTCAACAAGTTTTAACTAACAGGTTGATTCTGTCACCAGCTTTGCACACAGAGCTATGGAAAATGTCAGAATTTCACTCCTGTTTCTGGCTCTTATTTGCAGTAACTGGTAATTCTTAATAACCCCTCAGAGCCATCCACTGTCTAATTGTAAAAATAGATTCACAGTTAATGTGTAACAAAAAATAGGTGATATCAAATAATCTCTTAAAGCTGAAATTCAATCTCACAGGAAAAAGTCTCAGAGTTATCTGGAAGGAAAAACTCCTTCCTGGAGTTTTCCTTGGAACACTCCAAAACTGGTTTTCCATGGAATTGCAGCCATGGGAGCAGCACTGGACTCAGGGGAAGAGTACACTTCTCAAACCTCGAGGAAGAGGAAGGATGACTGTGAGCAAAGGGTCCATTTCCTTCCAAAACTTTTTATTTTTAGGATTCATTATCATAGCAGCGTGTCAGGCCATCTCTCCAGGTTAAGTTTTTTATCCTTTCTCCTGGGAAACCATTCCTTGTATCAACAATGCTCAAGGCCATGTCTGAATCTGGCAAGAATTCCCGCAGCTTTCAGTGGAGCTACAACAACTGCCAGCAGCAGATCCGCTAAGCCCACCCTAAAACTGCTCTTAATTTCGTTTGCTGACTCTTACCTAAAGCCCCTTTGGGCTGGAACTTCTCTTCCTTCAAAGTGGCTCATCTCTTAGAAGTACATTCAACTTTTTGGTGTTTCAGCGAGGAAAATTCAGCTGCTGTAGCTGCTCTTTCAATCCATCCCACTCTCACACACTCGGATCTGGTATGGAGCCTCCTCCTACACATTTTTGGACACTTATGTGAAGCAAGCACAAACCCCAAGCCGGCTGAGGTGGGAGCAGGTCTGGCACAGGATGCAGTCAAAGAAACCAGAGGATTAACAGCCATTAGGGAACCTCAGCCAGGCTTCAAACATAAAACCCAATACTTCCTGCGTGGCTGAGAAGCACATGCCTGAGGGACAGTACCCCTTTATGTGCTCCCAGACACGCTGTGTGCGCCTGGGTCTCCAGAGGCCAATGAGCTTCATTCAGCAGGGGCAAAAAATAGACAAAGATGAAATCAAATATCATGACATTTTCTCAATGTTTCTAGTCAAACAGAAAATTAAACAGGCTCAGTTTTATTGCCAGAATGTTAATTTATGCACGGCTTTGGGGAAAGCAGATTCAGGCACACATAGAAGGTCAGGTTTAATGCTGTTATTAGCTGTCCCTTCCTTCCTCCTAGAAATCCTCACAGAGCTGCTTCTCAATCAAAGGGGGAATATTTAACGTAGGGAAGATGTGGGTGAAGGGCTGGAGTTTTATACAAAGGAGGAAAGCAAGAACAGTTCAAGTCACTCGGTGGCAGACAAACTGGGTGGGCACTGATTACCCCAAAATGATCTCTCCCTCTGCCCACGGGAGACTTCTGTTGTAACATGGTCGTGGGCACACTCTACTGGGGGGCACTGGGTTGGTTTGATTATGATGCAGTGACACTAAAATATATTATTCTGTGACCATGAAATATGGAGTGGGAGAGTTTACCCTCTTCAAATACCAAAGGCTGAATTAATAAATAAAACACTGATACTGAATCAGAATTCTGATAAAACAAGTTAAAGGAGTAGATATATTCCTGTATCATGCTCATTAAAGCACTGTAAGGGAGGGTAGGAAAGGTGGCTTAAAAATAGCAAAGCATTCCTAAGTACAAGTGTTGTCCCAGGCTTCTCAAAGCCGGGATTTGTGCCGTGTCTGCACATGGATGTGTATGTGGATATCCCATGCACTCTCTGGGCTGCAGATTGAACCCCCTGTTGCCATGCAATGCAGAACACAGCTGGCAATGCAGAACTAGCACTGGATGCTCTGGCACAGATATCATATCCTCATGCATGGAGGAGAGCTGGGCTGGGCGCAGAAAGGAGGGGAATTTGGAAAAAGTGCCAGATCATCCATCCCCACAGGCGCCAAACACCAGCTGCAGCTGTGAAAATGCATCCCCAAACCCACCAGCATCGTTAGAGGAAGAGGGAACCTTCTTCCCTGAAATCACACTGCACAGAGCCTGTGACCACAGTGTCACCAGCTCACTGTGGACAACGGCTGGTGTGCAGGTTTCCACAGAGCTGTGGTATTTCTGAACTGATTCTGGATCATCTTTCCAAGATCTCTGGCAACTGAAGGAGCTGGATAGGAAAAATGGGCTGACTGCAGATGAAATGTGAACCTGAAGCGCTTGCTGGAATGAGTACTCATTACATTCAAAGGCTCACAAGAGAATTGAATGCTGTAATGATTTTTTACAAGTTTCAGTGAACAGATGCATTGTGAACCCCTCACAAAATCCCTCTCCTGAATTCATATTTACCAGCCCTTGGAAGTCTCTTTTTCTTGGAAGATCAAACACCCTGACTCCTTCCAACTAATTAAATGAATTTCCCTGGGAATAAATTGCAGTTGTCACCTAATCAGATGGTACATTTTAATATGATGTTGACTTTCTAGTGCTGAAGCATCTGAATTCCACAGTGTTTTGGTTAGACTACGTACCCTGCTTACAACTCAAGTCTGATTTGTTAACAAAGAAGTTAACAGTTCACTGGAAAAATTTATGCCACCAATTCAAGTCCCTATTTCAGGTTTCTTTGCTTATTCCTTCATATTCTTACTAGGGTCTCGCTGTTGGTTTTTTTTTTTTTTTTTTTAAAGCTCTGAGAACTTAGCCCATCACCAACATTCCTTGTGTCTTCTTGGATACCATCAACTGTTTGCGGCCATACCAAGAAGCTCAGTGTCCCTCAGCTCTGGCTCAAGCCCTCTCCAAAATTAGATGTAAATTCTGAATAAAAGCTTCATCAACATGTTAAGAGACCAGCTCATGTTCACAGACCAGCAGTGCCAGAAAAAAAAGTCCAAATACAGTAAGCAAAGACACAACAATGATTTCTGAAGTCATTCACTGGGAAGGACTTAAGTTGTCTTGATGTGTCCCAAAGCTAATCAGCGATGTCACCACTTTGTCACTACCGCAGGTGATGGAAATGCAGCTCAAGATGCACTTAGACTGTTCATTCACTTTTTAAAACCAGGAATGGGCTGATCCAGCAATTCACAGTTTTCAGCGGTTTTAGTAGCAATGGGACCAAGCGTAGAAGATAACCCTGGGAGAGATGACAATGTGGACTGAAACAAACCAAGCCTTTTGGGATGGTGAGCTTCTTGGGAACAATACCCAAAATTCTTCCCTGGTGATATAACTGTGAAGCAACTCCAGCTGGTAACTCATACCCCTTACGCCAGTGAAATACTTATGCCCCAATATCCTGTGTGACCAAGCCCTGAGTTGCACCTGGCCACATTGCATTTGTTCCCCAGAGAACCTTAGGGGGATGCAGTTCCTTGCCAGGAGCTTTTCAGGGTATCACAAACCATGTGCCAACTTCTTACTCATAGTCAGTGTCACAATACAAAAACATCACCAAGCTCTTGCAGTGCAAGTCATTAACACATTGAAGCCACTAAAGGTGACACTTGCACTTCTGCTCTAGGCACCAACTCAGCAGAGAATTACTCCCAGGGCCACCAGGAAGACAATTGAGTAGAAGCCAGGATTTCCAGGGCTCCTGTGAAGAAACCTCCTTGTGCGTGTAAAAATACAAGCCAGTTACTTGAGTTTAGAAGGGAACACTGAGTAAAGGAGGCTGAGGGAACACCAGAGGATAAGGAACCCCACTAGAAGAACTCTGCTGAAGTTGCAAAGGCTGTGGAGCAGGCCACGAAAGTCACTAAACTGTTTGCATGACCAAAAGGTCAATAACACAAAGTACACGCCTTCAGTAAACTTTTTAGAAGTGGACTTTTTGAAAAAAGGAAGCAAATTGTCTCTCTCTCTTCTCCTTAGATGTCATTTCCTCCAAACCAATATGAACACAGCAAGGCCAAACTTTTTATCTCCCTGACAAAGAGCCATGGTGGGTCAGCAGTGACATAAGCAGAACACTTAAGTCCCTCTGCTACAGAAAAGCAGACCAGTAAATTGTTCTCAAACAGGACAAAGTTAGTGTGGTTTGTCCGGGGTTTCTTTAGGTTAAGTGGGGTTAATGTTTGGATAAGAAGCACATTCCAGTGTGATTTCACCACTGAAATGCAGCCATCCCTGGGGTGGAGTCCTGCAGCTGCTGGTGGTGCACATGTATTTTGCTCAATACATCCAAAGAACAACTGAGGATACATGGCTCTTTGGGTAGGATGCTGACTTGAGCATTCTTGTTCTTGCTATGTGTGCCAAGGAAAGTGAAGGACTTTTGCTTTCACTGACAACTGCTGTATTTTTCAGCTGTATTGATTGCAACGGGGAAAGAGAAGACATCTCCCTCATCAGAAAGGCAGAAGGCTGATGGTGCCAGCACAGAGGGACATCGCTCTGCAGCAACAACCTGTCCTCCCACTCCTGGTCTTCACGTCTACACCTCTTCCCCAAGGACCATGCAGCACCACGTTGCTGGCTGCCAACCTGAGAGAGCCTGAGTGCAGATCAGGGAGCTCTGAGGAACACCAACATGTGCTGATATTGACCTGGCAGTCAAGAGTGCTACCTCGTCCCTTCACATCCCCCGGGCGATGACTGAGCAGCTGAGAGCTGTGCAGGGCTATCGAACACACAGAGCAAGATGCCACCTATTAATTGCTCACACTTTTTCCCCAACCTCCCCTCTCCTCATGCCTTGCCAGCTCACTTCATCCTTCCTCAGAGCAGGCTGAAGCCATTTCATATCCTGCTGGCTTTATTCCAGCAGTCTTGACACAACACAGTTTCTCCAGTTCCTAATCACGCATTTCCTGGCATGATCCCCATTGGAAAACCCAAGTTCTGATAACATTCGATGACCTTTCCTTTATTATTTCCCACAGCACTCTTCAGTCCCGGATAGGTTCTAAAACTGGGATTTGCCTTCCTGGAAAGCCAGACACTGGGGGTGAATGACTCAAGACCTTGGCATGTGGCTTCAGCAGCCCAGGGCACAAAAGCAGTATCCTCCCCCCTCACACAGTGGATCCAACAGTAGGAAGTATTATTTTGCAGGGCTGTGCTCCGTGATTTCCTAGAAAAGCAACAAAAATGCCACATGTGTTTGTGTTTCCATGTGAATTCAGCACAAGGAAATCCACACAGGCCACATGTGGTTTAGAAATTGTAGGTGTTGTGAGCCTCGTGTCTGCATAATGTCTTGCCCTTGGTATGCAGTAAACATTCCACATCTTTAGGGGAAACTCCCACATAGGCAGGGGAAGGAGGGGCTTTAAAACCCCAGATCCGAACTTCAGCACAAGGGCACGAGCGGACGATAAATTTTCCATCTGCAAAGGAAGCGTCCAATTTCACCCGCTGATTTCCATACGCTACTTTAACGAGGAGATTGTGCAAGAGCAATCACAGAGGGACCAAAAAAACCCTGCTCGGCCACAGTTAAACTCTGAAGAGAGAAAGATGCCTGAGAGTTAAGGGTCTGCCAACCACCAGGTCGCACTGCAGAAGTTGATGGGGCCAGATTTCTAACCAGCTTTACAGCTCACAATCAGAGCCTTGTTCAGAAAGAAAAATCAGCTCTTATCTCACTACCAGAAAACTCAATATAGCAGAGCACTCAGCTTGGAGCAAAATTCTGAGCAGTTGCTAAATCATATCCTCCATGTCAGAAGAAACTCGACTCTGGATAAATGCAGAGTACTGACTCTGGGATAAATTTCTGCCTGTCACATGGGACCATAAGTGTGTCTTTGTCCCTCTGACAGCCCCCTCTGACATAAGGATATATGTACCAACACTTTTATTTTTTCCCCACTTTAAGAAAACACATTATAAAAAATAATAGTGATAATAAAATCTGGTTCTAAATGTAGAATAATTCAATCTGAAAGAAAAAGAACATGAAAAGTATTTAAACTGAAGGAAGAATGGGTCTGCTGAATCAAGCCAAATGTTCCCTTAGATTTTCTGGTAAAGAAAAACTCAGATTTTGATTCAAGAATGAACTAAGACTGAAAATCTAACATTTATAGAATCATTAAGGTTGGAAAAGACTTCCAAATCATTGAGCCACTGTTCAACACACCTCTGAAGGAGGGGTCGTGTGGGGAAACACTGTTTGAGGAATGATTAAAAAAAAAAAAGCCATGAGGTCATTTATATTGATTCCAGGTTGAACTTTGTAGATTAATTATGGAGGAAAAAATACGTACTGACAGCTCAATGTTGACTTTTAAGCTGGTTATTAGAACAAAGCAGGCCGAGCGTGATCTTTAGAGGAAATAGCTTCTGATAGGGTGCTGGTGCTGTGTTTCTTAGGTAACTGGACTCTGGCCAAACCATCTGGCTCTTCTGCATTTCATTCTAACAAAGAGGACTTCACAAAGCCTGGAAGAAAATCCTGTGCACAAGAAATGTAAGAACCATGTTCAGAAATGTGCCATTCAAGGGGATATTTAATACATTTCAGAAGGATTTAGAGGAAAGAAGGTACAAAAAATTAAAAACAAAACTTGAAAAAAGAGCTCGTACCTGAGAAAAAAAGCAGTACAGTACCTGCATTGTAGGGTTTTGAATTACTTGGTCCTGTGTCAGAAACAAGCATCTTACTATTGAAAGAGAAAGCCTCTGTCTCCTGGGGCAGAAGGGAACAGCAGTGTCAGGGTCACAGTTTGCAAAACAGATCTTGGATCAATTTGGAAGATCAGCTACAGAACGTATCTTGCCTGCCTTCTTTCCACCAAAACTCAGAGAGCACCACCTAAACTTGAACACAACGATGGTTTCCTCTGATGTGGACACCCAAGCAAAACAGCCCCGACCCAAACCACAGCCTACTCATCTCCAGCCTGTTCAGCACCAGGGAGAAACACAGGTCTTCCTCAAAGTGCCCTTCATCCACTGCCTTTCTTGGTAGCTAAAACGAATTTGGATTCACAGAGATGTCCATTGTGGAGAACAAGAATATAACTGTGTCCTCATCTACTCGTTTGGAGCAGCATCAGCACATGCAGACTCCAAGGCTTATATGACAAACCTGTGTTGAGCTGACAACCACAGAAAACTTGGCAGGGAAAAGGGGATAATTAGGACTCTCAGCAGATGCTCCTAATCTGCTCCCCAAGGCAGATGGGGGGTTATTGACAAATTCCTTGCATTCATTTGGGTGTCAGAGGAGCTTCTCCCTATTTCAGGCCAGCCAAGAGCTTTGTCACGTCCTGCATAGTGAAGTTACACCATGTCCCTCCTTTTCATGGAGGAATGGCAAACTGCTGAAACCAAAGCAACATGAGATCGACAGAGCTCATCATCAGAGTTAAAGCCAAGGAGCACTTATCCACGAGGGTGTGCTCCTCCAGAGCCTCAGGCAGCTCCCTCCCAGCACTGCCCAGGTAGGGCCACACAAACACACCCCACCTCTCCTCTTTCCCACGTCCCAGCTCCTCGCTTGGTTGATTTCAATCTCAGCAAAACTACGCCTTTGCCGCTCACTTTCTTCGTTAACTCTGCAAGGATCTCCAAGGAACTGAATTTCTTCCACCTCACCTGGAGTGAGGGTCAAAATCCAAAGGCAAAACTTTTTGCCATATCCAGAAGCTTTCTCTCTGCATGAGTGGTCTCAAAGGTGCTGGCAGTAAATTGACTTTTCATTTTGCACTTTTTCAGCTTTGGCTGCCATAAAACTACTTTTTCCCTCAAGTGAAAAGGTGCATAAACATCAAAAATCTTTGGTCTTCATATAAATGGCAGATGTACAGAGTGAGCCATTCTAAAGGGTCACTGGTGCCAAAAGGAGCTGGTCCCCTCTCTCATGTTCCCCCATTTATCCTCTTTGCCACAGCTCTGGTGCTCAGCAGAGCCTGCACTGAACCGACTCCCCAGATACAGCAAACCTGCTTCTGGCAGGTTACCAAGGTGCACCTTCCCAGCACAGCGTCTGCCAAGCTCCAGGACCTGTGCCAGGCAGGAGATGGGAAGGCACAGCTGGGAGCAGGGAGAGGATATAACAGTTCACTGCTGCCGGGAAGAAGAAATCAGCTGCGGCATCTAAAATTCACCCTCGTGACTCTGGCTACCAAGGTGTGACTGCAACAGAGCAGAAGACAGTGAACAGAGCTGGAACCCATGCACCTCCTGACTACAGCAGTTCCACTCCCCCTTGAAGCCTCACTTTGCTCCCCCTCACCAAATTTTTCTGAGAAACAGGATTGGAAACTTCATTTCATATTTTCCATCCTATCTCCCCTCCTTCTGCTAATGATTTGATCGGAGAAATTTCAAAAGCACCCAAGAAACTAATTTGCCTGATTTTTAATGGGAAAAAAAGTATCAAAAGCCCCTTTGGCTGCATCACCATAACAGCCCATATATGCAGCCTGCCATAAAGAAATAACAGCTATTTACTGAGTGATATCAAGATTAGTTTAATGCTATAAATACTTCCAAACATTGTTGAAACATTAACTAATCCACTCTCACAGCAGCTCCTTGTGGCAAATAAAGACCATTCCTTCTGTGTGGAAGGGGGTTTAGAGCAGAGATTTCTCTGTGAGTGCAGCAGCACCTCCTGACACCGGCTGCGAAATTGCCAGTGCTATCAGTGACCCCCTTCAGGGATGGACCAGGTTCTGGTGTGAGGGCTGATAGCAACACAAACCTCAACTGGATACTCTTTGAGAGGAGGATGGGGACCTTCTCACACAGATGTAGATTGTTACCTTCCATCGAGAGGAAACAGCTACTTAATCACAGTCAATTATTCTGAAATAAGCATAATTTTGTTCTTTTTCACTGGATGGCTCTGATTAAAAGACAAGAGGGACCAACAACAGAAAACAGGCTCCGGAACGCAGCCAAAATATAGGATACAGTGGATGATGGTAAAAAATTGCTTTCCACAGACATTTTGGACTCTCACAATTACTTTGGTCTATGATGGTTCAACCACCCTGAAACCACTCTGGTGAAAGGCAGAGATTGAAATATCAGTGTAATGCATCTTCACTCATGTATCTCTAGATTTTAGGAAACAACTACCTATAGAAACAGCCTACTCTGTATCTGGAAAGACAGAAAAAATGTCATATAACTGTTCCACCCAACCAGAAATTGTTATATCTGAAAAAATACATAAAGTGACACATAAAGCTCAAAGGGCAAAGCATCCTACAGCTGTAAATCAACTGGGATCAGTTTCTCCCTTTCCAGCTGGCTGTCACACATGACCCTGAGTTAGCTCAGTTGGTCAGAGCGTGGTGCTAATAACCCACTGAGGTGGGTTTGATCCCTGCATGGGCCTTTCACACAGGAGTTGGACTTGACAACCCTCGTGGGTGCCTTCCAACCTCAGAATGTTCCATGAAATCGGAGTTCTGTGAAATCTCCTGGGCATCCTGGTATCCAAGGGCAGCTGCCTCTTTGCTCTGAAGCAAGACCTGCCACGCGTACATCAGCAAAATGTCCTGCTCACTTCTCGGGGGCTCCCCAAAGCCTCTGCTGTGGAGGGCTTGCTCAAGGCAAGAAAGGGAAAAGCGGGGGCAAAGGGGATGAGGGAGCAGTGAAGGAAGCTGTCTGGTAGCAGTACCTCCTGTGGCTGTAGGCAGGCGAAGGACCACTCACTTTTTACCTTCTGTTTGACCTCAGGAATGGGAACCCACAGACCTGGAAAGCTGTCCCCAGGCCATCTCAGATACCCCAGTGATTCACCCTGTTTGCAAATGAATCCCGGTGTGTGGTGAGGGGTCTGCCCGCATGCCGAGGGGAGCTGGTTTTCACCGCAGCTGGGGCTGTCAGGCATCTCCAAGCCCCTCATGTGAGAGGCTGCAAACTGAGCCACAGCCTAGCAAACAGAGCCAGGCTGGAAGAGGCGTGGGGCTGATGGATACCTGCAGACACCTGGCCTGCAGGAATGTCTGTTCCTGCCAGCCTTGAGAAGGAAGCCCGAGAAAAACACACCAGGGAAAAACTGCATGAGAAGTAAAATCAGCCCTGGGGACAGTCCTCTGTAAGGTTTACCACTGCATGACTGAATGAACTTCATGTTCATGACATGAACTTCATTTTCAAACATAACAGTGAAGGTGAACACTTCTGGGGCACTCTGTCCCTCCTGGGCCTGGTCCCCACACTCCTGCCAGGACATAGCCACCAGGTCCTGGCAGCAGGACACAGCACTGAACCGTTTCACTTTAGTTCCCTATTTATAAAGCAGAAAGGGTCCCAGCTTCTCTCCCTGGCAGAGATTTGGATAAACCACACTGAGTTTGTGCTGGGCATCTCAAAATTAAAGGTGGCACACATGGCTATGCTGCACAGCCCAGGACGAATGTCTGCCCACACATGTCACCCCTCTAATATTTCTCATTTTAGACCCAAGTATACTTGGATGTCTCCTAAGCTGCCACTATCTCCATTTCCTTGTGAAAATTACAGACTGGAGGTACAACTAACACAGAGCTGAGGTTGTACTGAATGTTGCTCCCACACAGGGTAGAGGAGATTCCCACTGCTGGGAACATCTGTTATTTTGGAGCAGTTACAGGAATGTCTCTAATCCTTGCTGCCCTGGTCACGTCAGAAGGCAAAGGCAGGGGCTATGCAGAGAGCAAGGCTGGGTGGGAAGCGCCTTGCCAGTCCAGCTAGGAGGACACTGGTGCTTCTTGCTCTTCTCTCTCCGAGATGGGAATTTGGTGCTAATCCCATCTGAGTGTGGCAGCGAAGTCCTGGAGAGAGCCACCTGCCACCCTCCAGCAGGAGCGAGTGACATCCCTGGGACAGGCTCAGCTGCACTGGACAGAGACAGGGAGAGGCCAGTGCAGCTCTGGATCTCCTCTCAGTTGTTCCAGTGAGTACAGAGCAGTGGAGAGACCATCTCTGAGCGGACACTGGTCTGCCTTTGTCCAGTTCAGTGGTCACACTGGGAGCCCCACACTGAGCTGTATCCCCCAAACGGCTGCTGCTGATGTGCCAGCAAGGACAGACATGCAAAGAAATCTCCTATTTTAAACAAACCCATAATTCAAGAAAGGCACTGAACTATTTTTGTTAAACGCTGAATGGGGGGGAAAAAAAAAGCTTTGAAATTCCTATTTTGGCATTTTTAAAGTAACAAATCACCAGGGATACTCTGCAGTATCTATAAGAATCTTTGTTTAAATATGGGTTATAAATAGAGTTAAGGTTTTTATTTGAAGTGAGGATGGGGGTAGGGATCTGCAAATTCTTGTTTTGCTGTGTGGGGTTTTGAGGTGGGAAATTTTGAGTTTGTATCCAGGTTCAGGAAAAAGAAAGAGAGGAAAAAAAGACAGTAACTCTTAAATTTTTTCCACAGACCAAAGCCACTATGCCTGAGCATCTCTGCTCACCACCTCCACTGCTTACATTTCCCCATCAAAACCATCACATATCAAGCAAGGTTATGTCCACAGTCAGCTAATTAAGGTTACAGAGGCCTGGGCTTAGGGAGAGAAAGAAAATAACCACACTAAAGGTTGCAAGCAATGAAACCCCAGTGGGAACAGAGTCTGGAAAATTCAGCCTCGCCCTGGCCAAGAGCTTTCCCCCCTGTGAAATGTTTCTGGAGCAGCCGAGGCAGTAAACAGCACACGGAGCTGATGTGCTCCATATGACAGAAACCTGCAAGCAGAAAACCCTCCCAGCCCCAGCACAGACACAGGAGCTGGGAAGAGGGGCAGTTTTTGCCACTGGCTGTAGTCAGACCAGTTTCTGGTCCTGTCATTGCCCGCTCTGCTGAGAGGAGATGCTGGTTTATTGCATCACAGAGGGCGAGGAAAGCCGGGCTGAGGTCCATGGCACCACATGGGGATGATGGCCACAGGCCACCAGGGATGACAGGGTCACCACAGCACATCCGGGGAAGTTCACCAACCTTCTGTCTGCCACCAGCTTTGTTCTCAAGCAAAATGCCCTTCCCATGGAGCCTGGTGGATTTTGGACCATGTTGGTCTAAAAGGAACATTGTGGTGGAAACAGAGGCAAGAGATCAGGTATCTGTTTGGGGGATGGGGCAATAGCCAACACAGGACTCCAGGCAGGTACCTCTGCTCCAAACACAACCAGAGCCACCAGTCTCACACCGGGGTGTTCTGAAATCAAAGCCCATCTGTCTGCAGAAAGTACTGTGTTATCTGTGAGGAGCTGAGCTCCAGAGCTCAGTGATGCTCCTGGGGGATAGCTGAGGGATGCAGCTTTGGCACTTATCTTGTCACTTCCATGTGGCAATTTTAAATCCAGTCGGTTGGATTTACATACGCCAGCTGGCTCTCTGGAGGTGGAGGGGTGGGATCTTCTCAGGATTATCAGCTAGGAGCACAGATTTAGGTCCAGAGGACCAAGCAAGCATTGGGCTGTGCTGCCTCCAGCCATGGAGCAGCTTCAGCCAGGCCCCCAAAAGCAGTAAGAAGTGTCAAAGTCCAGCCCAGTGGAGAAAGCCAACATTTGAGTAAAGCAATCCCAGGAATTGAGGCAATAGGACGGCACGGCTGGTATTGGAGCAGGGCAGGAAACAATGTTATCATCCAAGGAGAATGCGGTATTTTGCAATGTTTTCTTGTCCAAGATCAGTGCAAAAAGTCTTAGTAAGAGTTTTTGGCAAACCAAGTTTAAAAAAATAAAACCCCTCAAGAACATTATTTTAAGCGTTCAATCTGTACAGGCCTCCCTCCCTCGTTTGCTTTTACATTTAAGGGACAGAAGAGCCATTTTAACTCATAATTCATCCATTTTCTCAGTGCTAAACAATAGAAACAAAAAAGACAAACCAGTCCTGACTCCCACAAGCATCTCCCTGCCCAGTGCCCAGGGTATCACCTGCATCATTTAGTATCTGGCTCTTCCTGGCCATGATCACACTTCCGCACTCACCTAGGGTGAGAGTCCCTCCTTTCCTTCCCTCCACCCTGCTCAGCCAAGGGAATAACCAATTAGAAAACTCCTTATGTGGAAAACAAGGAGGAACCACGGGCTTTCTGCTAAAACTAAGCCAGGCAAGCAAGATCTGTAGCACAGCTGGAAATTAGTCCATGGCTGTACATCTGCAGATTTACTGTTGCACCCTAATCCAGAGCCCCCCGGCTATTGTGATTTAAGTGCCCATGGGACCAGCCAAGGAACGTAATAAATGCATGACAAAAAGAAGCAAAATATGGTATCTGGAACAGAAAAGCCTCATAATAGAAGCTGAAACAAGGGTGTTGAGCTTTCCCCTCTGCACAGAGCAGAGCCCTCACCTCCCCACCTCTGTTCCAGGAATTAAAACATGGAGCTATGCCAACACCTTCGCACACAAGGGGCAATGATGCCCTCAACACCAATTCAGGCTTTTGTCAGGCATAAACCCCAGGGTCTGGTGATGCAGGACCTGCACAACGTTGTTAACTCCATCATTTCAGGGACAGAGCACCTATTTCCACGGGTTGGGGCTGGCAAAACAATGAGGAGTGAACAATGGGGAAGTCGAGGATTCTCCGTGGAGGGGGATTTATACCTCTGCTGGTAGGAGGGGCCAAGGCAGGGACTGGTGTGCCAAGCCTGGGAGATCCATCAGGGCCAAGGTGTGGACTGGCTGCTGGTGCAGCACCGAGTGGTGACGGTGACAGCACTGCCACGGCGAGGTGCAGCAGGGACAGCTGCTCAGAGCAGGCAAGTGAGGGTGAGAGGACCAAGGCGGGGGCTCAGCAAAGAAGTAATTCTGAACAGTCAGATCAAACTTAAGGAAAACATTTTCAAGAGAGGCACTCGCAAACGCCCTTTTTAAGGGGAGAGAAAAAAATGATCACAGCTTAATCCTGTGCAGCAGTAAAACCCTCGGTGACTTTCTAACCCATTTGTGCAGACAGCCAGACGGACACAGCAGCAGAGACAGCCTGAAATCAAGGAGGGCTCTCGCTGTGCAGGGAACCAGCTCTGCACGCAGCCAATACTCGTGCTCTCCATTCAAGCCCCAGGGCTTGGGCTCTTACCACAGTGACTTCTCTAGAAAGTAAACAAATTTCTCTGCTTCACAGCCACAGAGACAAAACTCAAACCTATTCACCCTAAAGATTAGTCACAGTAAGAAAATTAGATTAAAAGCTGTTGGCTGCTGAGGGCCCCAGCTCAGGGCTGCTGGGTCCCTGTGAGCTGCAGCAGTTGGAACAGAAATAGGCAAGCACGTTGACCCCAAAAATGCATTTACTCTTTCTTGCGCATAGACCAGAACCTGCAAAATGAGCACAAAGGTGCAAAATGGCTGTTCTTATCCCAGTCCTGCTCCAGCAGACCTGCAAGCAGGCTGGGAACAGAATGGGAAGGGGTACAGGTGCTTCAAAGCTGATGAAAACCTGCTGCAGCCAAATCCAGCCGGCACCAAAGCCTGGTGCTGGAGCAGGGTGCTGACATTCCCTCCACAAGCCATGCTGCCAGGGTAGCCTTTTCCAAATAAGATTTCCACCCTATTCATTTAGATAACACAGCCTGTACCCTTGGGAAGAAGGGGGAAAATGAAAAAACGCAGGAAGGTCAAAGCTCCTCAAGTCCATAATATTTTATTAGTTCCTTCCATCTGCCACGCACCAATGACTCCTCAGGAAATAAGCCCCCTCTTGAGAACTGCTACCTTTTCCTTGCCGGCTCCGGCTCGGGAGCAGCCGCTATTGTGCTTCTTTATTGGTATTTGTTCCGTCTGAACGAGCTCCGGCTCCTCATTCACAAACCAGCCTCTGCTCCTTGAATCGGAGGGCGAGGGAGGGGGAGGGATGGAGGAGGATCTTGCTGCGTCTCTGTTATCTCTTTCACGCTCCGCTCGGTGCCTTCTGCATCAATGGACACCTCGGGAATCCTCGGGCTTTGTTCTCTCCTGCGCGCGGGGGCTCTTCCTGCTGAAATAGCAGGTAGCAGCAATAACCCTGAGCGCACACAATCATACAAATCCATCTGCCGGGGCGAGGGAAAGATGCAACACGCTGCTTTTGGAGAAAGAAAAGGGCTTTGGGGGAGCAGGGAAGAGGAGGGGAAAGAGCCAGATTTCCTGAACACCTCTAAATAAGGCGGAGCAGAGCGAGAGTTTTATAATGGAGAAAACTGCCTCAGTCTGCTATTATCAGGATGCAAATGGTGGAATTTGAAAAGCTGATTGTAGTGGATAAGCTCCATGAGATGCTGTGCTATGGAAATGGAAAGGCTCCCCTACCCATTCGTGGCCCTTCCCACTCCAAAGGCACTGCAAGCAAGCATTGTCCTGCTTCCTCCAGAGCTGTGAGGCTCTTTCACAAATGTATGATGGGGATAGACTTCAGTTGTCCTGACTTTCATCATCAATTAATGATGCCCTAAGTGGAAGCATCTTAAAATGTTCAAGCTCCCAGATCCCACTCAATGGAATCAACTCAAGCATTCAAAATTGCCCTCAACTCCTGGTTTTAGGAGGGTTTGACCTTGTTTCACCGAAATCAAGCTCCTTGACTGAACACAGGCTCAAGCAAATCGAGAAGCTTCTGTATGGAAACCCTCAGGACACCAGACCCAGGCAGGGCAGCGTGCCCTGGGCACACATCCCGCAGTTACATGGGTGGGTGGGTGCAGACAGGTGCTTCCATCTGCGTTCTTCATCCATGGCTCTTCTGGCAGAGCTGCAGCTCCTGGGTGAATGATAACCCTGCTCTGTTCTTCGTTCGGGCTTTTGTTAATGCACTGCTGGCGACTCCGCACGGCCGGTGCCCGCTGTGCTCAGCACCACGCTGGGAAACGGCTGCCTCCGAGAAGGAAATCGCTCCTGCTCCTTCGCCCTGGAGAAAGCTGCCTGCACGCATCAGCTGCTGCTTTCCTCTGACCCATGCCTCCTTCTTACCCACTCCATCTGTCTCTGTAATTCAGGGCTTGCATTTCACCCAGCCTGGCACTGCCTTTGCCAGCCACTGCAGATGTTCGGATGTGGATATTTGGCTGGTGTGTGCTTCTCATGGCAGAGCAGGTGGCGTTGCTGCCCCTGCCATGCCCAGACCTCTGTCTCTAGGGCCCCAGGAGCATCTTTTCCTGGTCCCATGGTGAGCCAAGAGCACATGGAGCTTATAAAAGACCTTAAGGTCATATCACCTGCTTCAGAAATTCTTGCTCACGGTGCCCCGGGCCCAGGCTGCACATGGCAGAACAGAACCTCTTTTTTTCAAGGGCTCATGCACAGAACCAAAGCAGTTGGGTAACCTCTTTGTTCTGCCTGAGAGGCACAATGTGAGATACAACATGCTGGGATTACTGCACACGATCTCCACCTCCAAAACAAAAGGGAAGACCTAATAATGGATTATGGGGAAGACAAATAATTTCATTTTTGATCCCAAGGGTATGTTTCCCCTTATTTAATAGGGCACTAAACCCCAAGCATATACCTGGATGTATTTCCTTTCTTGGGGAGTATTTCACTAAGACTGGTACCACCAAGGCATTCCTAGGGGAATATGGTTAGGACTGGGGCCCCTGCCACTCCTCCTTTCCTGACACCTTAGCATCTGTATAGAAAGAAGCCATTCCACATCCTCACACTAAAGGCCACGGCAGCCAAGCAATTAAAGCAAAGGAGGATTTTGAAACCAGCACTTCGCTGAAGTTTCTCTTCCTAAAGCTTTGCTCCTGAAATCACTCAGCGATTTCAGGAATCAGTATATCTGGATTTTCAGGTGCATCCCTTCCTTCAGCAGAACACAAGCAGGCAAACTCCAGCAAGCATTCTGCGCATCCTGCAGATCTCAGAGCAACATTTTGAGCCGTGCAGCAATTCATAAAAAGACTTTTAAGCCTTCTCTGGCCTACAGTGCCCCAACCGCAGTCTGGTCTCAGAAGAATAGCTGGCTGGCCTAAACATCAGAGTGGATTATTGTCCTGAGGGGCGAAGTCGGAGATGAGGCTGCTGCGCGTCATTAAACAAACAGATGGAGAGACAGCCCCAGAGGCTCCGATGGAGCCTGATGCTTTCTGGCTCTGAGTGCGGTTGTTCCAGGGGCAGGAGTGGCTCCAGAGCACTCTCTGAAAGGAAGAGATATGGCCATGGGCTGCATCCTCAGACTTGGGCCCACTGATGATGGCGAACAGAGGAGAGAAGGGGACAGAGGCCTTTTCCTTCATCAGAAGCAAGCATGTCACAGGGCTGTGCTGGGAGTTCAGGGGGAATCCAAACTGCCCAGAATGTGCTCAGAGGTGCTTTGCTGAAAGGTCCACAAGGAACACCCGCAGGTACTCAGACTCAGCCACCATTTCTGGTACTGGGAACTGCATCTCTCAGGGGATGCATTTCTTAGCATTTTGTAGATCTCTAACGTTTTAAAGACAGAGCTTTAGAAGAGAGAAATGTAAATTACTGATGTATTTGTAGGCATGTCCTCATTTCTCACTAGAGTTCACCTCTATTTTCATAAATATATAAGCAAACAGTGCAGTTCTTCCCAAGCAGGGTACTGCTTTCACTTGGCACCAACCGGCTGCAGCTCCATCACCATCAGGACATGGAATGACTTGGTGCAGCATGGCTGCACATCCAGGCCCTTCCCAAGCCAGCACATTCCTGAGCTGCCACAACACACTGCTGTGCTTCCTGCCCCTTATCCCCATCCCTCCTCCCACCAAACGCTTGTTGGACAGCAAGGGCTCCAGTCACAGAACGCACAGAAACCAATTTCCTGGCCCAGTTAGCAGCAGCTCTCCAGCACATCCCCAGCACAGGCAGCAAGATGAAGCAGGACCACCTCCTCTGCACCAGGACCTTCCCTTTCCTGAGGGAAGTGAAGGAAGGAAGATGCTAGAAACCAGCCCATTTCTCTTCCATCCTGAAAAGAGCAATCATTAGCTAAGGAGTATGAAGTGTGCTCCTTCCAAACGTTTTCCCGCAACTGCCTTGTAGTTTCCATGCTTTTATGCTACCCAAAGGTACAAACAAGAAAGAATGAGGTAGCTTCCTCTGAACACTCACATCTATCAATATTATCAACCAGGTAGTCGGCCCTGCTGTGAACAGGGGATTGGACTAAAAGACCTCCAGAAGCCACTTGCCACCTCAGTAATTTTCTATTTCTATGACATTCCAGAACTAAAGCCAAGACAAAAATATAAAACCAGTCCCCACATAGTTTTTTGCTTCACTTCTGACTACAATCACTAGTTAGGACCTTTCTATGAGTTCTCTTGGACTTCCTGTTTTGACCTTCAGTGTCCAGTCCCAGAGGATTCAAAGGAAGTCTGGCATGGTCATCAAGGCAAACCAGGCTCTTGAAAGAGGATTAATAACTTGATTTACCACAAATCCTGTTCCATCTGCAGAGAAGTGGAAGCCACCATCCTTCACTGAAGCATCTCACGGCCAGACCTTGTTTCTGACATATCTGGGAGCCTGTTCAGGTCAGGACTTTGGGCGGATCCTGCAGGTATAAAAGCAGCCGCCTGACAGCCCAGTGAAATGGAACTGAGCAAAGTTTTCTTCCAATCTTTTATTCAACATGAGTAAGTGCATGACCTCCAGTCCCAGAGAAATCACATGACTGCACTCTGAAAAAGTTCCTGCTTCAATAGATGCTGCAATTTTAGAAACAGAGGAACAGTACAGTGCTCTGGAGGTCTCCAGATGGGGATGATGCAGTCCGTAACCTGCCAGAGAGACATTTTTAAATGGATGCTCCTGTTTACCTGGGGGAGAATGATCTCATCCACCTACCCACTCCTTAGCTTTTGTCATGGTTAGAAACCAAGAGGTATCTCTGGGATGGCAGGACCTTCTCTCAGAGTTGTTCTGGCTGAATTTGTGCTAAGCTGGTATTAATATCAGTTCCTTTATCGCCGTTTCTGAAAAAGGCTCCAAAGCATTAACAGCTTCAGTTATGATTCATGGGTTTAAATTCCTAAACCTTTTGAGAACAGGAAATTAAAGCCAAGATGAACAATACACACAGATTAAATATATTTAGCTGCTGTGTTTCTTGTTGAGAAACTCAGAGAACTGTTTAGTGGTGCTTTTCATGTGGCTGCTCCATGTGGAAACGATGGCAGCTTGCGTCTGAAGTCAAAATGGCAAACTAAAGGGGGGATGCAGGAAGACATTTTATTGTTTTCCTTGTGCTTTCTGCTCTCCAGCAGAGCTCCTCTGGGCAGGGGCTTTCCTCCAGGCTCTTCAGCACCAGATAAAAACAACTAAAGGAATGGCCCAGATTACATGGTAGGGCACAAGGCACGAGGGAAGGAATCCACCCCTCTGTGGGCAAGTTCTTCCAGAAGGAAATCTCTGGGAATGTTTGCACAAGGGGGCACCTTCTTTCCAGGTGGGCACTGGCAGACAAAAGCTGGTCTCCAGCAGCAGCTCCTCCCTGGGAGAGAACCAACAAAAGCACACAGTTCCCAGCACCTCCCTCCTCTTTTTAGGCTGAGGCATCCTTTTTTGCATTTCATCCATGACTGTGTGGAGTCAAGAATCAAAACCATCCCTCAGAGCCCCAGCTCAGTGCCCTGGCTGCTCAGGCCCTGCTCATCTGCTCTCTCGGGGCTGCTTGTTGACAGCTGTTTCATAGAGCCAAGGATCCCAGCCCTTTGTTTTTCCCTACCTCATTAGCTAAACAAACAATGACACCATATAAAATACCACCCGGCTTGGCTGTCTAGGAGATGCAAATCCATGGAAAACTATCTTGGAGACAATTTTAGAAACAGGATGTGCCTCTGCCAAGAGCTTGGATCAGTGTGGAAGTGGAGTGCTCCACTCCAGTTCTTGGAGAGCCAGGGGCACACTGAGCTGAGCTGAGCCTGCTGTGGGACCACCGAGCACGGTCAGGGAGCTACCAGGGAGCTGAGCTACCACACTGCTAAGGCTTTCAATTAAAAAGGCTGTTGAGGACCAAAATATCAGCACCAAGTAATTCTCTGGGAATAAATTTGAGTTACAGATACTATCTCAGGCTGAAGTCTTAACAGAAGATGTTATAAGGACATTTAAACACCATAAAGCTGACTCTCTGGATGGGAAACACATTTCCATGTGACTTTCAGCACCAGATGTTTAAACCTAAGCTGCCACAGAAGACCAAGACCGCAGAAAAACATAGGAAGAAAGGAGCTAATGGTGGTAAGCCAGCCCTCAGCATTCTCACAAAGCAGAAGGACATGTCTGATATGAGTCAGAGCAGCCTGTTCAACTCATTCAGCGCAGCACTTGTCTCAGAAAACAAGCTCAAATCCTTCCAAGAAAAGTCACCCAGGAGCACAAAGTTCAAGAGAAGGTGAGGTGACCCCACCACGGGCAGCCACGGCAATGAAGTGGTTTCAAGTGAGGTCAGTCTGGCAGTACCCATCCTGCTGGAGAGGAGGAGTGTTCTTCAAACCCTTGAGTGGGAGACGTGAGGATCACAGGGAACAAAGGCCCTTCACAGTGAATTTTGGGAGAAATAAGAGGTGAACTCCAGGCAGGTGAGGACAGTGAGGCTGAGCTTCACCCTGTAGCTGCACTGTCCCTGCTCCCCAGCCCATGCAGCCCCAAAATCATGCTGTTCCCCTGATCAAAACAAGGTAGCCAGGATTACGTTAAGCAAAGTGCTTTTGTGGGGAAATCCACTCTGATTTTTTGCTGTTGAGCACTTTGTCTTTCAGCTTTGGCTCTGCTGCCAAGAAGCAGAATTCTGACCACAGTTTGGCTCTGGTGCAGCTCTGTGGGACCCAAGAGAGGACACCTCTATGGCAAGTCTGGTGGTACCCCAGAGCAGCTGGACCTGCCTCACTGGTGGGTGAATGGGATGGCTGTGTTCTTCCATCCTAGCCTGAAGAGGCATCAGGTCCTACGAATTTGGTCATTAAAATCCAAATATGCTCAATTTTAACTATTTTTGAAATGTGTTTTAATAACCTTTCCTCCTTAATAAGTCTTTGCTTACGCAGTGTGACATTCAGCAGGCTTACGGAGGGAAAAAAAAGGCAGCTAAAACCACTCCAGATCTGACTTCCCTACAGAGCACCTCAAGAACTGATCCTTCCCATGTTGTGAACAGTGGGCAGACAAGCAGGAGTCCTTTGCTGTTAGGGTACCAATACCCAGCCTCACCATTCCAACAGGCTCCTGCCAGACCAAGGGATGTCACCCTGCATCATTAGCACAGTGCTGATGACACTGCTGAGCATCCCCACCCTGTGCAGCAGATTCCAGCTGGATGCACCAGCACAAGCATTTCTTACTGCCCTTCACTTCCCCGAGGTTTGTGCCACAAAGCTCAAACACCTCAGCAGAGCTAAAGAGATGCAGTGAATCCCAGCTACAGAGAACACTAGTCCACTTTCTGCTCTTGCTGACTTGCTGTAGCAGTAGGGAGTGTATTTGGGGGACAGAAAAACTCTAAACAATTAAACCCATGGATGCAGGAGGCTGCAGTTCTTCTCTAAACCTTCCAGCCCCTTCTATAACCCAATGCCATTGGCTTCTTCTGCAGTTCAGCTACCCAAGGCACCATCTACTGTAGCAAAGTGGGTTCCATAAAGCCACAAATTTAAGAAAACCAACAGCAGAAGCAAAACAATCACTTTGAAAACAAAAACCAAGAAGCCAGTTTCTTCCAGGTCATATTTCCCCCAAGCACCGATACCACTTCTTGACTAAACACGTTCCCAAAATTGGATTTGAGCACTTTGGTCCTTAAAAACAAACAAAAAAACCTCCCAAAAAACTAAAATCAAACCCCACAAAACTATTTACAGCATTAGGAAAAAAAACCACTAGAAGACAGAAATATGTCCCATTTATTACTTAGCTCTGGATCCTTGGCCAGCCACGGGGACTGACATTTCAAGGTTTAGAAAAAATTTCTTCATGCTCCATGAGAAACCAGCAGCAAGTGGATCAACCCACTAAAAAGCAGTAGTATTTTCCTTCCAGTGACATGCAAGGCCAGCTGTGAGGGATAAGTATTTATAGCTATAAAGGTCTTCAGTGTTTCAGAAAGATTCACTTTGGAGAAGAGAAGAGGGTCAAAGTCATCTGCCTCTTCAGCTGGCGACTCAGTGCTTTGTCACTGCCTCAATACTTGCAGGTTGGTCCATACACCTAAGAGTTTCATTCTTTATAGTGTGTTTATTTAGTTTGGTTGGGGTTTTTTGTTTTGTTTTATTGTTAGTTTTGGGTTTGGGGTGGGGGATTTGCACTAGAGGTACTGCATGGTCTCCTCTATACTTCCAAAGGACAGAGAGTACAAATACAGCACTAGAGACACTAAAGATAACTTAATATTCCACATTTTCTTTTCAGATCAGCCAGATGGAGTTCTCTGGTGTTCACACCAAATATAGAAATATCTACTTATGTGCAGAAATACAAATTACACAAGGAATTCTCAGATTCAGGTCCTGAAGCCACTTACACAGGGGGTGACTTTGCATGTGCATACATGAGTCCTCCAATTCAGCCCACCTGCACACTTCCTCACTTTCTTGAAGTTCTAACATCCCTCTGACCCCTAATGGGCAGGAAAGCCAAGAAACAGTTTGGTAAAATTTCATGTTTGCTCCCATCAAATACTAGACCGTCCCCCCTGCCCCTTTTTCTGAGCCTCCAGGAGATGGCCATAGGAAGCTGGCTACTGATGGCCACTCCTGCCAGCACACAGCTCCCTGTCCTGCTCTCCGGCAGCTCCCAGCCCCAGACTAGCTCTGCTGCTGGGGGATGCCCAGCCTGGGTAAGGTCCTTCAGGGACTCAGAGTAATGCACCAGAACAAAACACCCCAGCAGCCTTCTGCTCTACTGAGCAGCCACAGGCCACTAAAGCAATAAAACATGTCACACCGAGACACTGCTTGAGCCAAAATGCGTGTCAGCGAGTTAAAGGCTTGTTCCTCACACTCAGCATCATCCCCTGCAGCTCCTAAGCTCCCCTAAGAGGAGAGTCAGCTGCAATGCAGAGCACCTGCACTGAAGAGCCCTCATTAGCACACTGCTCCTCCCTCTGTCTGGGGTGGTGAGGGCCACCTTGTGCCTTCAGTGCCAGTTCTGAGACAGCGTCTGAAACACCCAAAGGAACAGGAACCCCCTCAGAGCCCAATCCTCTGCTTCCCAGTGACTGTGCTCTTGCCCTGAACATGAGGTAGAGGAATCAGAGAATCCCAGGGAGTTCTGACAGACCAAAGTCACTTGCACACCATTTTCAGGAGCTGAGTATAGTCGAGGAAGCAGTCTCCTCCAGCCACAGCTCTGTACCATGGCCAAAGCTACAGCAAAGGCACCATTCCCCTGGCTGATGGACAGTTTGGCCCCATGCAGTTCTGCATGTTTCCTTACGAGCCCACAAACTTGCAGGGATGAGCACTGAGCAACTCTACCACCTTCCACCTCCTCCTTCATCCCCTTCCAGAATACTGATGCCATGAGCTAGTCACAAACAATTTCTTCCTCCTGTTCCCAGGCCACAGCAAGGACTCTGCACAACCATTTCCACTTGGGAACGACCTCTGCCAGAGGTGCCCTGGCTGTTTCCCAATTCCCCCCGGAGGCACCTTGCCAAACTTCCCCTTGCCTTGCTGATTACTCAGCCTCTGTCTCTCTCAGAGTTAACTCAAACTACACATCCCTGGACTCCTTTGCCTTAATAAGCAACGCCCAACATCAGCCCCCCTGCCCCAGCAGAAGAGTGTGGAACAAGCCCAGGGAGCTGAAGTTAGAGCAAGGCTTTGCAAGAAAAAGTTAATGGCCCCAGTGGTGCTGAGGCAGAGACTGCCTTTGGCGAGGTTTATTTCCTCAAAGCCTGACCAAACCCAGCTGTCTGGGCAGGTCAATCGACAGAATCTTGGATAAAGGTGATTTTCAGTTGGAAAACTGGAAATCAGTTGAGTACCCCTGTACAAAACCTGCATTTTTGTACTTTAAAGGTACATTTAAATTGCTGACTTTTGACAGTTTTTTAGGGAAAAATGCGGTTGAAATGAGGGCTGTGTTTTGACCGCCTCTATTATTTTTGCAATGCTCTTCACCTGAAATTCAGCACTGGGGGTTTGTTTTGCTTTAAAGAAAAACAAACAAACAAACAGAAAACAAAACAAAAAACCACCAAAACCCCAGAACTCTCCAAATTCTTCAGAAAAGAGAAAATGCAGCTGTTAACCCTCTTTTGCACCCAAAGGGTTCAAAGCTATGCCAGGATTGGGCCCTTATGTGACCCCTCCTGTCCATGAGCAGCCACCAGGAGATTCTAGGGAGACCCTGGCTGCCTCAGAGCAGGGTGATCCTGGCAGGGGAAGGTTTGCAGGCTCCAGCTCCAGATACTTGCAGCGCCCTTTCACTGCCTATGTAGTGTGACCCTGCTGGAAAATCAAGGGTCACTCTGGCTAAAATAATGGGGGAAAAACCCAACATTTTGTTCCTGGATGTCGCAGTTGAGAGGGAGGTTTGACAGCTGCTTATCTCAAACCCAACACTTCAGTTGGTGGGGCCAGCCCTGACTTCCATTCCACTTTTAACCCTCACAAACACTTCGTGGTCTCCTCCTCCAGTAACAACTCACTCCTTGACCTCCTCCTCCAGTAACAAGTCACTTCTTGAGTGAGGACAAGGGCTCTTCTCATGGCCTGTGATTACTCTGGGAGGAGCCTGGCATTCCCTGAGCACCTCTGTACCCCACGGGTACGCTGTATGTATTGGACATACCTCTGCAGTATTGCCTCTTCTTGAGCCACATTTAAAGTACTTGGACTCACATGCAGGTTTATCAGAGGGCCGACTAAGGAAGCCATGAGTTGATTCAGGAAAGAGCTGGACTCATCCTTCAAGCTTCTCTCTGACCCCAGGTCTTGGCACCACTTCACATTTCCCTTCAAGTCCTCAGAGGATTAACTCAATGCGAGGCTGATGAAATCATTGGGCCAGGTTTCCCCCTGGTCCATCTATTGTTTTCTACAGCCTGGCACCAGCTCCTGCAGAAGCAGGGAAACACTTTGAGGGAAGAGATAATTGGTGCAATTCTACCTTTTGCAAATAATACTCAGGGATTATACATAAAACACTGAGGCCAACAGAGGCGTAAAAACATGGTACATGGTGTCAGCTGGAAGGGAGGGATTTTTGTGCACTGATTTACTCCCACTCAAGGGAACAGCCTTTTCTGGAATCAGTGCTGCCCTGAGCAGACATTTCAAAGCACAAGACAGAGGAGACAGAGTTTTCCCCAGCTATGCTTGGAGGCAGAAGAGCTTGTCTCTCTTGCCACCAGCTCCCTGCACCTTCCCTGCCAGGCAGGGATGGTGTGACCTGCAAGGCCATTCAGCACTGGGAAGCAGAGTCTGGGCACAGTGCAGAGGATCTCCAACACCCTCACGTGTAAGATGGGACCCCAGCACACAAAAGGATCAGCCAGAGACAACCAGTGCTTGGAGAGAAAAAAAAGTCCAAAATTCTACCCGAATTTAGGAACTTCAGATGTGTCCTTGGCTTTCAAGAGTGATGATAATCCAGCAGGATTTGCGTAGAGCCACCGTGAGAGGTGAGAACAGGTTCTAAATACAATCCTACATGACTGAATTTTAAGCACTCCAGTTGGATCTTTTTTGGCATTACAGTGACAATCTCGACATCATCACTCCCACAGTTGTCTGCAATTAACAGTTGCCACATTCAAGCCTCCTTGTGTTCATTAATGTCCAGGTCCTGCCTGACACCCCACCAAGGTGGCAAACAAGGCAGCAGAGCAGGTTAGGAGACGTTCTACTGGAGGAACCTCAGTCACTCCTGTCCCATCATCTCTGACCATCACAATTTTCTTTCTAGGCTGAATAACACCTTTTCCCCTTGCTCTGGTTTTCTCTGTCAGCACTGTTAGTGCCATCAGAAATAACAGCAGTAGGTCAGACAAAAAGGTCATTCTGGGACCTTTTTACACCCTGATCGACACGGCTGTGAGGGTACCAGCCTCTCCCCGTGCTGCAGTCAAAATAATTAGCACCTTCAGATGGAGATTAAAAGTCTAAATCTGCAAAGAAAACCTCAAAAGGGCAAGCGGTTGCCATTCCAATTCACTGTGTACATCAATAAAGAGAAAGAGCAGAACCTGATCCAATATCACATGCAAAGTTCAGGAGCAGCTTCAATGCCACAAGAGAACAGCCCAGGGAAATCCGTGCAGAAGTGCATTCCAGATGCAAGATGTTTCAACGGTGGTTTCCATCCTTGTCCTTGGTTACCTAAGGTACCACTTTAGTCCCAACCAGCCCAGAGGCCTTGGCAGAAATGGAAGAGGGATAGTCCAGTCGACAGACTGGTAGTCTGGCTGAGCTAATCCCCCCCAGCCCAGTGGAAGCTTCATGTTAAACACTCAATCGCTTCAGTTCTTCACTAGATCATCTTGACTCATTGACAGCTGAATAATTCATTTGGTGGTAACCACCAGGAACAGAGTCCCAGAATCTCTGAGATAAGAAGGGTGCTCTGTAGATCATCCAGCACAAACGTCCTGCTCAGAGCAGGGTCACAGAGGGCAGGAGGCTCAGGATCATGTCCAGTGAGGTTGCATCTCTCCAAGGGTAGAAACACTACTACTGCTCTGGACAGCCTGTTCCCATGTCTGACCACCCTCTCAGTGAGGTTTTCCTTACATTTAAATAAAATTTCCTGCATTTCAGTTTGTGTCCTTTGACAGGATCCCTCTTCTGGAGGCTTCCCTTTTTCAGGCCAAACAACCCCAGCCCTCTCAGCCTCTCCTCACACACTGAATACTCCAACCCCTTAATCTTGACCCTGCCTTTAACTCATTCCTCTATGTCCACATCTCTTGTACAGTGGGAGGCCAGCACTGGACACAGCACCTCAGATTTGTCTCAGCAGTGCTGAGTGGAGGGGAAGGACCAGCTTCTCCCCTGCTGGCACTGCTCTGGCCAAAGCAGCCCAGGGTGTCAGGCACCTTCTTTGCAGTGAGGGCACATGGCTGGCTCTTGGACAGCCTGGTGTCCATCGGGGCCCCAAGTCCTTCCTGTGCACAGCTGCTGCAGCTGGGAAGCACCCAGCCTGTGCCTGTACCTGCCTCTGGGGCTGTTCCTCCCCAAGGACAGGACTTTGCACTTCCCCTTGTTGAAGTGCATCAGGCTTTTGATGGCCCATTTCTCCAGCCTGTCCTGGTCCCTCTAATGGTATCAGCCACTCCTCCCGCTTTTGTATTGCTTTCAGCAGAAGGATACTGACTAACATTAAAGCACTTACGTAAAAGGAGAGAATATTAATTATTTTTTCACAGTTTTCACCAAATATATGATCTTACATGATCCCACAAAGCTGTACCTGAAGCCTGCAGATGTGTTTGAACAAACTTCACATATGCATGACCAGCTCATAGCTTAAAGACCTCAGATCCAACAGCCAGTCTCCTGCATCCAAGCTGGAAAAGGGAGAGTCCTACAGAGAGACAATGATATGCACCCAATTAAGTCATTCCTTCCTTCTTTTATTTTATTGGTAAATTAAAATTATATAATTAAAAACTAGCAGCTGCAACTCAGAGAGGCAAATATCCTCTATGGATGACTCACCCTCTTGTGGGGGTTTTTTTGGGATGTGTTTCTGAGGAAATGAAAACATACTGATGTGTTTCCCTCTGCTTTGTTACAGAACACACTCATTCTCCTGCTTAGATGCTGGTGTGCATCTCTGTGGATCCTCTCTGTCAGGCTACAGGGGCTGCCTGATTTTTTGGGATCATGTGCATGGTGGGAGTCCAAAGGAAGTAAAGGGGTGTCATATCACACTTGCCTCTGTCACTGGCATGGCAGAACTGAGATGGATGAAAATACCTGTGAGATAGGCAGAGACTGAAAGGAGTGAGGCAGAGAAATGAATGAAGGCACTGTCCTGGTCAGAAAGAGGCCACACGGTGCCATGGCCAAGAGATGCCAGCCAAGTGACAGCTGAGTTTCAGTGGAGGACCACTGGGCACACGCAACCCTGGGCACACCCAACCCTGGGCACACCCAACCCTGAGCTGTGCGAGACCATGAGAAACTGAAATAAGGACGTCAAGGTGTCCCAATTCTTCCCCTTTTTTCTACAGGATGCTGAGATTTCAGAGCTTTTCCCTGCTGGAAGGAGCTGTCTGCCCTGGAGGTTCTCCTGCACTCTGGCACAGCTTTTGATGTGCATCAGGCTGAGTCCTGGTGTCTCAGAGCTGACTCAGGCTTGGCCTGCTGAGCTTTGCGTGCTGGCCATGAAAGGAGCTGATCCCCCACTGCTGGCAGATGCTGAGCTTTTCTGATGTTCCATATTTTTAACTGCTTTTGGGACTTCTGTTCTAAAATGCTTCCCTTTAATTTCCATTTAATTTCCTTAAAATTGTCACTGGAGCTGGTGAGATCTCTGACGTGTGTCAAATGCATCCCTTTCTCTGCTGCCTCTTTCTCCCCCACTATGCAGTACATATAAAGATTTAAAAAAAGATTTTCAGCTCAGCACTTCACTACCTCCTCCACACTTTCTTGAGCATTCAGCCTTTTTCTTTTTTTTAAACTTAAAAACCCTAACATAGTGCACCCAATTGAACACATAATTGTTTCAAGTAGAGTTTCCCCAGAGAATTATATAATCTCAACCTGTCTCCTTTAGGCAGCGTATAATCATGCAATCTCCTGGCTCTTTGTTTCTCTTCTTTCTTCTTCCTCTCTCTCTTATTTTTTTTTTTACCTCCCCAATACTTATAATAAGCTTTCTACCTTGTCTAGACATTTCTGACACACGCTGCATTTACCTCATCTTCAGCTGCTGCAGCCGAGAGATGCAGCAGTTCCCCTCCTTCCACAACTTCATCCTGGATCTCAACACCCCCCACCAGACAAGTCCTTATTCCAGCTGCTCCTCTGCCAGTGCTGTTCCCACCCCTTGTAGAAAGCTGTGTATTTCCAGCTGTGTATTTCATCTCGTGGAGGGATTTTTTTTTTAATGTTGCAGCTGTTGCCTGATTAGGGTGAAGGTTCCCTTTTAATGGGAAAATACTTGCAGTGACTGAAATTGGCCATGTTTGATGAAGAACACTCTTACTTGTAGTTTGAAATATCTCTGTGGGAATTCTGGGGGAACCTCTGGTCAGCTGCAGTTCCCATGGTGCTGCACTGCTTCACGCCTTCAAACTACCATTAAGAGTCCTGGGCAGCACGCTAGCACTGGAAAAGCTCCATTTTCCATAGGCAAGAGGCCCTGTGTCCCCAACCCCAGTTTGAGTAAGTCCAGGCCTTCAGCTCATGCTAAGACAAAAATAAAGTTTTCTTTGAGTTTGGCCGGAACCTCCTTCCCAGTGCACAGCTTCCACGGGGGCACAGAGAGCAGAAAGCTGAATTACTTGCAATCGTGTATTTGAAACGTGTAAACAAAATTACCTTGGAGCGAGTTCACGTCCCTTCAGATCTTGCTTTCGCCAACAATCTAGCAAATACGTTCCCTGGCAGGAATGTTTGCTGAGACAATGGATCACATTTTTCAGCCCTTTGTTCAAAGTAACATTGAAATATGTAGTGGTGAGTATTTACCTCTCCAACCTGATCATCAGAGCTACCCTCGTCCACTTGGAGATTAGGAACATACCACATACCTGATGTGTCCAAACATCGAAACTTTGAATCCAGGCAACAGGTTTGAAGACTGTGTTTGCACACCCTGAAAAGTCCCAAGCACCTGCACCAACAACCACCTTACAGAGCAACTGCAAAGCCCCAGGGCACTCCAGGTAGGCGAAGAAAGGAGGAAATAGCTTGAAACTGAGAGGGTTCCATCCAGGTTCCCTCACAGGTAACATGTGCCACATTTATGCAGGAACATGTCGTATTTTTTAACTTTCTCAGGCCAGCTGACCTAAGAGTTCCTACATTTCCCTCACAACCTGCTTCTTCCTGATTTTCCAGGCTCTTGTTCCACCAGAAGGAAATTATCACCAGTGGCACTGAGACACATTCAAATCATCACATCCAGTTCCTTCCCAACTTTCTCACATTACCCTGGTCTGACTGCTGTTGATGTTACTCTCTTCAAGCTTTGGGAAGGGATTGCCTTCCCATATTCCCAAGCCCTCTCATATTCCCAAGCACATAAACAAGATCCATGGGCAACCTACACTTTAACTTCATTCTGGTCCCTGAATGGAAATGGGCCTGTATTTGAGTACCTATCCTGGGGTGCTGACCAGGCTGCCCTTGCTGCCAAAAACAAAAAGTCCCAATCCCAAGCACTCTCCTGTATCCGGCACCGCAGCCCTGGGTGACAAAGATGGACCCACTCACACTTTCCACCCACACAGATCCTCGGCTCCACCTCACAGCTCTGCCTGACCCATGAAAAGTATGGGGCTCTCTTTTCTGGTCCAACCTAAAGAACAGGGCCACCACATCCCAAAGCCACTGGGTGAGACAGACCTCCTACTGTGTGAAGTTCTGGGTGCCACAATTTAGGAAGAATGTGAAGGTCCTTGAATGCATTCAGAGGAGGCCAACAAAGCTGGTGAAAGGGCTGAAGGAAGGTCCTGTGTGGAGCAGCTTAGGACTCTGGGTCTGTCTAGTTAGGAAAAGAAGGAAGCTGAGGGGCCACCTCATTGGTCCCTGCAGCTTCCACAGGAAACAGAGAAGAAAGTGCTGCTCTCCCATGTATTCAGGGCTAGGATGCGGGAATGGTTCAAAGCTGCATCAGGGGAAGTTTAGACTGGACACTCAGCAACATTTCTTTACTGAGAGTGTAGTCAAACACTGAAACAGGATTCCCAGTGGACAATTAATTCCCCAAGGCTGTCAGTGTTTAAGAGACATTTGGACAATGCATGTAACAACAAACTTTAACTTCTGGTCAGCCCCTGAATCAGTCAGGCCGTTGAACTGCACAGTCACTGTAGGTCCCTTCCAAACTAAACAGTCTATTCTATTCTACCACGTGTTTCCTAATTTAGCCAGCCACTGACACTTGCAACCCATTCCCAAATTTGCATGGCAGCCTCTGCACTACTAGTAAGAATCCCAAATATTCCAAATGCATATGCAAAAAATCTAAAAGCAATGGTTAGTTGCTCTTTCAAACATATGTTTTTGTTTCTCTATTTCTCTTTGAATTTCAGAACCCTCAAGGACTGCATTTACCAGGTTGTTTCAGGAAGGGCCATGTGCTGCTGAAAAGAGAATTTCCTTGATCCAAGACCTTGGTTTTCAATGAAACTCAGCGTAATGTTGCAACAGACTGCTGTAACCCTGATACATATCTCATTTGCAGCACTTGTACAGAAATGAATCATTCCTAGATAATGATTTGTGGGATTCTGAAGTAGCTGTGAGAGAACACCAGGCTGCACTTCTACGTCTGTCATGCCACTTGCAGGTGACACCAGCAATGTGCTCTGCTCCCCAAAGTGCAGAGCTGAGTAAACCAGATGGCCCCGGGAGTCAGGAGAGCTGCCCTCTTGACTTTCCTATTGATTCATTCACCAGTTCCCAGGAAATCACTGGAAATTTTTCATTTTATCCCTCACAGAATGGGCTGTGAGGGTCGCTCCTTGAGGGGAGCAGCAGCTCTCTGTGACCTGTGGCTGGGACTCACAAAAAACACCATCCCTTTATTCCTTGTTAGCTGTGTTTTTCTCATGGCAGGACCAAAGCACGGACAACAGCCAAGCAAACTTCTCCACTTCCCCACGAGTGTGGCAAAGGGAAACTAATTAAAGCCCTTATCTCCATTTAGATGCCATAGAGAGGTCACAGAGCAGCAAAACAATATGAATTCTTGGTGCTGATCTTTCTTTTGGTAAACATCAGCTGGAATTTATGTTTAAGGCTGGAGAGTTTCCACTTGCTCCTTACTGTGGTAAAATACCTGTGTGGGAACTTTCACTGGATCCCTCCCCTCCCATCCCAGGTGGAAAGCCGGGCTTGTACCTCAGTTAGTCCCCGGTGTTACAGCTGCATCCTTCCATGGAGCTAAGCAGGGAGAGTGTGAACTCAGCCATAGCAGGACCCAGAAACTCTGGAGACTTGAAGCCAGATGTGGGTAAGAGAATCAAGGGAGGCAACAGTCTGGGCGAGGAGAGGATCAAATCCCACACGGTTTAACATGACCTGCCATGCTATCCCTGACCATCATTTGCTGCTACCAGTCCACCTGCAATGGCCAGGGCCTGGCCACGATGTCTGGCAGCAGTGCCCCAGGCCACTGCTGTGCCTTAGAGAATGGTTTCATTTCCTAACATTGTTCTGTGTGAATGTTCCTTCTCCACTGGCAGCACCAACCCACCAGAACGTTAATGAGAAACTAACGAAGAGAGCCAGGCTAATGCAAAACAGTAATGAAGATTAATCTCTCCCCAGAGTGGAGGCTGACAGAGACCTAGCACACCGCAACAGCATTTGGAGGGTCAAAAGTGGGTCAATGAAAGCTAATTAATAGCGATTCTCTCTCTTAATTACAGAGTGGTGTATAGGGATTTCAAATAAGCTGCTGTTCCAATCTAGACACTGGATTCCCAAACTGGGAACCACAAGCCATGCAGGAATTTGATGGCATACCTGGGCATAGGTCTCTCAACTGGGAAACAAGCAGAGCCAGGAGACTGGGCAGGCTGGGCTTCAACCCCTGATAGCCACCAGAAATCTTCATTTTGGAAGATGCATTGGATGACTTTGTGTAACATAGCACAGGACCTCAGTAGGGTCCTGCCTACTTACTAGGGCAAACAAGTGAGCAGGAATTTCAGGTCAGGCTGTGGTTTCTCCCCAACAATAAGCTCCTGGCACCCTCCTGCAGCCTTTGGAGCCAGTAATCCTTCAGTACAATTGCCTGATGCACAGCCTATCACCAGGGGAGGTTAGATTTGTTCATGGCTTCCAGGCATGGCCTTATCAAGTCTGTCAGAGGGTCTCATCAATGGATGTCACCTACAGAGACATTATTATTGGGCTGAAAAGCTCCTGAACACAGAAGCAGCACAGGAAGACCCTGCAACTCTGGGGAGCCTGGCCATCTGGAAATCTGACTGAGTTCCCAAGCCTGTTTCTCACTTGTACTGTGACCTTACCTCACCTTGATTCCTGGCCCACCAGAACTGTCTCAAGACACTTTGGTGGCAGACGGTGTGGCATCCCAGGTAATTCTCCTGCCTCTGCTGCTTGTGTGTCTGCGCTGCCTCATGCAACAGCCTTTGCCAGGCCTTCAAGACATGACCACCATACCCACGTGAGGAAGATGCTTCCATTCCTCCTTTGCCTGCCCTGGGCAAACCCACACAAGAGGGGAAAAACAGCCAACAACTCCCCAGGGCCGTCCTGCGCTGAGAGGTTGAACTGGAGAAGAAAGCACCAAGATTGGCTGCTCTAGATGAGCCATAAAGCTGCACTTAGGATTCCTGTCTTGCCTGGCTGGAGCCCAAGTGGAAGCAAATCCTCTGCAGGCAGGGCTGTCCTGCCAGCTCCGTGATCTCACAGAGGGAAAACACGCTGGGGCTAAAGAAAAATCAATGACTTTGCACATGTCTTTGCAAGGCTGCATTCAGAGAGGTGACTGGCACTGAAATTGCCCTACTTACCACAAAAAGCAGTGACAGTGCCACCACCACAGCAGGGGACAGACAGAGTCCAGGCCTTGTTTCAGCCCTTGTGTTTTAATTGGAGCAGGCTGTGCTGCCAGCAAGAGAACAGGATCCTTTACCAGATCAGAGCTACATCCCCCACTATGCTTTCAAAGGTAAGACAGCTGCATTTAACTCTTTCCTGGCTGACACACAGAGCACCAGTGCATGCACACTGCCCATGGGAGCACAAAAGTGAAGGGGGGAGGAAAGCAATGATTCCCAGGGCTTCTGCAGTCAGGGACACTGCAGAGGAACATCGGTGTTTGGGTGAACATTGCACCTTTGAGAAACGTGCAGCTTTACTGCTGGATAAACAAGAGTCACTTCACACCTCAGCACAGCAAACAGAAACCATCCCGAGCCTGTCTGACCTCTCACATGGTGAGCATCTGAAGTCCTCCTGCTCCAGCATGAGCAGAGGACTGCAGTGGGCATTATCAGGGACTGGTTCAGGCTGTAGGTCTGTGTCTAGAGGCAATCTGTGCCTCTTGCTAGGAATGTGCTGCCCAGGCACTCAGGGAAAATGCTGCTCTCATTTAAATATTTAATTAAAGCTACTTAGGTATTCTGCTAAGCTGAATATTTAAAGGAAGTCCATACCCACCTCCCACTGCTAGCAGAAGGACTTAGGCACCTAATTCTGATGGAGTCCTTTGAAAACCCTGGGCTTCAGTGCTCAAAGGTCTGCTATGAATAGCCAGATCATTGCCCATATCATGTTTGTGCTCTTAAATGATTGGCAGTAGAGCTACCTTACACTGATTCACCTTCTTCTGACTCACAGTCATTTATTTGCACCATTTCCAGCACTGTGAATTGAAACAATGATACATGTTTTCCACAAATTCATAAACACCATGAAAGTACAACTTCATGTTCAGCCATGCCAGGCTCCCCTAACTTCTCAGCCAAACAAAACCAAACAGATCTGTTCTGAACTGTAGACATGCTGAACCAAGTCTAAGGAAATATTATTCCAGAGAAAACCTTTTTCTCCATTTTAAGGCAAATTCCAGCAATGTGAAGGCTGTCAGGCTCAAAGACAAAGCATTTCCTCTTTACTACAGAGCGAGATCCTCCCAGCTGGCCTCGGCTTGTGCCTCCACACTGTGCAGGAGGGAATGCAGAGAGGGCTGAAAAAGCCCTCCTGGCTCTATGGTGCTTTTCTAGTTTTGGGTTTACAACTGCCCAGCAGCTGGTGCCAGCCATGCCCCAGCACAGAGCATCAAACAACTCCCAGCAAGGTCTGCACGAGCCATGCCCAGCTGTGACACGAGGCTCTGGGCCTTTCAGTTCCTTACAGTGCTGTCCAAACTTCAGCCCCGTGACCCAGCCCCACAGAGCTCAGGAGGGGTCCCTTTCCTCTGACTCTTGGGTGCTTCTGCAGGGATGTCTGGCCAAATAAAAACCAGCAGAGGATGGGTTTCAGCTTCTAAGTCCAGCCGTCAACTTAGGTGTATTTCTAGACTTGTGTTAGGCAGTGGAGGGACCCCGAGGCCACTGAAATTGAGGCATAGTGGCATGTAGCAGCCAAGCTACTGGGACAGTAGCAAATTTGGCTACATTTAAGCTAAACCATTTATCTCAGGATACATCACACCATGTCTGACCACTTCCTGAGATGAACCAATGGAGATAAGACTGCTAATTTGAGTCTCAAGCCAGAGCAATGCCCTTGGATTTAGCTGAGTGCAGGGTTAGGGAAATTTCTCCCAGAGCCTGACTCTGATTCACTCTTCAAACTCTGAATCACTTGGTTTTAGCTCAGCCACCAACTCCAGCTAAGAGCAAAATGACCATGTGTAGTTCCCCCGGGGAAATATTCGCTGGCTGCCTTCCCACAAGAGAGGAACCGAGATGGCTCCAGCTGTGCCGGCTCTGCGGGCACCGTGTGGGAAGCAGTGGGTGCCAGGGGCAAAGAACAGCCAGCCCCGGGACAGGATGGCTTTTGGGGTTTTGATTTGGCTTTTTACAGGCTGAAGGGAGACCCTCAGTGAAACTGAAGGGGATATGAGCTCTGCATTGGGCCTCTTAGGCATGTTAACCCTTACAGCAGCCAGTTTAACTGGGAAAGGAAGGGGGGTTTGGTGCTAAGCAGAGCACTCTGCCTTGAGCAATGGCAGCGGAAAGCTGGGCAGAGTCCAATCCAGGATCAGATCAGGAGCATAAAGTGGTTCAGCTCAAAACAAGCTCTGTCAAAGCTGTTCCACAACGGCTCCATCTCCAGCTCCCACTGTCTCGCATTTTCTGCAGTCCTTACAAGCAATTGGATGCTCACAGCTGGGAGCTGAAGAGAAGCTGCTTAAAAATCTCCAAGCCCCGGCTTTGGGGGCACTGAAGACAAGCCATGCCTGGGTGGAACAGTTCACTCAAGCCATAAATGTCTTTTCAGCAGCACATGCAGGCAGTGTGGTCTGCCTGTTGCTGTCGTGTCGTAGGAGTATGGGAGCATCTTACAGCTTCCTGGCTGGCTTCCAGCTAGAGCCCTATAATCTGTTCTAACATCACAGATTCCCTTTGGAGATTTTCACTAGCTGAGCTCTGCTAGAGGAATGCAATGTGGCCACCAATCTGACATGAAGATCAGGTCAACCCTGTTTATGGAGGGTTTGTCTGGACCACTCCCACGAAGGATCTTGTGGACCTCACCTATGGAGCTGAAACAAGCCTGTTTTGCTTTTAAAAAGGGGGCAGTGCTAAAGAGACTACTTTTGAGATCCACTTGCATGCCAGAGACTCAGCTCCTCCAAAAATTAGGACCATTAGAAAAGACTCTGCAAATAGCCTTTTGCCACATTAGAAACTGAGCACCAAGCCAGGCTCAAAGAACATGCCTGTCCCAGCTCTGCAGTGACAGTGATGGCGTGAGGCTGGGATGGAAACAGTGCCTTAGCAGCCCTCAGCAATGTGGTCAGCACTGCAGCTCCTTGGAGAGGCTCAACAGAGAGGCCAGGGCTTGAAGCTCTGTGGCAGAGTGGGTGCTGATCTCTCCACGGACTCCTCTCAGGGGTCAGGCCCTGATCAAAGCAGGTCAGAGCAAGGAAGGGAAGACAGAGGTAGGTCCATGATTTGTGACCAAGCTCTGACTTTATTGCCAGGACCCAAGAACCACCTGTTTGTGCTCACAGGACTGCGCCACCCCTGTGCTGGGGCTGAACCCTGGCTCTCTGCTCGGCTCAATGCTGAGCTCATCACTCTCCAGCCACCAGCCCTCGATGCTCTTCTCCCCAAAAAAATAGGTGACCTGAGAAAGTTTGTGTCCCTGCAATACCCCCCAGAGGCACAGCCCACAGACATGGCTGACTGTGCGTGTGGGGTGACCTTGGCTCCCCACTGTTCTCCACTTGGTGCTGCAACAATAAACACACCTCAAACCATTGCTGAGTGCTCTGATGGGTGCATAAATCAGAGCACTTCTGAGCTATGGCTCAGGCTAAGGTGAGCCATAGCTCACAGGAAGCTGATCTCAAGGTGGTTTGAAACTCTCTGCCTTCATTTCCTCAGCCTTCTAGGGGTCATTACAGGAGATCTGTGAGGGGCAACAAATGCTTGTAAGATACATAATTGAATGGTATAAATAACAATTAGTGAAACGTGAGGATAAGTATTAAACTGATTAAAAGCTAACCAAGCTGAAGAGAATTAAAAAGAAATGAAACCCATCTACAAGCCTAAAGAACAACTGCTTCACAACTGCTCCTAAATTATCTTTAAAATAATAAAAAAAACACTTTTAAAAGTACAGATTTTTTTTTTTTTTAATAGAAATGTTAAGAAAAAGGAAATCAAACAAAGCCTTGTAAGGATTCATTTAAACTCTACATGGAAAATAATTCCAGGCTCCTACTACCCTCCAGTATGGATTGTAAGAAATCCCCAATCCCTTTTTTGCCCATTTAAGCAGGTTCGCTCTCCCTGTGCCTCCTGGACACTCTGTGCTCTTCCGGCATTAAGGACAGCCAAATGCAATTTAGCCAAATTCACACCTTTCACTCCATAATCTGCTATCTCTGCATCAGCCTTCTGTGTGGGGAGGGAGGGCCGAAAGAGGTCAAATGCACCATTTGGTAACAGATTCTCCCTTTCTGGGCTTCCTTCAGCTTTTTGTTCTCCTCACAGAGGCATCTCCAAGCCCTGAGACCCCTTTTACACTGTGAGCACACAGCACATCTTGGTCAGGACATGGCTGGAGCTCCTTGTAGGCACAAAAGCCTCAGTTGAGCACAAATCCAATTTTAAATGCAAAAGCAGGTTCTTAAAAAAAAAAAAAAAAAAGGCAGCAATCCATCAAGGTAGCAGCCTGTGTGATGGATATTAGCCATGCACTTAAGTGTCCTGCTGAATCAGGGCCATGGCCTATCGATTACGACGCTACATTAATGACGTAATATTCTCAGAAATGATGATGGAGTTCGGACCGTGGCCAAGGTTATCCAACACGTACAGCAACAACAGGCCCAGCAACAGCCCGTGGATCTGCCCCCACGGCCCCTGGCCTGACAGCACACCTTCACGTGCCCTGTGGGTCCAGCACGGTGGGTCTGTAGGGTTGGCAGCACCTTGTCTTGCCAGGGGCAGATGTGAGCAGGGGAAATTTGTGCTGATTGCAGGTGGGCTGTGCGGAGGTTTCTAGCTGGGCCTGTTGTGGTTTAACCCAGCAGGCAGCTAAGCACCACACAGCTGCTCGCTCACTCCCCCCACAGTGCGGTGGGGGAAAGAATTAGGGAAAAAAGCAATTCCCCCCTTGTTCTGGCACTACATGCTCTTGTAAAAATTCCCTCTCCATCCTTCTTATTCTCCTCTGAATTCCAAACCACAACACCATGCAAGCTACTAGGAAGAAAATGAGCTCTGTCCCAGCTGACACCTGGACACAAGTCACTAAATGTGACTTAATTAATGAAAATTAATTAGCTAGCATTAATCAAGTAAAATCCATTAGCAATCACTCTAAGAGCTGTACAGAAAGGTTGCAAAGGAAAACCTATTCAAGATCCAAACTACAGCTCCGGCACCATCCCCACTGCCTTATATTTAATACCACCAATGCCTTAACATTGCAGGCCAGTTCCCTACATGGAGTGAATTCTCCAGACTGTAGTTTGGTGCCTGCCAAGCACCAGGCATGCTCTGCCCTCACTGCTGCAGGCAGGGCTGTGGACAGAAGCAGCAGCCATCACGCAGAAGATGCCGTTTTTCTCTGCAGTTCACATCTGCAAAGGGCTGATCCAAACTAGACCCACTGCCAGCTTGCTGTGTGGTCCCTGTCCTTGCATCCCTTTGGCCAACCCCAGGAATGTACAGAGCCGGGACATACAAATCTCATCTCATTCATCCTGAGCGCCATCGTATGCTGCTAAAAGGGTTTGTGGCCTCTTCATTCTCCTGCAGCTGCAAGGTGCAAGCCTGTGGTTACAGCACCTCATCCTGACCCTGTCCTGGGAAGCTGCACTCCGTGTGTTGGTGAACCTGTCCTGGAGCACCTGAGTCATACACTGCTGCATCTACTCAAAGTACAGAAGGTTTCCCCTCTCCTCCCTCTCGCATCTTTATCCCACAGTTTAAAGCCACACAGCTTTCTGTCATGCACCCACCCACACGAGCCTATTGCTGGGATGGGGTTTCATTTGCAGCATGTAGGGCACAGCAATCGCGCCCACTTTCCCCAGGAGCAGTATGGATTTCCCCAGGAATTAACGCCAGCCATCCAGGACATGGATAGACAGGGTGCCAACCGTGCCCTTGTCGGAAGTACCCGGCTTCCCCATTCACATCCTGCTGCCCTGAATTAAAGCTGGTTCACGCCCAGCTGCATTCGCTGGGCAGCTCTCAGGTTAATGATGCAGGAGAGCAGTCGGGTGTGACTTCGAAGGAAGGGAAGAATGTGCTTCCAGCTTTTCCATAACAGTTAATCATTAACACCTTTCATGGTCACAGAAGGTGCTGGCCTCCTTACAAGCTCCCCTTATCAGCCGTAATTATTTCCTGATCAGCTCTCGCCTGACTGCCTGGCAGACTTATGCACAACACCCCTGAATCACCTGACTGCATTTATTGCCCTATATTCCAAGCCAAATGGGTCTGTGCTGTGTCAGCTGCAATATTTACAGCATTACAGTTATTTCTCCCTGCCCGTGCCCAAACATAAAAGTTATTCTGCCCCCCACCTTGCCCTTTACAGCATCCCTCTTTCTGTGACAAAGCAAAACAGAGCAGTCATCTAAATACCTCAGCACTCCTTTCTCCTCTTCTTCCCCAAAAGCAACAGCTCCTCTTGCATACAGCCCAGGGGGTACTGCTGCTATCTCCTTAAGTCCACCTAAATGTTTCAACCATTTCAATTCTATTTATATTCCTTCAATATATAAATTAATACATTTCTATTTATATTTCTGCATTTTTTTTTAATTTTCTGACAAAGTAGCTCACCTCCATAGAGGAGAGACATGTAAATCCAAGGGACAGACATAAATGTGTCACCCACAGGGGTGTGTTATCTGCCTCAGGAGGAGAGTTCAGAGTCACCAGCTTAACTCTGTTATTAAATAAAAATGGGTAGAATACCCTGACCAGCAAGGTTGGTCTGAACAACCACAGCCCTATATGAGTGGAATAGTGGAAATTGCCAAGAGTGGGGGGATGGCTTGTATTTAGGTAAATAAGAGAAACTTACTTAAATAAAAGCAAAAAGTGGAAGCGCAGCCCTTACTGCAGCTCTGATGAACAAACCTGTTCTCAGTGAAGAAGAAGCTGTGAAGTCCATAGGTAGCACATGCCCATGTAACACACATGCTGTCCGAGAGTTTTATATCAAAACACATACAAAGGGGAACAGAGGTCTCCAGGCACAGAGCGGAAGAGTGGAGCAATGGGAACATGGTAATTCATGACCAAATTCATTTTCTCAGTGAGACAATAACATCTACCAAAAGGAATAAAAATGCAGTGAAGGGGGATTTCATCTTCACTGCCTGAGTTTAGGAAAAAAACGTTTTTAGGGAAATTCAAAACCACAAGAGGAGCAGGGGATGTACACAGAATAATCCCAGGGCCAGATTACACTGCTGTTACAGCATCAGTGCTTGACACGTGGCTGACTCCACCCCCAGGAGGTTACAAGGCCACTCTGAAACACTTGCAATCTACAGCTCAAACCAATGCTTCCTCTTTCTTTATAGCACAGCATCCACGTAACCCAGCCAGGAACTCAGGGAGTTCTCAAATATGACCAAGAATTTGGAAATGCTTTGGTCTGCTTGTCTTGATTGCTGGAGTCCGGCCACTTTCAAGGCTGACCAAGCAGATGTGCCCCGTGCTCCAAGAGCATAAATAACACACTGGCAAAGTATAAAATCAGAAATTGTTCAGAGCTTACCTGCACTTGCAGTTTTCCACTCTGTGAGCACACGGTGCTTCCTTCTGCTCTCAGTCATCCATTGTTTTGCTTGGGGTTGTTGCTGATAGTGCTTTAAAAATTCCAGCTCAGGGCTCAGGAATGGTCACAAACACATGAAGGATCTCAAAGGATCACTGAAAGGCTGAAGCAAATGAAGGTAAAGCCTTCCTTTTTTAAAGCCACCATGAGAAAATGATCCTGTGGTTCACCTAAGTCATGACTAGTGAGGGGGAATATCTCAAAGCTCTCTTAGCAAGGATGGGCAGGGCATGGAGAAGAATGGACTGACCAGTGATTGTGCATCCTGCACAGCTCCTTTCTCCATGTGGGAGGATGCCTCAGCTCAGACAAGAGGTGGCACAGGGAGGAGATCAATGTCTGAAGAGATAAAAAGGGCAGAAAGGTGATTAAAGCAAAAGGATTCAGTATTTCTCACAAACACGTCCCCCTGCCCCCCCCGCCCTAAAAAAACCCCCAAACCACCAGATCAAAACCCAAATCTAAAGCCACTGCAATTACAGGATGCACCAAAAAACATCAAGGTGCTGATGCCAAGAGATGTGTGACCATGGGCCTGAGGTTATGCCAGAAGATGGATCATACTACAAACAGTTTCTCTCTTACACTCCTCCTAAAGGTGTTACTGGCTCCAGCCAGGGGGAAGATAAGGGTTGAGATGAGCCTCTGGCCAGAGCTAGCAGAGATGTTGCAGTGATCATGCTCTCACTACTGGGTCACAGGCTGAGACCTGATCTTGGAAAACAATCTACATTTCACCCAAAGCAACACTCAGACTCGCAGCTCCTGGAAACTGCTCATTTGATTTCTTGCAACCTTTTATTTCAGGCCTTCTTCCTGTTGCTTTCATTTTTTCAGCATTAAAAATACACCTGAGTTGAATTTACTGTGACGTACACTGCAATAAGCAGCCCTGCAAGTTGATGTCAGCTGTCTGTCCACAAATAATCTCAAAGTCCCCTTTACTGCTGCGTGTCCATGTGCCCTGACCCTTAACTAAAGAGCTCTCTTCTAGAACTAGCCCAGAACTCATTCTCCATGGTGCATTCAGTCTTGGCCTCTCTGCCAAGACAGTCAACACCAGTAGCTATTATGGAAGTCACTCGCTGTGACATTTATGTCCCATCCACGGGGCACACAAGTCAAACCAGTCCTGCAAGACCCACCAGAGTGGGGGAGTCACCAGGGAGCAGCAGGGACTCACTTTTCCCTGCGCAGCACGTCTGGCTCTTTCCTATATGGACACCACAGCTTGACCTGACCACTGAACTATCTAATGCAACAAGCCCTCTGTAATCAGCAGCCGTGGAAATTAATAGCACCATTCTTTCCATTCTCAATGCAGTTTGAGAGACTTTAATCAAATCTGACGAGGGACAATGTGGCCAGCGATGAATTTATGCATGAAGCATGTTACCTACGCTGCAGTTATGCCTTGTGCCAATGCTCCTACAAGTCTGCTACAAGAGAAGCTTAAAAAACAGCTTCTAAGGGTATCTTGGCACTATCAGACCACGCAGGGCAAGTTATGGCTGCGTATTCTGAGTTGCTCTGTTCTTTTACTGCAGTTCACCTCCCTGCTTAAATGGCATAGATGGTGTTGGACCTTCTCCTGTAAAAGGTCTAAAAAGGATGCTACTTCTTTGTTTTTCAGTGGATTTCTGTGCAAAGTTCCACCTCAAGACAGAGTTAGGACCCTGACCTTTAGCAAATACCTGTATCTTCTTGTTCAGAGCTTACTGAGCTGTTTGGGACACATTCCCAGTGCTGCAGCTCCAGGTTCACTGCAGGCATAGGTGAGAGCTTGCTGGCTTTTCCCAGCCTGGAGCCTGTGCCTGCCAGCCCAGGGCATGCAGGGCCCTTCACCCCCATCAAGCTTCATCTTGCCTGTCCACTGCTCAGCCTTGTTTAGCCACAGTGAGGGAGGCAGGGAGTTGTTTCCTGCCTTCTGAGAAATATTTCATGGAACTCAAAAAGGTTTATCACTCTATTTTTCTGAAGGAGGTTTTGGTTCTTAGGTAAGTTTTCCTTCTAAAATCTAAGTCACATATACATCCCCCACAAGAAATCTCACAGGAGGGATGTAGGAAAAATTGGGTTTTGGTTAGCAAAACCTGTTCTCACAGACACTCCTACCACCAAAAGTCCTGATGGAAATAGCTGGGTTTGGAACACACACATCTATCAGAAAGCCCAGCTTCCAATGACAAAAAAGAAGACGAAAAAGAAAAAAAAGAAAGGCTTCTGAGTTGCTTTATCTCCTGAACCGCGCCAAGAGACAGAGCTGCTGACTGAATCCCATCAGAGTGCAGCTCACAGACCAGCGCAAATCGCTGCCCTCTGCTCACACGGGTGCCCCAAAGGCGCTTCCAGGCGTTCCCCGCTCCCGTCTGCCGGAGCTGCGGCTCCCGAGCTGCACCCTTGTGCTGAGCTGCCAGGGCCACTCGCTCCCCGGAGGGGATCCCCACTACCGGCACGGACAGATGCCATCAGTCACATCCATTCCCGTGGCACAGCCAGGCTGTCAGCCCCGGTGACAGCTCCGCCGTGACGGCTCTCGCAGCCGGTGCCCGGAGCACAGCCAGAGCTGCGGAGCGCCGACAGAGGGCTGGGCCTGCCTTTGCCCCTCCACAGTCACAGTGGTCACTTTCTTACGAGTAAGGAGCTTCACTCCATCTTCCAGGCCCTGTTTTTTCCATTTCCCCATGTTTAGCTTTTTCTTTTCACATAGAAACCAACCCATCTTTACTACTAACTATATATGAGTTCACATGCAAAGCCCTGGGACTACAGCTCCCAGAGGAGAGCAGTGGGAGGCAAAAACAGGGAAACAAACTGTATTAATATGATTTCTCCTCTGCACAGAGGCTCCACCCTCTCTTTCAAGACCATGCATTCAGTTAATGAGAAACAGGGTATTCCCACCCCTCGTGCACAATCCCCTTTTTATTTCATACACAGTGAGGAATTAAGACATGAGACTTTCTCAACCACTTCCCACAAGAGCTGTCTCTGGCTTTGACTTTGATAATCCAGCTTGACTGATCTTTCCCTGGCAGTGGCACTGGCGTCAGTAGCCAAAGTGATGGATGGGCTTTACAGCTCAAACAGCCTTTGGGATAGCTGGTTGAAGAGAAGTGCCTAAAACCAGCAATTTATGCTTTCTCACGTTCCTAAGCCACAGGATGTTCATGGAGACCTTTTTTCTTTACTGGTGGCTTTGAAACAGGAGCAAAATAAAAAGGGTGAGACTCTCAAGTAGCTGTGGTGCACCCCATTGCTAGAGGAGAGTGAATTTTATGACTGGGAAGCAGAGGCGGCTGCCCAAATTTTACATCGCCCCAAATTCCTGATGACATTGGCTGATACACTGCTTCCTAGTTTCTCTCCTTTATCTGAATTTTAACTCCAGGTCTCCTGAGCCAGGTGTGACAGGAGTGAATGCTGTTGTCTGCAGGCAGAAAATGAAGGTAGGAGACATGAGAAGACAAATAGCTCAGCTGCCACAAAAGACAGAGTGGCATCAGTGCAGTCTCTGTGAGTCCTGGAAAGATGAACACGAGTAATTTTAGGCAGTTAGAGACACTGAAGTTGTCAGGTCACACTTTCAGATAAACCCATATTCTGCTAAATCTTTCCCAAGTTATCTCTGCCATCAGAGGATCTGTGATCATTTGGGTAATGTAACAATGGCTGAAACTTTAAATGCAGTCAGATTGATAGGCCCCATTAAGATGCTCATCACAAGCTACTAAAAACCTACTGATTTATGGCTACCAGCAGGAAAGTTTCCTTACAGGCGGTTATATTTTTTTTCTTCAGCTTTCAGAGCTGCTTTTGTAGAGGTTTCACTGTTTAAGCACTTAGGGCTTAATGAATACTCAGACAATTGTCTGATGTTAAGCTCCCTGGAAGCCAGCGATGACTGAGGTTGAAGATAAGTCAGAAAAGAGCCCAACAGCAAACGGTGAGCACCGAGGCTCCTACTGATAAGCACAATTGCTTGGTGCCCTCCAGAGCTTAAATTCGTGACCAAGTTACCACAAAATAAATGCAAATGCACTTCAGATGACCTCAGCAACTTGCTGTGTATACAGTCTTAACCCTTAGCAAAGACAGAGGGATCCAAGTGACACAGACAGCAGCAAGTGTAGGGCAGAGCTAAGCTGAACACAGCCCCAAACACCCTTCAAAGTCAAACATAGAGAAAAAAACCTGTTCATTTGCTTCTTCCACACTGACACAGTGTTGAGGGCAGAAGCTGAGAGGGTAGTCCCAGAACGTTTCTGTCTGACATAAACGTAATATGTATTTAACATCTTAGAGGTATAAACCTGTGTTGGCTCTCCTGGAGGTTAACAACCAGGAGATTCTGAGCACAAGCAGACAGCAAAACTGAGCTGTCTCAACACCTGAGAAATGTTGGGATGCATACACAGTTGTGTTTCATCAAGGAATGTGACATCCAACCCACTTTCTCATTATAAAAGCATCAGGACTACGTTTTTAGGAAGATGACAGTTTCAACATTCTTTGTACTTGAGGACTTTCCCAACTATCACACAACCATAGAGTAAACAGATGTACCAGGGTGAATTCGGGTAAAGAGTGACTCAGGATTTCTGAGGCATCATCAAGTGCAAACAAGACCTTTGAGATCAATTACTGGCTGCTTAAAGTGAAACAGAACTGACAGATGCACTCAGTGTCACAGGGCAGTCACCTTTTTCTCTTTAGAGGTGATTTTTCCTGGAGATCAGACCTATGAAAGTTGCAACTTCACAGAAGTGATCTGCAGTGATTTCCTCACATTACATAAGGAAGGCAGCTCCTCTACATGGTCACTCCACGTGCTCCATTACCTCTGGGAATTGTCCTATTTCAACCAGGAGAGAAGCCACCAACATACTGAGTTCCTACAAATTTTGAGAAAACTTGGGGACAAACAGAGCAAGAGTCTCTGCTCATGCCCTGCTAAGTGAAGGACTGATAAACTGAGCTCTCCCTTGACCCAAAAGAACACCCAGAAGGACGTGTTAGGAAGCAGATCTGACTCCTGATGCTGCTCGCGACACTGCTGGCTTCTCCTTCCATTACTCTGTGATGCTCCCTGATGTTCTTCAAGCAGCTGAGATCCTGTCTTGTAGGACACTTCCTGCTCCTGACCCCTTGTGCCAGCCTTGCTGAGCTTGGTCTTTAAAGATACTCTGCCTTTACCCAGAGCTTGGGGGCAGCTCTGGATTCATAGCTCAGTGTCTGTGGTTTTCCTCTCAGAAGAAGGAGCAGTTCCTGAAAACCTCTATAGCTTTCACCGGGGACTTTTCCTCCTCATTGCTTGCAGTGCCTGAAACCCTCTCAAGTCCATTTGTTCTTGTAAATGGTTGGAGACTCCTCCAGCTTCCTAGAGTGCTCTGGGCTCTCATCTGCAGGATCCCTTTGGAGCGGGTCTGGAGGATACCCAGCTAACCATCCCCTCCCCTGACGCACTGGAGGATTTGATTCAAAGCCTGACTGTGCAGGAAGCTGAGTCCTGATTTCGGCAGGCCTGCAGAACTACTCATCTCCGCACTATGTGTGAGAGAAATTCTTAAACCTTTGCTCACAGTGAGTGGCAGCTGACACTCCTAATACCACAGAGAAGAAAGGAGGGGGATGGAAAAATGTCTGCCTCCCAGCTCTCACTGAGGTTTTAGAATGAGAACTTTCCTCAGCGGGGGCTGGTTCTTCTCCAACTTTCTACATTGTACCTTTGAAGCATCCTGCTCTCAGATCCCTTTGAAAACAAGGTACAGGTAGTTATAGTGGGTAAGTTATAGTCTTCCCTAGGCAACTAAGAAAACTGCAGACAATCCAAGTGAGAATCCTTCCCATATCTATTATGAAATAACCCTGAGAGACTGGAAACACTGAAGCAGCCTAACAGTAGGATAGTGTCCCAGCACAGTATCAAAGCCTCTAAAACAGAAGTTCCCCAGATTTTCCAGGGCTCCCTTGTTGTTCAAAGATTCCTACTCCATCAAAGCTCAAGCTGTTGCAGGACCAGCAGATCACGTGAGAGGCATCAGAGGATTATTAATTTGAAAAAAATGGGTGGAAAGTGTGTCGAGCACGCCCCATCTTTGAACTGGGTACTTTAGAAGATCATTGCAAAATAAAACACAACTGCACATTCATTTCTCTTTAGGAAGAACATATTGCACAAAGCCACAAAAGCTACATGACCTTCATGTGAAGGAGAACAGAAAGACCAATCTTCACTCATTGCAAATTGACTTGGAAAGGCAACAAAGCAATGCCAGTTTCTACCAGCTGACGATACGACCAAATGTCTGTGGTGCTCAGAAGATGAAACTGTAAGGCCTATTCACTGCAAACCCTTCTGGGCATGTGTTAATCAGGGAGAAATTTTTTTCCAGAGGTCATTATGGTGCAAATAGAAGTCCATGATTCTGGCCTGTTAATGAAGGTTGTGCCTTCCTCTGAAACACGCAGTGAAGGGTGACATCTATTAACTGCATCTGGCTGCAGAAAATCCTACAGTCCGTGCTTCCATCTGGTAGCTTGCGTTTATCTGCAACATCACCTTTACTGTGTTCTCTCCAAATCCCTGTCCAGAAGACAGGCCAAGAGCAGAACAAATGTTCTCCCCATTGACAAGAGGGATCTGTGCCTTGCCCCTGTTCTGGCATCTCACGGGAGAGATACAACTCAGTGCCTCTGAACTGAAGGTTGCTGTTAATGTGCCCTTAAAGGATGATGGCACTGGCCATCTGCCTAGAGGCCACAGCACAGGCAGGGCTTTGTTTAGGATCATTTCCTTCCAAAAGTGAAAGAGGATGCTCTGTATTTTCTACAGTGACACAGAGACCTGAAAGGGGAACTCTGTCTTTGTAGAAAAGCCCCACTGCTTCTTTTTGTAGCACCAAAAGAACAAATGGTGAGCATCCCTACCATCCCAGGCTGTACCACTGACACCTCTAAAACACCCCAAAACTTGGTGGCATCACCACTGAATTCATATCCAGCATTTTCCACTCTAAGACACTTAGAGGACTTTATATTGGTGACTCTAATGCTGGTCTAATATTCATGGAAAGAGAAATGAAGATATTGAAGAAACATATCTATGACCAGTATTCAACTACCCAGAAGCCAACAAACACAAAAAAAACAAACAAGCAAACAAAACCCCTCAAAAAACCTCCCAAACCAACCCCCCCCCCAAAAAAAAACCCAAAAGACCAACCCACCAAAAACCAAACAAAAAAAGAACCCACCAAAAAATCTACCTACACGAATGCCTGCTAGGTCTCTTATTTACTCTGGAAAAACTCTTGGCAAGAAAATAGCACTGGTCTGGTCCCCTAAAATAGCACATGAGAGAATTCTGCTAGCCTCCAGTTTTGATAAGGACATCACAAGCAAAGAGATATTTTGTAACCAGAATTCCCCGCACGCAAACATTCGGCACAGTATAGTCATAACATCAGTAGGAAACAGATTTGTAAAGTTTTCTTTTCTTTTAATAAACGTAGCCAGTAGAGTTCCTCACACTTCTAGCAGCACTGGGCCCAGTGGCACAGAGACCCTCCTGTCCCCAGTTTTCAGGTAGGCTGAGTGCTAAGGCAGGATAGTCCACCACTGGACTGAAAAGTCAGCTTTGCTGCTTCTAGCTTTGAGTCTGCCCATGTCCATCAGCTCCACAAGAGTCATTCCCAGTTTATTCCTTTTCCTGTAGTTTGCAAGTTAATTAGCAGCAGATTGAAAGACGAAATGGCTGTTACTGTGGATACAGAGATGCCAAACTTCCCAAACTCCAGTAGAGAGAGGGCAGCAAATTTGTAGTTAACCTTGACTCCAACAGCTGCACAAGAGCGCTGGGTGCTCTATACAAGGTTGACACCACCTATGCTGTCCAAAGGATCCCAATAGCTGTGTCCCAGCAGCAGTGCATGCTCCTCAGGGGTCAGAGCACCCCAGGGCGGCTCTTTTGGTGTTTCCACAGCAGGAACAGCAGGGAAGCAGACATTAAACCCCCCAGCTGCACCTCCAGAGGTATGAGCTGCAACACACAGTGCATCCACGGTCTAGAAGGCTGTTGTAATGCACAAACAGTAAATTACAGGTGGCAGGGTGAGGAAGGTGTGAAGCTGGGAAGGCTCTGCAAAACACAGTGGTGGAGGATGGACCCCTGAAGAGCTGTGACGTGCAGATCTGGCTACAAGTAGCACTAGCTAGCACATACCTAGATTATACAGCAAAAGCCCTCATATGCTCAAGGAGGAATGTCAAGAGAAGGCACAGAGTTCACAGCAGCTGAACCCTTCCACCTCTGAGTCTGTGGGCTCTGCCCCAGGGGACTGAACTCAGATACCTCTGAAGCAGAAGACAGAAGAAGGCTTGGCTGGGTGGATACCACACGGACAGCCTAACCCCTGGGCAGGGGACAGCAAGAGCTGCAGCACTCTACAAAACAAGCCTTTTACAGTGACCTCCTAGCTTCCCTGGCCTTCAGCAAGGCTGTGAGCCCAGGAGACACCAGCCTGAGTCACATTCACATCTGGCCTCTCTGCTCACCAGGACTGACCTTGGGCTGCAAGTCATCACACCTCGAAAGTAGCCTCTTCACCAAGGCAACCCATCTGACTTCCAAAAGAGGACACAAAAAAGAAGATGGATCAGAAAAAGGTGGCAGGCATGAAAGAAAGGGGAAAAAAAGATGAACAAAGAGAAGAAAGGGAAATATGGAACAGAGCAATCTTCTACTCTTCATTCATGTCATGTTCTGGCACACTTCATAGCTTTCCTGTCTGCAGCCCCCACATCGATGCAGACAGCACAGAAATCAGGTGCCTGGGCACAAGCACTGGAGTGAAGTCTGACAGAGAGCGCCCCGCAGCCATCCCCATCCTGCCTGCCCTCCCCTTCTACACAACCTGGTCAGGGGGCAGGGGCTCTGATGCCCACTGTAATTAAGCCCTGCTCTTTTTTTCTCCATAGGAACTGTCATAATTAAGTCAATGAATTATGGATGTGTTACTTAACTGAGACTATGAACCAGCTTGTAAAGAATTCACTGAAAGTCTCGGTCTTGCATTACAAAAAGGAATGTGACATTCAAGAGCAGTATCATTAGCAGCATGGCAGGGTCATGCCTGTGCTCCTGGGTTCTCCAAGCCTAAAGATTTCTCTGAGCATCAAAAGAAATGACAGAATCAGACCTAGGGCATTAGTGTCTTCCTTCCTCATTAGGTCATTGAAAACTCTCTGTGTTCCCAGAAGTCTCACTATTTACAACATTGCTCCAAGCAAATGCTTTGAATGGGTGGGAGCTCCACACACACGTTAAAAAAACAAGGACCTTCATGGCTACAGAGAGGTTCCTCTGAAGACCATGCTCAGTGCTAGGACAGCAATGACTGGCACAGAGACAGGCCATGTCCCAGCTGTATTTTCTCAGAGCACCTGCACAGAAAGATGATATGGAGAGATAATAAATCACATCTGCCAGGTTTTACTTAAAAGTGTTATTTCCCATACAGTCATCACCGTGAAGTGCCAGGGAAATGGGGTATTCAAATGAAACAGTTCCCAGATAGAATCTGTCCAAGACAGTACAACACATTTACTTTGAGAGGTTTTTTTAAAATTACTAACATTCAGTAACTGAATAGAGTCGGAGATTAATCATCACACAGATCCTGTTAAGATAAGATGATTATTAAAGGGTAAACCACAAAGCTACCTTCATTTGGACAGGGTTCTTCTTCCCATCTACTTTCAGATTAATATTGAGCTACAGCTTTTCTCATATCAGAGAGCACTTTATCCTTCTCTCTCTCTAAATATCACTGATCTACATAGAATAGAGAATGGAGCATAACTGATATTCATATTTCAAGTCCCAGGCAACATACTCAGTTCCTTCCCTGCTTCTGGAGTCAGCTCTGCCAGTAAAACTCTTGCTGGGCTAGACTGTGTCCTTTGGAGTCCCACAGCAGGACAAGAGTCTATACAGTGTGAGCATAGGTGGTGTGGTGTATCCCATACTCTTCCTCCCATTTTCTCCAGACTATCTCCAGAAGGCATGCTGTTGCTAACAAACAGATTGTGACTCACTGAGACATTCAAAATTATGTTCCTGTAATTTCCGCCTTTACTTCACTCATTCACATCCAGCCTGTTGTGGCTTGCCCAGTGTCTATTTGGCAAATCCTCACTGGCCGTCCTCAGATGCCAGTAGAGTATGTTTGAGCATCAGCTCAAACAAGAAATAAGATCTAGCCAGGACAGTGTTAGAACAGACTGGTTTCTTTAGGTGGTGAAAAGCAAAATGAAGCAAGGACCCGAAATATCAGCATCTCCTCAATATCAGTAACACAGTCTCAAGGAAATGGAAAGGAAAGCTCAAGCCCAGGAAAGCGAGGACAAAGAAGAGCCCAAGTCACCACAACATCAGAGCGTTATCAAAAGCACCCTACAGAGACAGTCGCTGTAAAGTCCCCAGACCGTGGGATGCAGTCCCTGCTCTGCCCTGCTGGGAATGGGAAGGACCCACCCAACAGGCTGCCAGAGCCGGGCAGAGCTTCTGGGACTGAATGTGCAATAGTGAAACTTAACATGCCAGTTTTTATTCCGCATATTTCGATATTTAGACTCCAAGAACATCAGCCAATCACTCAGGAGGATGCCACAGGGTCTGGATCGTCTTTCCTAAAACACAAACTGCTTCCAGCCAGCAGAAGGGGAGGACAGGCATTGCTAGGGCTGGTTGGGAGCTAAGATACTGCTAAGATACGGCAATACTTTGGTGTCTACCCTGATAATCATCCAGTTATTGACCACAGTATTTGAATATGGGGCTTTTTAAGAAGAGAACTCATTGGTTTTAAGGACTAGAGCATTCATAGAACATATTTAAGATGTTTTATTAATTCTTTCCTCTCATCTGATTGCAGGGCTCTGCCCGAAGAATTGTTCATGCTTTACTACCATGCCTGACATGGAAGCTTTACCAGCTTCACACAGTAGCTTTCACTGGACAGCGCAGTCAGAGAAAAACAATGCATTTCACTTTCTTGTAGTAACACCAATCCTAATTACCATTTTGGAGCAGACAGGACTGACTTCAGCCAGGCAGCCATTGCTGATTCCTGGCTCTGGCTCCAAGCAGTCCTGCAGAAACTTCATTACCTCACTAGCCAGCTTTCTCTCCATGTCAGTGCCCCAGGAGAGCCTTGCTTGGAGGATCTTAGTCCTGAAACTCCTTGCAGATGCTCCTCTCAGTTAACATGCTCTGGAGGATTACTGAGTCTATAGGCAGAAGAGACAGAGCAGAAACCAAAATGGTGCTAAAATACCTGGTCTCAAAGAAATAAGTACCCCAGAAGTTATTTGGGGAACAAAGACTTCTGTTTATGCTGAAAATACTAAAGAAGCTATTTTAACAAATAACTGCATTTTGAAGGAATCTTTGTGGAACTGAAACAGCCCAGATAACAACATGCACAGCTTGTTTTGATTTTTCTAGGACTCTGATGAGTTATATTCTTAGGTAAAGGCAGTCTGTGGATCTGCTAGGTTTTCTTTGTCCCAGAAGAACATTGCCTAAATGTCTGAGGGTCTTGGCATTTAGAATTGTAGAATCATAGAGTATTCTGAGCCGTAAGGGACCCAAAAGGATCATTGAGTCTGACTCCTCGCCCTGCACTGGACACCCTAACAATCCCACCATGTCCCTGAGAGCATTGTCCAAATGCTCCTTGAATTCGGACAGGCTTGGTGCTGTGACCATTGCCCAATCACCCTCTGGGGGAAGAACATTTTTCCTAATATCCAACTTAAACCTCCCCTGACACGGCTTCATACCATTCCCTCGGCTAATTTCAGCATTTGCAACAGCATTGCTTATCTGCCTGGTTTCCTAATCTAAATGGCATTCATGAAGCAGGTTCTCTAACATCCGTTTGCAATTTCTTGAGAGTAAACACACCAGAAGCCGCTAAATGTTCCCTCTCTCCCTATCACACACTCTCAGCTATATTCACATTACAGAAAATGCTATGTTTACATAACATATGCTTTGGGTTACAGATTGCATTACCATGCTCCTGGTACAGCCTGCCCAGGACCTTTCAGCATCCAGCTCTGTTCTCTTTTGCACATAACTTGGCTAAGTTTTAGCTTCTTGTGTTGCAATTTTCCATAACAGGCAACTACCTCAAGCTGGATTTTTAAGCTAGTTCTAATCTTACATCCAAGAAAAAAGATGTTTTTTACAGCCTAAACCCCTCTCCCATGCCACCTAAACCAGACAACCATTTCAGCGAGAAACACTGCCATCTGCATGGTTGGGAACAAGGTCTGTGATTTGGGGGTACTCTGAGGTTTGCCTGAGGCACACAGCTGTAACAGGTTGCCATTTTCCTTCCTTTCCTCATTCCTCTTGTTGCATATTTTAAGTTTTTGCTTCTCTACATGAGAGGAGATATAATCCATTCCAATGATCACTGGGCAGAGTTTGAGAATTTTGGAAAGGACTGAATCAGTTCTGAAGAACCTTAAAATGGTTCTTATATTGGCATCATCTCTTTCTCATGGAGCTGTACCTCTAATGGAGAGGAATCAGAGTGGTTTGGGTTGGGAGTGACCTTTAAAAATCATCCACTCCAACCCTCCTGCCATAGGAAGGGTTATCTTTCACTAGATCAGGTTACTCAAAGCCTCAGATGAGCAAATAAATCCAATAAATCAATTGATAAACTGGACCTTTTATATATGGTTATACACTGCTCTGCAGATACACCTCAAGTCTTGTTTTTAACAGTGCCAACTCTGCATTGCCTTACTCAACAGAATTTTATTATAAAAGGAGAAAAGAAAAACACCCCCCTGTACACTCTAGGAGTTGGCAATACTCATTTTAAGCTGTGACCTGAGATCTGAACTTAGATATCCAGAGGATATTCACCTTTTAAGCTACAGTTTCTAGTTCCCTGCTTACAACTCATTCTTTAATGCAAATACAATTTGACGGTATCTGGTGCATAAATCAATGATGTGGCTAAAGTCTCAGTCAACTCTTCTCAGAATAAATGTTGCCATTTAAAATGTGGCAATCAAGCTTGTAAAGGGAAGGAAAGAAATGTCACTTGCAACCCAAGTGGTTCTGTTAACAAGCTGGGTTCCTGCTTCAGGTTTTTGTCTGATAAAACCACTTATCTGACGGTATGAAAGGTCCTAAGTAGTTGCTGGAACGGTGGAAAGTCCAGAGAAGGCTTTTTTGCCATCCTGCAACTTTTGTTTAAACTTTTAGTTGAATCATTATTTCAGTTCTGGAGCTGAGTCATTTCATCTGCCTGGCACACGAACACGCACAGAGCAGCTCTGCACCGCGGAGCAGGCACAGGGCGAGCGAACAGCCTCGATCTCACAGGAGCGTTTCCCTGCGTGTGGAAACACAACGAGCTGCTCCACTCATCTCAAGATGCTTTTGTGAGGATGCAGAACTCTCTGGGTGACAGAATTACATTCCTCATCAAAGCTCACCCAGCAGATCCCAGGGCAAAACGTCAAAAGCCTTCTCCTCAGTCCCACTGCGCAGACGGAACCTCAGAGAGCAACCTTGCATAAGATGTGTTGCTACAAGAAGGGTTTAGATATGACCAACGACTGTCAAAGGGATGGAGGCTCAGTACCAGCCTTTTGTACTAAAATCATCTGCCTCTGGCACATCTGTGAACATCCTTTTATAGAGGCCAAGTAATTAATTCATTAAAAGAGGTATCAACTCTCTGAATTTGCTTCTACAACTGCCTCGGTATGGTACACACATGCCATTTGTTGAAATATCATAAGACCTTGTAAACCACAAGCACTACTAAAATATTTTTTCCCACTCACACTCCCTCCCCCCTTCTTTATATCAAGTCTATGTAAAACCTTTTACTAAAGATCCACATTCTCCCACTGAAACCAAGTGCTACTTGTCTGGAAATAGACCTTCTCCGTGCCTCAAAAAGCACCCGGAGCAGATGGCCAGAGCCAAGACATGCCAGTATCACAACCTCACACTGTCTCTCCCCTTACACATCAGAGGAATGGTCAGAAGGAAACATTAACTATTACAGGCTTCTTTACTGAAGAGACCAACATCTGGCTGAAGTGGAGGACAGGACAATTCATGTCAGTGTTGGGGATGTCAAATGGAATCTGAGTTCAAACCTCCTAAATGCTCAACTTCAGTGCCAGGCCAGGGCAAAAGAACGATCGCAGAAAATGCTGTTCAGGAGACCTGTCCAGAAACAGGGATCCACACTAACAGGAAAACCTGCATGTCTCCTCTAAAGAACTGGGGGAGAAAGGTCCTTTCAAAAGTCTGGGGGCTGCAGCCCTCATTTCAGTGGATACAGGACTGCTTGCATCAAGCTTTATTTTTACAGAGCGTGAATCATTTTTCGCTCAGTGAGAATCACTGGGATCATTCTGCTGTTGGTATCTCTGACACCAGCATTGCTAAAAATACAAAAAATCTCCCAAGCCAACCATGTGCTGTCAGTTCTGAACCTGATTGCTGCATTGCTTGCATCTACTGACAAAGAACAGGAGCAGGTGCTGACACCTTTCAGATCAGTCTGTTTGAGAGTGCAGGACCACTCTCAAAAACCCTGCCTCCTTCTCCATTTATCCCCAGCAGTAAATATTTGACTTCTCCTCCTCGTCTGACGAACAATGGCAGCCTATAATTATAGCTAATACCATACAGGCTGCTGCGCTGTCACTCACTTTTGCTCTCAGCCATGCTTGAGAACTGAAGGACCATACAGTTCCCTTCCTGGCACTGAACTACCCTCATAGCTCACACCCAGTGCAAGAACTCACACTGTCGTGACTCCTTTCCCTCTGAAAAGGTTGACGTGAACCAGAAAGCAGCAGAAGAACTGTTTCTAAAACCCCTTTGCCATTTTATGTTTGAATCTACAATGATGGCTCAAAAATGTATGTTACCCAATTTTGTCTACCAAATCACAGCTAGAGAGCAAGCCAGCAAGTGAGTCCTTCATTTTAATTGATTATTTACATAATCTTTAACATCCACCCCCTCCGGAAGAAAAATTATCTTGCAACATATGAAGATAGCTGTGCTAATTATGATTTCAGTTGCCATGAAACAGCCTGCAAATGTGGTCCCTCCCATTGTGTTACAAACAAGGTCTTGGGGTGTGGTTTGCTTAACAAGGAGCAATATCTGCAGCTTAACTAACTGCATGTTTTAATGTATGGTGGGATTGGGCAACCACGTGCCAAGAGCTGTTATAGAGGCCAGAACTGGATTTTGCACCAACTTAGACAAATTCACAGAGAAGAAGTCCATTGGACATAGCCTCTTGTTTTTAAAACCATTAAATGGCTGGCTGATGGAAAAAGTGTGTTCATGGCAGAATTGCTCTGAACCAGCCTGTTCCTGGATCTGACTGCACAGCTGGAATTTGGGAGGCAGGCTTTGGTCTCACCTCCTTTGGTCACTGTAACATGCCAGCTGGAAGTTGGTTTTCCAACCAGGCTTGATCTAGCCTGATGGGATGGCCATCTGTTCTTTCTCATCCTCACTTCCATGATAAGTGCTTTGTCTAGGGGAAATGGGAAAAAAAAGGAAAAGCTCTTTGTAGTGCTATTGGATCTGCTTTGAAACAGCTGTAGTTGGGTTGGACATGGAGGTTCCGAGCCCACCTTTTGTCTAGTTCACACAAGATAATATTTCATTCAGTGGCAGGGGAATCTCATTTCCCTTGGCAGAGCTGCTCTTTTGTGTCTTATCTCTAACTAGGTGATAAGCTGATATCATAGAATCATAAAATAGCTTGAGTTGGAAGCAACCTTTTAAAGGTCATCTAGTCCAACCTTCCTGCCGTGGGCAGGGACACCTTCCACTATCCCAGGCTGCTCCAAGCCCTGTCCAACCTGGCCTTGGACACTCCCAGGGGTGGGGCAGCCACAGCTTCTCTGGGCAGCCTGTGCCAGGGCCTCCTCACCCTCATTGTACAAACCCTCTTGAAATACATTCTTCAAATACTTGAACATATAGTGGCACGCTCTGCATATTAACAGGAGTTTTGATACCCAGCGAATTTCAGCTTGGTGTCATCTATAAGAAGAATTTGTCTTGCATCAAGAAATTAGGGAACATGTGTCCCTCAGAATACAAAGTACATGACCCTGCCAGTACTTTCACTTGCCCAACAAAGCAATGGAAAGAAAGAAATGACCTCAAATCTATTTTTGCTATGCCACACTTCTTCCAAATGGAAAAGGGGGCTTCTCTTCACCGTGCACCAAGCCTAGCTTCCAGAAGAGAATGGAGCAAAGAGTTGCTAGCTCAGTAATGGCTGTTTAATAACGCGAAACTATTTTGTTCAACTCCGATCTAAACGTGTTTTTTTTTGTTCTTTTCACAGAACAGATTTGGAGAGTTAACACTCAAGCTGACCCAAAACATTGCCATGGTTCATTAGCAAAATTACAGTTTTAAACCCAACTATTCCTACAGCAGTAACAGCAGGGCAGGATATACTCTCATGAGAAGTTTAAAAGAAAATGCTTCCTGGACTACTGAGATTGCTGGCCAGACCTAGAGAGCTCTGGTACCCCTGTTGCCATTTGTGCTGATACACACAGGTTTTGTGGCAGAACTTTGTTCAGTGGAGATAAACCAGGTGCTCTCTTTGCCCAGCATTCAGGCTCCTGAGTGCATTGCCCTTCTTTTTGTCCCTTGTCTTTGCAAAGATTTATATAATAAATCTTGTTGGATCACTTCCACACTGCAATAATTGTGAAATCCCTGTGTGGTTGGCAAGACACAACAGAGAGACTGCTGCAAAGGGCCTGCCATACATTTTGCCCAATGCCCCATATACCACAAACAGAGTTTATTCCAGTGTAACTCTGCCAAGCCCAAGGGAGCTTCATTTTGGCAGAACTTTTCCAACAAGTCTCAGCTCAGTAAGGAAAAAAGATAAAGAAAATTATCCTTCCTTGACACCTAGAGAAAAAAAAAAAAACCAAACACATGGCTTAAGGCCAGTACAGGGCTCTCCCAACCTTGGAGCTAAAGACTAAAATACCTTTAAAACAAACAGCTATTTGGTTTCTGTATTTCTCCATCATCTTCCAGACAGATAATAAAGCAATAAAATGGAAGGACTGCAGATACAAATGCTACAGGCTTCTCCTTACATCCATCCTTCATAGCCATTTGCTTCCTCCTCCCCACACACCCTTTCAAAAAGTCCTACCTTCAAAGCTATCTCTTTAAACCATCACCAATGGCCTTATTGATTTTGGATTTTTTCTATAGAAATTCTCAGGTTTCAGTGCACTGCAGTCTCTGATCCAAGCTGGGTTAGGCACCCTGAAGGAAAGATGAGACTTCCAGTGCCTCTTTTCCCCTTGTCCTGAGACAGTGCACGAGCACAGGCTGTGAGGGTGCTGGGTCAGTGATGCTGTAATTACCTTAGAGCTGGATCCTAAGACACAGAAACTCACTCCACAAACACAAGATCATTATAGAACCATAGAATGGCTTGGGTTAAAAGGGATACTAAAGGTCATTTAGTTGCAGCCCCCCTGCCATGGGCAGGGGCACCTTCCACTGGAGCAGGTTAATAACTGAACAGCCAGAGCTGTGCCACACACCTTCGGCAGATGTTGCATGAGATGAACTCACATCCCAAACTCCTGGCTGCCATCCATTTTGGTGGCAAGACAAGGGCTGATGCTTCCCAAACCCCACTTTCTTGCCAAGCATGGGCTGTTCCTGCTCCAGGGGCAGGGTTGGCTAAACCGTGAGCCCCCAGAGCCATCAGTGGTGAAGCACACAGGGGCCACACAGAGCTGGGAATTGCAGGCTGCTGTTCCTATAGGATTTAGCCTATAGTCTGTGTTCTTACAGCAGTTAGCTCTGAATTTACAGGCAAGATGGAAATACAGTCCCACATTAGCAGCAGCATCTCCTAGAACAGGTTTTTAAGAAAAACTTTACTACTAAATCCTGAATTCATTCAGCTCAGCTCGACCCATTGACACCAGCAGAGGTTCAGTTCAAACCAACTGGGGATGGACCAATTTCCATTAAACTTTCAACACTCTCGGACTGCATTTGAACGGGGCTGATTGTGCCCAAACTACTAAGTGCTTCCAGAGGGCTGATGGACTGATGTTATTGATTGGGACGATGTGGTTGCCAACAGAGAGGCTGCTCATAGCATCTCAAAGCTCCGTTTTGTTGCAATATTAAGCTTCATTGTCCTGTAAAAGCCTTTGCAAAATGTTGTGATCAGAGCTTTGTTAGTTGGAATCAGTGTCCCCCTAGAAATGCTGCCAGAAATGACTCCATGTGACTTTCTCAGGTAGGTCTCGCTGCTTTTGTCTTCACTTCCTATTGCTTGAGACTGGCTTTTCTCCTCTAAATTTTATCAACTTGTTTTTAACCCTCTAATCCCTCTCGCAGTCTCCTTAACCCCCTCCACCACCTCCTCATGGAAAGGACAGACCTCTGGCATAGACCACAAACACCTAAGTCCAGCTTGCCCCCCTCAGCACCTCTGGTATCTGGGGAGTGCTGGCACAGACTGCAGGCCATGTCTGTCACACTTACGAATTATCTCCTTGCAGATTCATTATTAGGAGAAGAAAAAGTTTATGCCATACTTTCCTGAGTTTTTCTAGGGGGCTGATTCTTTGCCCTTGTCCTTAAAGAACAGGAGGGCAGTTGGGATTTCCTTGAGGCTGACACTAGAAGGTGTGCAACGATACACACTTCTATCATGGTCCTTCATGTGGAATCCCCCCAGCCCTTTACAAACTGCACAAGCCTAACAAAACAAGACAATAAAACATGAAAACATGCTAATTGGAATATTTACCATTAACATTTCAGAGCCTTGGTACTTCCCACTAACAGTGTGCAGTATAAACCGGTGAAATCAGGCCAGTGCTACAAAAGCAAACACTACTTTTAACCTTGCAGCCAAACGAGGAGGAAATGGGAGGAGAGTGAGCCAAGCCTCCCCTGGTGCAATCAGGTGCAAAGCCATTCAGGCAGTGGCTTCACACCTGTTTACAAAGTCCAGCTCTGACCCAGCTCCTCAGCATGCATCAAACCAGCCTCAGTTTGTGGAAAAGTGGAGCAGCAATCCAGCCCCCGAGGCTCAGAAAATTTTGACCCTCCCTAATTCTGTAGGAAGCAGCCTCCCAGCTGGGACTACCAGCTGCCAGATTTCTACACAGTCTTGGGCACTGTCAGCTGGTGCAATGCCTTAACTAAGCTGGATGGAGAGCTCTCAAAGATACTGCATATCACATTAATACACCAAATCTCATCTTCTATTAAGGAATCATTTGCTATAATGCAAACAGGTCCTTGCTCCCAACAAGGAGCAGCTACAGTGCAGTCCTTCAGCCAAGCAGGAACAACAAAAGAAGGGATGTACATAATCTTTGTGGAAAATGCATAATTCAAAAAGTACTGACTGCTGGAGCATGAGGCTGCTGCTCCCACTGCCATTCCCCTGTGCACCTTGATGAATCCTCTCTCTTGCTCAGGCATAGAAAATGCTGCTGTGAAAATAATGTTCTAGAACACAGTAGATCAGCTGGCATTGAAAAATGTTTGTATTCAATTGTTCTCCAGTTCTGTTAGCCTTTTGGCCATCTTCCTAAATTTGACAGCAACATCTGTCATGTAAAATCAGCTCTGGAATTTTTTTTGTATGTCTTTATATGAGCACTCTGCTTTTTAAAAGGCAGAAGGCTGATGAGAGCAGGGAAACAAGGGACCGATGGATCCCAGTGGAGTTACAGAGAAAGATGTTGGCAAACGCCTCAGCTGCTCTTGTTAGAGCAGTGCTGTCGTAGCCACAGTGGCCCAAGGATGGTTAACCATTTAACACCACCCTAAACATCATCAGCTTCTACTTCAGACCTGAGAAAGATCTCCAGGGCCACTTCTCGTCAGCTTTATCCCCAGATGTAGCAGCGGATTTATTCTCAGATATTCTTCCCAGAAACCTTGTCTTGTTGGCACGGTTAGAGACAGGCCTCCGTTCCCCTATTTTCAACATCTTGCATTTTATGGACAAGTTTTACCAGACAGAAACCCCTGGACAGCTCCTCACAAACAGTTACACAGTTGGAACAGCAGACAACGAGGGCAAGGAGCTTCCAACTGGGGTGTAACCGCACGGGTCCCACACTGGAGCCTGTCTGCACCAGGGCAAGGACAGCACCTCCAACAGGAACAAGGTGTTTGCCAGTGCTGGCTCCTCTGCTCCTGCATCCAAACATCTGGAATTTCGTTATAAGACCTGGGAATGGGGGTCACATCACTAAGCGAGAATCCCAGTTTCCATTCATGTGGCTAGAGAGAAAAAGGGGAAAACCCCTTACAAGCAGATTTTTGACTGCCAGAGGCTTTCAGTTCTGCAGGGCTCAATTAACAGCTGTCCAGCAGAGATGCCAGTTTGCTCTGGTCTCTGACTGAGCTGTGCATACAAAGCTGTCAAAGCTCTGCCTCAAAACGGCTCGTGGGGAAGGGGAGGGCAGACACAGCCAGTGGGACAAATGTAAATGCCTGCCCTTCTCCAGCCCAGCTCAGAAGCCATTCAGAAAAACTTGAGGAGATTAGTCCCTTAGGCAGGGGTGAATTTTAGATATCATTCTTTGATACCTCAGAGACATACACCACCAGTTTCTGTCACTGGCAGTAGAAGGTAATGTCAGGCCTCCGCAGGCAGCCCTGTGACCTTCTCTTTAAAGATTTGTCAGCTCTACACCATAATACTGATGTCAGCCAGCTTTTAAAAACCGCCTCCAAGTGCACAGGCGTGAGCCTGCTCACAGTTACCCTGATTAAGCCAAGAACAGAATTCATTCCTTATTACTAATAGAGGAAACAGAACAAAAATGAAGCTGCCATAAATAAACCAAAGTAAAGGCCAACTTCTGCCCTCAGCTGTAGGCGAGCTGGAAGGGGTCATTCAGGGAAGACAAGATAATTGAGTCTGGGGAATGATGCCAGGATGAGGATGCATACCTGCCTCTGCCTCCCCCAGAGCCACCAGCAAGGCAAATTCTGCTTATTTCTTTTGTAAGCAGACGGACTCTGGACTAGACTGCAGTCAAACAGGGACAGCCTCAGCCAGTCTAGACACATCTGTGCCAGTGGCACAGGAACTTGGCTGGATACCCATAAGCAGGGTGGCTGCAGTGGCTCAGGGAAGTGTGGAAAAAGTAATTTTGGAGGAGTTTTTCAACAGGGGGGTATAATCTGTGCCAGATGCTCTGCTGACGTAGATAGGCAGAGCTCCCCAGATGTCAGTGCCTGTGATAACCAGTGGCTGGTAGTGGTTTGGATCTGAATGGCTTTAACCACATCAGCATGTGCCGCATTTCAGGTTGGGGCAAGATGGCTTGAGGTTCCCCAATGTAGACACAGTGAAGGGAAGCCAGAAGGGAAAGCCTGATACAATTAATCAATTTACTAAAAAAGCCCCCCTTGTGACATTATCTTTCTCTTCATAAGGTTTCATTGCATAGCTGTGCTCCTTTTTGGTTTGTCAGCCTTCTTTTCCCCCCTGTATTAAAACTGAAATGTTCAAACCCTGCAGCTGATTTAGATGAGAGGACTATAAACATTGGATACATGCTCTGCACCAAAACGTGATACAGCCTTGCAACATTTTCTTTTAGGAAACAACATTGCCAAAACACGGTAGTAGACGGATCAATTTAGGCCACGCTGGGATAACCCACCCTTCATTTTGCTCCTCCAGGCACGGGTGAACCTCTGTGCCCTTCCATCCTTGATAATTTACATCTCACATAAATCTGGCCTGGCTCTTAGGTACTCCAAAACCTGAGCCAGCAGAGGAGTGGGGTTGGCTTTAATCCACCTTGGTGCCTTCACTAGTCCAGAACTACGACATGCTGTACCTATCTCAGCACAACTGGGACTGTGCTGTGCTGTGTTTCTCACAACCCTGGTGACAGAAAACAAAGTGAATTATACCAGCAGCAACAGGGGACTGGAAGCAGGAGCAAAATCTGGGCTTCCAGGGAAAGCTCCTAGAAGGTTGTTCTGAGGGGACTCTGTCCTCTCTCTCACCATCCATTTATTCAGCCACATTGTAAGGGAGAGTCACCCCTTACATCTCACTCATTTTCATAGGAGTTCAAGTTCGCTACAGCTGAAGGGAGTTGTGCAAAAGGATCCTGTTAAACTGTAACCAGTCATCGGATGTGCCAGTTAATCATCCACTTTGAAGCTTGTCCATTTTGATAATAATTTTCCATGGTTGCAGAATTAAAGCTTAACTGGTCATTGGCTTCGAAAATGACCTTGTCTGACAGGGAATGTGGAAGAGGAAACAACAGTAACACGACCTTCTTGTGTAAATTCTAGATGTGGACAGAGGGGAGAAAAACACTGCTGGCAGTTTCCAATTGACTCAGTGATTTATCTCAACCAGTCTGTAACCTCCCCCAGCTCATCTCCAGGCATGAAAGAAACACCAGCTCCTGCCTCCAGGAGCTGCAGGGCAGTGTTGGAGAGACCCCTACCAACAGGGCTCATCAGACAGGAGAGATGCACTTGGGAAGCACAGGAACATCACAACCTGTGCACCTGACTGGTGAGCTGAGTTCTTCCTTCCTGCAGTCCTGACCTGTCCTGAGGAAACAGGATGCAAACACAGTAAGTGTTTAAAAATCTGGACTACAGGCAGGAGAGTTCCTGAGCAGATACCAAGTGTGACAATGGTCCTCACCACATCCACAATCAGTGGACACAAGTAAGGTGTTAAAACCAGTCCAGTTCCACTGGACTCACAACTTAGAGCAGTAAAATTGTGTTACACTCCAGTATCACATCCGGAACTATTTTAGCCCTTTAAGTCCATGATAAGATGGAAATGAATCCTAAATTTTCCTAGGCAGACAACCAACGCTAAAAAGCAAAGGGCAAGGACAAGACAAACATCACCAGATGTGATGATATGTTACAAAAACCACGCCAGACTTCTCCCAGCAGCCAGCACTCACTCAGACAAGATGCTGGGGAGTCAGGGCTGGTTACTACAACAATTTTTGGAATGGGGGAAGAGGGAACATAATTCATTACCAGATTTAAGGAAACTTAGTCACACAGTAATGAGGGTAAGTGACCAGACAGATTGTCGAAGCGAAAAAAGCTCTTAGCATGAGTCCTCTCTTTTCAAAAGCACCTTTCTTAAGATTTACAAACCCACTTCGCTGACTGGGAGTGACATTTAAGTTTAAAATCCTTAAAAGTATTACTCAGTCCAACGAGAAGATAAATCAATGAGGTGAAGAAACATCCATTCATTTATGTAATTATTTATTTACCCAAGATAAAGTAGAATTTATGTTGTTCTAAAGCACTGGGAGAGTTAAATGTCTAAGGGAATACTTCAGCAATAATAATTTATTTTTAAAATATTTTGGATCAAACAACACTGGAATCAGAAATTTCCAGAAATTCTCACAAATTAAGACCTCCCCAGCCAAAAGGCCCCTTTTTTCCCCGCTTGTGCCCACTGGTGGTCTTGGTTTCACTGGAGAGCTGCAATGTGGAGGCTTGGAAGAAACTCCCTGGCAGGGCTGCTGAACTGAAGCCTCCAAACTTCCTTGGTGCTCTGCTTCAAGCCAGTTTCCCTGGCTAAATTGCCCAAGAACTGGAAACTTGATCTCTGCAGATCCACTCAGCTATTTTGCCCAGAAAAATAGGATCTCAGGCCACCCACTCAGTAAGATCTTGCTGTTTTGGAGATTGCCTATGAGGAAACTTGGAGCTGCACTTTGGATACTGCAAATGTTCAGAGCCTGAAACACCTTCCTCTCAGCGGCCTTAGTTTGATGGGAAATACACCACCCAACTCCAATGACTTGCAGATACAGCTTGAGAGATCACACAAGGAGAAAACCCCCAGTAAAAAGGAAGATGGGACTCTTAGAAGGGTCCTGCAGCTGCGAGGCACCGAGTGCTTATTGTTGTACAACAGGAAAATTCTGCAGTGGCATGAAGAGCACAAAGATGCTGTTTATACCCACTGCCCGGTTTCAGCCAGCTATTTTGTACTAAATTTCCCTGCTGATCCAGCTGCATTGTGATAGCAGGTGTCTGCTAACATCTATCACGTGTTATTGCATTTTTCCCTTCCACCTTCAGGTGTAAAGGACACAATGCATCACTGCACAATAGGAGAGGAAGAAGACGCTGCCTAATTTCCCATAGGATGCAATATTTATCCTCTAAGTGCGGATTAAATGAATAACTTGCTAGATTTGTGTCAAGGCTTGTAAGGAGTGGTGACTAATCCTAGCTAGTGGGGATTAACAATGTTTGCTGTGGGAAATGTGCCAGACTTTTCAATTATATCATGTCTTACAAACAGACTGCAATGGTTCTACATGAATACAACTGTGCTCTTGCCACAGCACAGTGATAACAGGATATGTCCTTTCTAGTTTTTTAATGCCACAGACTAGAGCAAGCCTCAGTAAGAACACCACCTGGATGGACAGCAGTACAAGAGCCTGTTCTTAAAGCAGGTCAAAAGGAGGAGGAGGATCAGGAGTGCAGTTAGAAAGCCCTAAAGTTACACCTTAAGAAGCCGTGGTTGAGTGTGCACCACCTGTGTTACCCTCACAGGATAACACACACGTACTCACACGCTTCCCAGAAGGAGGGAGCCCTGGAAGGCCACAGATGGCTGCCTGAGGAAGTGGTGTTGAAGACTCAGACTCCAAGCAGCACCCAAGGCCACTCTCACAGTGGTGGGAAATCACATGACTAGAGCCCTCATCATAAGCAAGGGAAAAAGCAGAAGGAAAACCAAAAGGTCCAGCTGGCAACACAAGCATCCCACTGTGTTCTTACCCAGAAACACCTCCCCATGCAAGTGTGTTGTGAAAGGTGCAGCTCACTCAGCTTTTCCTTTCGCTGCCTCAGCGGAATGGGGAGACACAAGGCTCTTCATGGTACAGAAAAAACGTCTGAGGTGTGGCACTCAAAGCAGGTTTGAAGGGATACAGCCCATCCAGAGCACTCCAGCTCATTTCCACATACCCATGGCCAGACCAAGGGTTTGACTCAACACCAGTTTGCATCTTCCTGTTGGCTTGAAAAATTTCTGGATATCACAGAATCAATCAGGTTGGAAAAGGCCTCTGAGATCGTGTCCAACCTATGACCAAACTCCCCGATGCCAAACACACCGTGGCACTGAGTGCCACAGCCAGCCTGTCCTTAAACACCTCCAGGGACAGTGACTCCCCATCTCCCTGGGCAGCCCATTCCAACATCTAATCACCCTTTCTGTGAAGAAATTCTTGCTAATGTCCAACACGGTGCAGTTTGAGACTGCATCCTCTCATCCTGTCACTAGCCACCAGGCAGAAGAGGCCGATTCCCACCTGGCTTCAGCTTTGTGTCAGGAGTTGTGCAGAGTGGCAAGGTCACCCCTGAGCCTCCTCTTCTCCAGGCTAAACACCCTCAGCTGCTCCTCATAGGACTTACACTCCAGACCCTCCATTAGCCTCACTGCCCTCCTCTGGACACACTTCAGACCCTCAATGTCCCCCTTGAATTGAGGGGCCCAGAACCAGGCACAGGACCCGAGGTGTGGCCTCACCAGTGCTGAGTACAGAGGAAGAATCACTTCCCTAGTCCTGGTGGCCACACTGACACAGCTATGAAGCAAACCGAAATAAACACAAAAATACAGCAAACTACAGAAGCTCAGCTTGCCAGTGTTGCTCTCCCATTCTCTGACCTGACAGAGTTAAATTCCCAGGACCAAACTGCTTGTCTTCTGAGTGTAACCCTCCTGCCAGTGGGCCTTCATTCACACTCAGCCCTGGGAGCTTTATGCTTTGTACAAGACAAAACCCCATTTCTGTGCTCCTCCTGGAGCTCTCCTAACGAGCTACATATTAACACTGATTTCTCCCACTAGTATCAGTAGTTATTACTACTTAATAGTGTTCCAGCGTGCTTGGGAGTAACAATAGCACCGAGGTAATTAGAGGAAAAGGAACATCTTTGTATGAGTAAGGCATGCACAGCTGAACAGAGTGTTTTGCAATAGCATGACTGCCCAGTGACAGCTGTTCCAGCACACCTGAGAAGGCCTACTCCTTTTTCAGACTGGTGACAGACTGTCCTCCGTGACTGCACCCACCTCCACAAGGACTTGCTGAGAAAGGCAGAGAAACCCATCATGAAACAGCCCACAGTCACCTTGTGTGTCATCAGAGACATTAAATCCAGATTATGTATCTAAACACAGAGAAGGGATTTGAAACTGGGTCTTGAGCCTCACCTAGCCGTGCTTTCACCAGCTAGCTACAGGGAAAAGCACCACCACACACTCATTTAAGTATTTGCATATGAAACGTTTGATTTCCAGTTTATTAGTTCAGCTGTAGTGATTTGTGAAACAAACAAAAGCTGCAAGCAAAGGTGAGCTTAGGCCTCACACATGTTTTTTCTGGCTACTGTACATCACTGGTCCAATGTGGACAGACATCATCACCCCATGTTGTAGTCAAGAGAGCAAGGAAGACAGAGAAGGGAAGGGAAAGGAAGGGTAGGGTGTCTCACAGGCAGAGCTGCTGCTCTGTCAAGCCACACTCAACCAAAACCTGGCACGGTGAGGGTCTCCTTGCTCATCTATGGACAACTTACTATAAGCAGAGACAAGTTTCTCCTGTTTGTAAACAGTTATTTAAGCAACAAAGTTAGACATTACCATTTATTTCTTGTTCCCACATCCTTACAAGCTTACAAGTCCTCCTTGTGATTTTTCAGCTAGCTCTGAAATTTGCTGGGAGCTACAGGAAGTCTCTGTCTTTTCAATAGGGAGGTCCCCAGGGTCACCTAAGCCAAAACCAAAACTGAAGCATGATGTTAGAGCAGGGCTTAAGCTGCTGCTTTCCCCAAGCCTACCAGCTTGGGATGTCCATTTGCCTGGCTGCACCCAGCAGCTGGGTTGGGCAAGAAAGCTTAAACCTGAGGTGGGAATAAGGCAGGAACAGTTGTAGGGGAGTGGATAGGAAGGGCAGGGAGACCAGAGGTGGGTAAGGCTTGGGGTAGAGATGAAGGTGATGACAGTGAGACCCTGTTCCAAAAATACTGGGCTTTGCTGCTCCAGATCCTTCAGTAAAACATGGAACAGGAAACCTACTGTCAGCCTCAGCAAAAGCTTTGGTCATCTCCAGGCCGTTTCAAACAGCTGCTCCCACAGCATTTGGATGTCCTGTCCCCACCTGCCTGCTCCTGCCTTCCCTGTACTGAGCATTATGTTAATGAATCATGCACCAGCCTCCTTCCTTGATTTATCTGCCAAAAAAAAGATCTGCGTGGGGTGGCAACTAAAGAAGTAAAATGTGATATTCATCAGCTTGTGTGCCTCCAAACCTGACCACATCCTCGAGCAGCATCCCCTCACAGGTGTTCAGATACTGTGGTAATGGGTGTTTGGACAAAAAAAATACATCACCAAAAACAAGAGGTGGGAGGAAAAAGAGGAGAATCCTCAGAGAAAAGGAAAGAAAGTATATGGGTTGAGGGGTTCCATTTCTCACATTTTTTTGATCAGCCTTCAGAGTTTTCAGTCAAATGCAAGATTGTAATGAAAATGCTAGAGAGGATAACATTTCACAGATATAAATTGTATGCATCAGGTACTCAGTATGCATACTATATTAAAATATTTCAAATCATTTTCTACTAAACCCCACACTCTCCTGGATGCAACAACAACAAAAAAGTGCTCATATTCTTTGTTTAACTCACTTCCTTATGTAAGGTTCATGTTTTCTTCCAACATAGTGGTAGGAGAGTTGTGAAATACAAATAGCTTCTCTTTTTACTCTTCATCATTATGTACAATATTGACTGCTCCCACTCACTCAGATTAGCTATATTTTGTAAACAGCAAAGGCATTTTAAAAGTGCAGATTTTTTCCAAGGCTTTCTCAATTCTGCTGACGTAAAACTTTGCATTGATCTATTAAAACTGCTTTTGCATCCAAGTACCTTCCAACAGGCCGTACCGCTTCCCATGGTCTCTAACGTGTACTTTTCACCACTGCTACAAAAACCAGACCTACTACACCACATTTCCAACCAAGATTTCTTTGAGAATATCTGACTTGTGGTGACCCAAACACTCTAGAAAACATTCCCTAAACCTCAGCTTCTTCCTCATTTTCCATGCTTGATGCTCTAACCGTGCTGGCACTTCTTGTCCAGAAAGATAAGAGCTGTAAAATTGGTGAACATTCCTGAGGGGTTGGTTGCACACTTGCCTTTCTAGTATTTAGATAAACATTTTAGCAATATCAGATATTGTTTAGAACTCTGGTTCTGTACACTATGAACATTACCTAAAAGCATTCTTGTAAAAACTCTGCATGAAATGTTTGTGCCTTTCAGGTCCTCGTTAAACACCTAATTTCCCGACGTATTGATTTGGAGCGTGTCTTAGTACAAGGACCTCTCTGCTGCTTCTACTCAGTCACAATCACCATCATCACCAGTGGAGTGTTCAGCTTCTCAGGGAAGAACTGAATGGGGTTTTTTGGCACTAGAAGGGTTAACAGCTGACAGGATATTTTTAAGTCAGCTATGTCAATTATTCTGTCAATATTTCAACTTTTCCACTGTCTTGGGAGTTCAGTGCTGGTTTTGTTGCTTTTCCACACTAATGTTCCAAAGCCTCTTGTGCAACACCCCCCCTCCCCCAACCTCCCATTTCTTCAGCTTTTTAAGAAACCCTTTGCACTTGTGAGTGTAGTATGTGCCAGAAATATTAACTGTAGGTTTTATAGCTGTATAAAATCTGGTATAAATATCACAACTCAGTCTTAACTACCAAATTTTTGCAACATACCTTTAGTGTCAATGATTACGGTCTTTAAAATATGAACTGGATGGTGGTGGAACAACATTTTCTCATTTGAAGAGAAATTTAATAGATTTCCTTGGACTGCAGATGCTTTGGAGAAATTAGTCTTTGAGACTTGGACTGTCCAGCTGGACTGTTTCTAAATCACAACAAAGAACAGGCAGTTTCTGTCAGCTGAGGCTACCAAGAATAGAGCTGCTCCCTCCATCATTGCTTTGATAAGCAGACGGCCTTGGCCACTTCTTCTTTGTGGAGCTGGAAATGGAGCTGGTTCAATGCAAGAAATGGCAGAAATGAGTTACAGGCAACAGGTTGGCCCTGACTCTTGTCTTGTGCTAGGAAGTGGCGCCTCTAGAACAGGAGAGGTCAGGAAAAGGATTCTTTGTTTTGGAGTTGATGCTTCTTCACCACGTTACACGGTATAAAGGTGTAAGATTATGCTGATCCTGTCACATCTTTGCCTAATACTGTTCCTCCCTTCTTTCAGTCTGATTTGGTATTGGGCACCCCACTACAAGAAAGACATTGGGGATCTGGAGTGTGCCCAGAGAAGAGCAACAAAACTGGTGAAGGATCTAAAGAAAAAGCCCTGCAAGGAGTGGCTGAGGGAACTCGTGGAGGGGCTTGGCCTGGAGAAAAGGAGGTTGGGGGCGGCCTTCTCACCCTCCACAACTCCCTGAATCTCTGCTCCCAGGTAACAAGAGACAGGACTAGATGGCATCATGTACTACATACTTGCAGCTGCTCTGTGTTAATATCACTGCACAGATTGAGCACCCAAAACATCTTGGATGGTGTTTCCTTACAGACACCATCTCAGTGAAAAGATGGCAACAAGTGCAAAGCATATAAGGACATTTCTGCAGGTATCAGAAGCACCCAGCTGAAAAAATTCCTGAGTGGGGCACTGGAATGATGGATGTTTACATGATGGATGTACTGAGGATGTTCTTCCTAAAGGCAACTTTCAAGCAAAAGGAGTATGCTGTCAAAAATGTTGAAGACTACAACTCTAAGGAATAAGATTTCAACACCTGCCCTGGTTATTTAAAGATATATTATCTTAGTTTGTATCAAACCATGTGTCATTATTCTCTTCAGGATGACACCTTTCAGAGAAGGCAAGTGCATTACTCAGAGGCAGGTCCTGACCAGTCCCGCTGTGTACAGACAGGCACAGGGGATGGAGGGAAAGTCATCTGGCTGCTTTTTGGATGGGAAAGCATCATCCTGGTAGCCTTAGAAACAAAGACCATAAGCACAGCTTGCAAGAACCTGGCCCCAGGCTATGCCTTGCCCTTCCTGGAGCACAGCAGGGCTGGGTGTGGGCAGTGCTGAGCAGGAACCACAGGAGAACATGAGCTCTTTGGGAGGTGGTGTCTGACTCAACAAGGCAGAATGCAGGCGGCACTGGGGCACTGCGCCCTTTGAGGGACTAGGACTTGGAAACAGTTTAACACACAGAGCCCAAATCAGAGCCATCACCAAAGACTTGGTGGCTGCTCTTGGCAAAAGGCCTATTCCCAGGGATTTGGTGATAGGCAAATAGCTCCTGTTTGTACTTCCAGAGCTTAGCCACTTTGGAAATTTAGGCAAGTAGTAAGCATTCTTCACTTCCTGTCCTGATAAACCATTCAAAACAACATCACCTAGTTTATCAGAGCTGCCTCAGAGAACACCATTCCAATAGAGAGATAAAGCTTGTGTGCATATCATTTCTTCAGTGACCCCTTTGAATCTGAAGTGCTGCTGAAGTGCAAGATCTTATCTGTGCATGGTCACAGACATATTGGCTTTGTAGCAGGCTTTGCCCAGCACCATGCCAACTCTCCCAGCCTTGCTTCCTCTGTTGTACCCTGTTCCAGAGGCACAGAGCGGATCCTACTTTGCTTACAAACTACAGGCCGTGTAAATAGCTGAGTGCTTCACTTGCAATCTGAATTCACATATATCTGATAACAGCGTGTAAAGCAAGCTGACAAGAAAAAGAGAGAAAAGATCCGTTTTTCCCTCCTGAGGTGGGACAGTCTCCACAAAGTGGCTGTGGGATAGAAAAGGGTATCTCCTGCACACAACCTCATTTGTCCCTTCTCTGACCTGTGAGTCCCCACTGTCACTACCCAAGTACCCCGATGCCTCCAAACCCAAGGTAGTTTCAGTGTCGTACCAACCAGCTTCTCTCCATGAAACATTCAAACAGGCCCATACTCTCAGTCTCAGGTAGCCTGGGGATAACTCTGATTTTAAAAGAACCACCTCCAAGCTAGGCAGAAAAGTTGCTGTTCTCTTTTTGGGTTGGGGTGGGGGGGAAGGGAGGAAGAGAGAAAACTTTGAAGTCTTCCTGTAAGTGAGGCTTTCAGCCTTATCTTCAACCTTTAAAACATTCTCTTCAAGGCAGAAATACTACAGCCAGTGTGCCCAAAGAACTTTGCCTCTATAATGACCAGTCAAGTCCAACCAAAATATCTTTCACCTTCAGGCTGGACTGGGCCCTCAAACTGAGCAGATCAAGACAATGGGCACCAACAAACAAACCAAGATATCATTATTGTTGCTGAGTTGTAAGCAGATGTCATGATTTGGAAGAGCACTACTGTTAACAGCTTAGTTATGCTATAAAAACCACCAAAAAGACTTTTACTTAAACTTCCTGCACACTGATACTGATCATAACAGCCTTTAGATCATGGCCCTATTTCCTGTAAGCATATATACATTTATATAGAAGACCCCTGCCATGATTCACTGAGTGTTTATATCAAAGTGATTAGGTAAGTACTGACTTTTCAGAAGAATCCAATGAGAAACAAGGCCAAATGCCAAATATTTAGGAAATAGGGGTATTTAGAAATGAGGTTACAACATCAATTCAGAAATATCTAGAGTTGGAAAAGAATCAGGTAAATTGCAACATCAATTCTATCAAGTAACCCTTCCTCTCCAAATGCACTTTGATGTTCTAGTCAAATATTTCAGACTGCAGATCAAACCTAGGTCTGGCTTCGGCGGAAGTGTTTTTACAAAGAATTTCAGGAGCCAAGGACTTGGGGTTTTGCATCTGTAGGCCAGTAATCAGGCTGTCAAAAGAATAACCATCACTGCTATAGAGCAGGGGCTCCCTTTCCTAGCACTGCCAGAAAGATTGAATTACTGCTTAAATTACACATATATAACATTCCCCAAATGCAGATTCCTGGTGCCTGTGTGTGCTTTCAAGCACCCACATCAGTCAGCACAGCAAGCTCCTACACCTATGGCTCAGAAAAAATTGATCTGCACCAGAGAAAAAGTTGGACTGTGGCAGCTTTACAGCTTCTTCCACCTGAAAAAAGGAGTTGCTTTGCCAGGACAGTCTTTCCGCAAGTAGAGCTTTCTCCATCAGATACTACAAAAATAAAAGTACTAAAAACATAGAACTTGGACGTAAATCTTCAAAGGATAACACTGTCTCACGGGGCAGTCACTGCCCCAAAACACACACACAGCCAGGAACATTGTGTAGCTTTACCCTGATCTCCTCAAGGTGCACAGCTCAGGAGATGACCTTGCTTCAACAGGTGGCTCTGACTGTCTGAGCCTCAGTGCTTGCAATTATTGTAGGGCATTGGAAAGCAAAACTTGCACCGATTTTGCCATTAAATGGCAATACCCCATGACTGAATACCTTAAGGGCTGAGGGAACCTCAGGGAACTAGTATTTGACTTCTGTGAGGGCTGGAAAACCCACCAGGAATGTTTCGTTTCCATGAGGTTTCTGTCAGAGCAGAAGAGCCTAAACTGGCCAAAAATTAATAAGAAAATTGATTGTTCAAGGTACAGGGATGGAATGGTAGAAATGAGGCCTGGAAAAAGCAGGTTTGGTCTGCTTGAAAGACAGGATACAGCCTTGGGGTGTTACCACAGTGCACTCAGGTCTAGCGTTCCCAGAGCATACCAGAACTATCCTGCAGGGATTTCCTCATGTTGAGATCCCACACTGCAGCGTGTGACAGCCCACTCATGGATTCTCTGCAGCACGTCCCAGGCTCTGCTCTAGAAAACCAAGGACTTATATAGGAGAAGAGAAATAATGACACCTCTTCAGTTCTCCTCCACTGTTGCAGACAGACCATTTGCAGAGCTTCTCTCTCATAGAGGAGTTGACTCCCTCATGCAGCACATCTCCTGTCACTCACCCTGAAAAACAGGCAGCAGACACAGAAGATAATGACTGTGTGAAAGGGTACAAAACACCAGGGACAAGAAGGGGAGTGGGAGGGCTGAGGAGCAGTGATTCATGGCCAAGGGCTCTGCTCATGCCGTGGATTCACCCTGGGGCCTTGAACAACGCACTTGGCTCCTGTCCCTGGCTGAGGTCAGGTAGAACCCTTCATATAACCTGTGCCAGAAGCAAAACACTTAAAGGAAAGTAAGGGAGAGGTGCTTTAAGACAAGTCAACACCATTTCCAAGCTACAGAGAACCTCAGATGAATGGAGTTCTATCTCTGTATACACTTAATTATCTCAGTTGGTCCTGAGATAAACAGCATGAAGAATAACTAACTTTATGGCAACAGATCAAACAGGACAAGACAGTCAAACTGCTTCCCTCTCCAACCCTGCTAATTCTGTTTCTGCCTCTAACCACAAGTCCCTTCTTCTGAAGGGGATTTTGGGGGAGTGAAAGAATGTAGGTGGAACAGGAGTTCTTCTAAGAGAAGAGTCACAGGCCTCATGGGATGTCTCTTGGAGATGGCTCATTAATCATGGACCACTTTAAATGCTTTCTGTCTTTCAACACCTTTTTTTTTGGTAAAATATACTGATGGAACAAGCTGTTACAGCAATGCAGCAGGAAGAGAGCACATGCTGCAAACCACTGATGTCAAATGTAATCCACTGGAAGCAAGGCAGACTTCTCTTCGTGGGGAAGAAAAGCTGGCCTAGCCCAGGCCAGGTGAGACTGGAAGAAGTCACATCCTGGCTGTGAAATGGGAAAGCAGACAAGGACTTCATGCACGCCAGGACTGAGTAGGGAGATCAGTCAGAGGTCAGGAAAAGCAGCACCGGTGAGCCGGGTCAGAGTGGTGTTCCCAGGACAGCCTGTTTTACAGCTTCCCAGCACAGATCCAGAGCAGTTCTCTGCATAACATAACCTCACCTCCATTTCAGGCTCTTCTTCCTCTCTCCCTCTCTGCCCCCAGCACAAGGGGCAGCACTGCCTGTGAGCTGCCAGGGAGAAGCAAGAGAAATAATCCAAGCATCTCCGCAGGCTGCTTGGTCTGAGCAAGGAACTGTCCTCTTCCAGGATCAAACAGGGGATCCAGCTGACCCCCAAGAATTAGGGACAAGTTCTATGCTCTCTCTAGTCAGCAGTGAGACAGAACTTGAGGATGTGGATTCAGCCCCCAAAAGCCAAAGCTGAGGGTGATCACTGTGGGCCAAGGGAGAACATGCCCCAAGCACAGTTAAATGCTGAAGATCAGGTGATGGGAACCTGACAGGAAGACGCTTCTGCTCCTTTCCCCCTCAGAGAGGAATAGTGAAACTGGGCAGAGCAGTGATGGCCTGATCTGACTGCAGGAAGCTCCTGCTTAAAATAGCTGTTCTATAGCTGCCACAAAGTATTTTCTTTATAAAATATCGGGTAGAAGTAAATGGTAGCAAAACAGAAGGGAAAAAGAAGAAACCTCACAAAATACTTAAAGGCTCTGGTAAGTCTCCAGCAAGGAGGAGCACTCTGTTACTAAATCAAGTTCAGTCTGCCAATATTTTTGGTGTTCTGGTTCTTTAAATGGATAAATTGTGAAAATTTGTAATCATAGAGCAGTGATTTAAGAGACGGATTTACAGAGACTCTCCCAACCCAGTCAGGCATCTGTGTGGTCTAGAGCAGAGGACTTTGCTGGGAAAAGGCAGAGGTTTCTGGCCAGGCTGTGGGGCTCAGCAACACCCTGCCCAAGCTGAGGGGAGCACAGCACAGCTGTGGCTGTCAGGACGGCTTTGTTTCCTACCCATGCTCAGAGTATGCATTGAGATGAGAGCTGTTTATTAATATCATCATATGAAACAAATTGTATGAACTTATTAAGACAAACTGGAGTCCACTCCTGACACGGTCTTTAATTCTGAAACCAGTATTTATCTCTGTGTGACAGAAGAGGAAAGATTGGTGGACTGCAATAAAGGGGAAATGAAGGTTCAGGACAAATTCTATTTTCCTGCTGTAGACCAGTGACAGCCAAGATACCAAGAGCTTGGCGAGTATGCAAGGAAAGGGGGAGAAAAGTGATAGACAAAACATAGGAAGTTCAGAGCATCCCATCCTCTACTCAGCTACTCCAAAGGAGACGAAACAAACTGCTTTCCACATCCTGCTGTGTTACACTGTTGACAGAACCCCTCTTACTTGCCTTAACAGCAAGCCACAATATCACCGATCCCTCCTAATCTGTCCACGCCCTCTGTCAGGATGGGCCACCTGGGAAGATTACCAGAAGTAAAAGCAGAAATGGGCAAGATACATTTGCAACCCCTTCCCTTGTGAACCCTGCTGCCCCAAGGAACACCAAGAGTTTTGCCTCTTGGTTTCAGAAGCATGAGGGTTTAATACACATAGCAGCTAAGCATAAGCAAGGATACGTTCCCAATTTATTAATTCCTTTCAGATTTTTGCAATGAGCTCCAGGACAGCTCCTGCACAGTGGGAGCAGCAGTTCTGGCAGCGGCAATGTCATTTAAGCCATGCATCATTGCAGGCTGGCAGTGAGAGAACAGTGCCAGTGGGAAGTCAGGTCTGGAGACATGGGGAGCCTTTAGACTTGTGGCAGTCTCAGGCCAGGAACATCATCTCTCTCAGGATGCACCTGAAACCATTGAGTACAGGGGGGAAGGAGGCAGACAAGGGACATAAGCAAGAATGAGGTGAGAGTCTACTCAAACTCTGCCGTAACTCCCCAAATGTCTGTATCTTTTGCCTGTCAGTGTGTCTGCAATCAGGATAGAAGCAAAGAAAAGTCCTTTCCCATCATTTAAGTCCATCTGTCCACTTAGACTGCGTCCCAGGCCACATGTGGCCAGGTTTGCAGACCCCACATGAACGGGTCAGTCACCACGGAGCAAAGGGAGACTCATGTCTACAAGTGACAGTCCCAGTCCGTAACCAACTGACTCATCTGCTCCTGTTCCAGAGCACAACCTGTCTGCTCCAAACCATGCGGAAAATCTGGGGATGACTGGGCAAAGCCTTCACACACCGAGTGACTCACGCACACACCGCCTGTGCTGCTCTGAATTTCCTCAAGCCCTCATAGCCTGGGAAACTGGTGAAAAGACTCGTTCCAAATGTTCAAGAGACAAGGCTGAAACATGCTAGTGCAAACCTGGCCTACACAATGGATCCATTACATTCAACAGGAGTCTTTCCTCTGGCTTCAGCAGGCTGATTATCAGGGCAAAGTTTAGGAAAAGGGAGAGATCACCAGCTTCTTGAATTCATAGAGTTTAGAGCTGCTTTGATCTAGCCATGCTCCCTGATGCTGAAGAGGACAGGTAGGCAGCCAAAAAACACATTTATGTTTTCAGGACACCACAGCATGTCACACAATGACAGCTGTTGAGTGTTAAAATGGCCACTTAAGCAGTGTGGTAGAGGGTTAAATCACACAACAAAACAAACCCCTCCTGGAGTTTGCTGGTGCTCTGCGCAGTCCTGGAAGCTGCTACTGGCACCTGAGACAGGTGGGAAAGCACATCCAGGTAACACAGCTGTTCACAGTACCCATCCCAAGGGCTCTGTGTCCTTCCAGCTCCTGTTTGTCCCCTACATGACTCAAGGCAGCCACACACTCCTTACCTCCCCAATGGCACAAGGACTGCACTCACGGGCTCCTGCCTGTACTCCCCTGCCTGCTCTGGCCAACATGCCACCAGTGGCAGGGGACAGACCTCAGTGACGGCTCAGTGCCCTGCAGTGCAGCACTGAAAGGGAGCTGGAAGTAGCCAGACACACAAAGGCTTGACCTTTTCCTCTTACTTGATTGCCATTTTTTCCAGGAACTTGTTAAAACTACCAATAAAAGTTTCATTCAAATGGATTTTTTAGCCAAAATGAGAGATGGTGGGGGAGGGGGAATATAAAAGCCCCTCTTCATAAAAAAAAGGAAACATATGTCCAAGACTTTAAACTTGTTCTCACAACTACTTACAGAACAGGAAATTCATTAAATCTGATCCTTTCACACAAAGGTCTCAATTCCAACAAAATTTTCTAATGAAAACACTTTCATGGAAATATTTGTGGCCAACTTCCATTTTATTCTCTTCCTAGGACATGTACCTTATGGGTCTGAAAATAAGATGGTAATTGTAGAGGGAGCAGGCAAATTTTTCACTTTAGTGAGCAACAGTTTTGCTTAAGGACCTTTCACCCAACAATTGGAAATGCTCTAATTCACATTTGATTTCTGCTGGAAAAGATATCCAGAACTTCATGGGGAAAAAAAGCTTGACTATACCTCTCTCTCCTCAGCTTCAGAACAGAGTTTAGGCATGATTTCACCATTTCACCACTCAAACAAAAGCCAGTCCTGTCAGTATCCAGTTTCTGGAGTTATTAACCATTCCCTGTTGCTATGGACCTTCTTTGCAAGCGACACTGGTTAACCAACAGCTACAGGTCTCCATCGTCATTCTTTTCCTCTTCAACACCCTCCCAATTTCTTTGTCCTCACCAGCATCTAAAGGAGCCAGCACATACATAGACATCATGATCAAATTCATGTCAGGCAAGAAGGACAAAGTCACAGATATGAGAAGATGGGATTATCTGCTTGGCTGCAGCTTGCTCTGTGGAAGTTGCAAAGTCCAGGACAGTAAAATTTCCACTGAACTTGCATTTTCTGTGATGTAACTCTTTTAAATGATTTAGGAAAAAAAAAAATCCGGAACTGCAGACCTGCTGCTGACAAAATGCCACTTGTGACTAGCCCTGTCACAGTCCACTAACACACAGAGGACTGGAGGCTTTTGTTCAGCAAATAGGTTAAGCACGTGCCTGTTTCAATAGGGTTAATGCACCCCGGGTAAGCTCTGAGACCCAGCTCTCCCTCTGCATGCTCACCTGCCCATGAACTTCACCTTCTCTGCATTCCAGGTGTCTCAGAAACAGAACAGAATGCTTCTCCCTCAAGAGCCACCAGCAATAAATAGGGCAAGGCAAGCACCCAGCTAAGGAGCCAAGATGCATCCCACGAGGCTCAGGGGAAACGCGGGCTCTGCTGCTCCACCTCTTCCCTCCTGGCTGCATCTGCCACACCTGGCATGGGGCTGTGTCCAAGCAGGAGCTGCAGACAAGTCACACTCCTGCTGTTAACAGCTCAGTAGGATGGAAAGAGTTCAAAATAATCAGTCTGCACTCAAGTGCAAGTTATTCTTGGGTACCAGATTCCTGCTGCTTCAATTCTCCATTTCCACACTGCATCCCAGGCTCAGAACTTGGTGAAGCTCAGTTCCATTCAGGATGCACAGCCTGGATTGCATCTGTGCTGGATGCAGAGAGCTTGGTCATTGCTGAGTTTTCCAGGTCAGGGATGGAGAATGAGCTTTCTGACCCACCTCTCACTGGGAACATGGCACCCCCAGGATTTCTTTTGGTCTTTCCTCCCTTTGCTCTCTGCTTCAGGACAGCAGGACCCTGAAACCTTGCCCTAAAGACAAGCAGTGCTTTGTGCCATCATCGTTCTTCCTTTCCTCATGCCCTGTTAGATCTCACTGGAAAAAAGGGGTTGGGGACCTCATTTTCTAAGGATGAGGCAAAGCACTCAACTGAAATGGCAGAGTTTAGCTTAACAGGCCTCTTGAGGAGACCAAAGGGACAAGTACTCCTGTTCAACTAAACTGGAGTGACAGCCAAGGGGAGCTCCAGTTTCCCTTTAATGGGACACAGCCTTGTGAACTCAGTGATGGTACAATACAGCTCAGAAAGGCTTGTTCAAATACTGCAAAAATTGTTCTTGAATTCACTGAATATTCCAAAAGTCCAGAAATTCTGATACAAAACAAAAATTAAAATATAGTGAAAAAATCCATTCATATTCTTCTCCTTCAGTTCTTTTTCTGAATCCTAGAGAGGATAAAAAACTAGGGAAAAAACTGAAATGTATCCACACAGTTACTAATCCATGGATTTCTCAGCTGCTCTATCTAAAACTTGCACAGCCGCACTTTCTAGGAAACACATCTGAAGTTAAAGCAGCAAGATCTTAACACAATCAAAAGTGCAAGCTGCATACAAGATCCATTTGTAAAACTAATCTATCCTAGAAATTTTTAGCCAGGGCTGTAATTGTCATGGAGTTGTGTAGACACGTTTGTTTCAAATACATTAGCAGGCAAAAGGCATAGAAACACATTCTGCAGTGGGGGAGGAAGGGGATCATTTGCCCAGGTAGTATTTGTTTTGTTCACTGATAAATATTCTCAAGGTAAAAGTATTTTTTTTCTACTGGAAAGCTAGAAGGAGCTGCTTCAGCATAGTGTGACTGAGCTGACCAAGAAACCAGATCTGCTCCATGTGAGCCCCACAGAGCAGGCTCTCAGAAAAACAGGAAGATCCCACATCTGAACTTTTGGAAACCCTCCTGTCTTAGCAGTGGGGATACACCAGCAAACACACAGGCCAGGATGTCATTCCTCCAGAGCTGGTCCCCTAGGTCTCTGCAGTATTTATCCCAGCAGGCAGCCCCCATCCCTGACACCTGAAGTCCTTCCATAGCTCACACAACACAGATCCTCCAAGCATCTTGGTCCTGCCCCAGGTATAGGCTGAGCATGGCAGGGTGGTGACTGTGCTTTGGGTGTGCTTTGGGAAGAGCGTGGTAACACCAGGCTGGCACTGACTCAGCTGCCAAGTCACCAGGACAGCTCCCTGCCAATGCCAGCCCTGAGGACTCATTTCCCCACCAACTATTTCTGCAATGCTTGGGCTCCTCACTGTTTACCTTAAGCCCCAGCCATTTCTACTAATCCAGAGAAGGCATGGAAGACTCCTTCAAATATCGTGTTCATCAGCACAGGCTTGGCAACAGCTTCTCTTCAACTCCCTGCCTGGCACAAGCCTCCTCTTATCTGTGGTGCCCTGGCAAACAGGGCTCTGCTGGCTCTTCCAGGCTGGCCTTTGCCTCCACCACCTACCTCTGTTTATGTTAATTTCCCAACACACTTGCAAATATGATAAAGGTTAATCTGGTACAAAAGGTAAATAGGGTTACACAAAGCTGGATTTAGCAATTTAGTTTTATTGGCCACTAAGGCAGGCAATTCTTCGATGCAGGTAATGAGGAGATAGTCAAGCCAGATAAAGGATCTGTGCAATATAAACATCCTCCCAAAAGCCTGCTCCCCGCTTGCATAAGCGCTGTAATCATGAAAGCAATTCTTAATGGAGCCACTTGGCAGAGGCCCTGGCACAGCAAGCTGTGAGCCTCTCCCCAGCTCATGGACCAGCTCCAAGAGCCTGTTACTACAGCCTGCAGCGGGCAGGAGGAGGGGCAGGAGAGGGGACAGACAAAGCTGGCTCCAGTCTGCAACCAGTGGCACTGGGGCAGGGCCAGGTCTCCTCTCACAGGTCGCCTGTGTGGTTTGGAGCAGGCCAGTTACCCCCTGTGCTCAGCTCTGCATCTGTAAATCAAAATGGATGATTTCCCCTTTGTGCCCCATCTTCCATAGGTAAACTCTTACAATGAAGGTTGTTCACACAGATAAGGGTTTCTGGCTGGAAGTGTTATTGTCACTCAGAAACCTGCAGTATTATTTCTGTGAATAGGTGACTAATTTTTCCTGACCTTTCAATATCCGTCCTTTTCCCTAGAGAAGGAAAACCAAAACAAACCAAGATCCATGTTCCCTGGCATCACGCCCTCTTTCACCTCTCTGGACCAAAACCTAGGACAATCCACAAAGCTGAACAGGAAACCTTTTGCACCTCACATCTTGTGCTGCTTGGCTTTGTTTTCTCCTTGGCTATCAAATTTAGGATGTCCCCCAAGGAGCACACAAGTGCCAGACCTGTCTTTTCTCTCAGCAGAGATCACCAGTGTCTCACGCTTTGCCCCTGCACAGCTTCCCAAGAGGTGATGGCTTGGGCACTGCTCAGTGGGACACCACCCTCAGTGGGCTCAGTCTGCTGCTCAGCTCTGCCTTCCTGGCAGTGCCACTACAAACCCACGCCAGGCAGGGGGAAGACTCAGCAGAGTCTCTGTCCCTACACCTTCCACGAAAAGTAAAAGAAGAAAGTGAAGCTTACTTCACCCCAAAAGCCCCAAACTGTGGGACAGGTCTAACAGACACTTGCTCCCCACGACGTGGTTTCCTCACCCAGGCAAAAGGGGCCTCATTCCCACAACAGACAGGGCACGTTTGCCAGCTGCAGGACTGAATCAGAACCTAGGCATCCACTCAGATACCCATTATGCTCATTTCCAGTGCTATACATTAAGAGTTTCTCCTTGCCTGAACTCATTTAGATTTCAGCACAGATCCTCATCAGACTGACGTAGGAATTTTCCCTATCCTACACAGCCTAAATAACAGTTGACCAGTTACCATATTAGGAATAACTATTGGGAAGTATTAGTCTAGAACCAGCGAGTTTTGGTCTACTAAACTAGATCGACTCAGAGGTTCAGCCTAATAGACTAGAGCTCATTTTCTAGTCTACAGCTTGCCACTGGCAAAATTCAGCTGAGTAAGTGCCCTCTGTATGCCTTTTCTGCCCTTGTGAAACACAGCTGTACTTCTGCAAAGTGCTCCAGGACCTGGGAATAGAAAGTGCTGCATAACAATTTGGGGTTATTATGCAGAGCAGGACCCACAGTGGTCTACAAAACTGACCATTCACCAGCTGTATCAGAGAGGCCAGCAGTGATATATTGGCCAGCTAGGAATTATCTGCAGCTGGCAGGCAGAATGCATTTAGACTGACTATGCTTCTGGACTTGGAGGGTTTTTTCAGCAGTCAGGTTAACACTGACCTTTTGCAGACCTATAAAACATATCTGTAAGGATTATGGGCCTTTTCTCAAGCCTCCTGAAGGTAATACACCTGCTTGCATCAACATTAACAAACTATCCAGCAAGAACAGTTGAATCCAGTGGCCCCACTGGCACAATAAAGACAACTGTCTGCCAATATAGGACTGGGACTATAGGAAAGCTGCAATTTTATTTCCCATTTCTGCCAAAAAACCTCACTATCTCCACTAGCGCCCATGTCCGAGCTAGGACACCGGGAAGGCAGTTGGTTCAATTTACGTACTGCAAGGATTTATTAGATGAGGTGATCACACAGGTATCCCTATCGCACAAAACCTACTCAAATGTCCTTGTTTTTCTCATTCCCTGTTTTGCAACCCACCTTCAAATGACCCCATGTCACAGGCTGTGAATAAGTAGTTCTTTCTTCACTGAAGATAAGAGAAAGGCTGCCAGGCTGCCAGCACCTTGAGCTTTGGTTTGGGTCTTGTTTGTTTTTTATTTTGGAACCACTGATTTGGCTTCAGTCTCTTGATACATGCTGCTAAAGTGGAGTTACTAAAGACAGGCAATTTCAGATTTGGGGTTTGAGACAAATCTGATTCTTCTATACTTAATCAGCATCTTAAAATATAGCTAACCCACTTTCTTTCCCATTCCTTATATCTGGAAATTCTTTGATGACCTATGAGCTTGCCTTACCCAGCTTTCAACTTCAAGTCTTATTGCTCACTACCTTTGGCTACAGAAAGGACAATCGGGGCTGAAATTACACTCATTTTACAGCTTCAGGACCAGAGCTGGTTTAAACTGACTAATCTCTACTGGTATTTAGGAAGCAATGTTAATATTTTGGGGGGTTTTTTAAAATCAAATTATCTGTTTCTCTAGGTGGTATAAAATAATACTTGACATAAGAAAAACCTTATTATGTGTTACTTAACCGAGTGAGCAAAGGAGCAGCACGGGCATTGTTGTGAGAGATCAAATAACAAGTCTTCTTCTGCTGATAATAAAGGCGAACTTAAGCCACCACAACTAATTCAGAGTGCAGGCTTGACACTTGTTTATCTGGACAAACAATTATGAAATGTTCTTTTGTCCCTGTGAGTACTGCGTAGGCAAGTGTCATGATTTTCTGGGTTACTTTAAAGGGCCACTGCTTAGGTACCTATTCACTGCTCAGGAAATAAGAGATGCCTTCAGCAGTCTGACCAAGCCTGAGGACCCTTTTTTCCTTCTGGCTCCGTTGACAGAACCGACTCCAATCTGACCCAGCTGTAGGTTTGGGGTGTGACTCCCCAGAAGTGGCAGGGTGTAGCAAGTAAATAATGTTTTCCCCAGGCATTTCGACCCCTAATGGCAAATTGTGATCGTGCACACAGAAACCCCGAGTGAATTTTTAAAAACAAACTTGGGAGTCTGAACAATTTAAACGCTTTGGTAATTTTTATGTGTATTTCTGTAGGTTTTGTCATTTAGAAATTATTGGTAACAACAGACCACCATGGAACATTCTAGACCAGCTGTACACAGATACAATGGTCCCCTCAGCGCCCTGCCTGGTGCAGATGATTGCATCCCCTTTTCCTGGAAGGGGAAACAACCTGCTTGCAAGACCCCCATCCCAGGCAGCAAACTGAACTGTGTGACTGCAGTCATGGAGCCAAGGGCAAAAGCTCCCAGGTAGCAAAACCCCAACACATTTCCCTGCTGTTTCAGGCTGAAGGAGCTCTACATGCACAATTGCATGGCCCAGGGTGGCTCAACTCTTGTCACAATCTCTGCTGAGCTTCTCAGAAGGAGCAAGTTCCCAGGGTAATGCCTTAACAGGGACAAGGAAAGAAAAATCCGAAGCCAGCACAAAAATGGCATCTTATCAGTTTTTCTGGGAAGCCAGAGCAGAGAAGCAGTGCTGTTACATCCTTCGTGATGTGGTTGTGGGAATGTCATTAGTTACACCCCACATCTCCTTCAGTGCCCTCCCACAGAGATCTCTCTTTCAGTCACTGATGAGATAAGGAGGCATTTGAAATTTATTTTGTAAATGAGAAATTGTATATTTAAGTCAACAGAGCTGGTCAAATACAGCGGTGACTTACAATACCCCTGCAGAACTTGTGCATGGAAAAACCTTATCTGACTGTTCCCGTGCTGCTAACTCATATCCTTGCTCCCAAACAAAACACTCCTGGCTGACATTGTGCACTTCACCTTTTTCTAACACAAAAGGAGAAGAGAGACCTGCTAATGAGGAGATTCAAGAGCACAGGCTTTGCCGGAAAACAAGGCTGATTAAAGCTCTCAGAGTAGGACCCAGCACCAGGACAACAAAGTATCACAGACGGCTTCAACCACAACCTCCAAAACTGCTAATTGCCAGCAGATGAAAAGGATATCAAGGGCTTACCAAGGATTCCAAACACAATTTGACAAAGTCACAGGAAAGCCTATTGGAAGCTATTAAGCACAGGACACATCTCCACTGGAGAGCACATCCCAGAAGGAAGTATCACCAGTATTCTTGGTTTATGCTCTGTGGCCACTGTCAAGAGCCAGTACCCAGCCAATGTATCTGTGCCAGGTTAGTATGCCCACAAATAAATTTCTTGCTACTATCAACCAGTCATTAAATGCATTTTATAAGGTTTATGTCCGTTCATAGAAACTGAGAAATCAACTTTATACGGTTTTACCCTTTTGTGTGTGTGTATGTGTCTCTGTTTTGCAGGTGGAAAAAAAATAACCACACAAGGTCAAGGTAAGCCAAGTTTAAGGGCACCCTCCATATCAAACCAAGAAATCTATGGAGATACTTCTCCCAAGGCGGGCAATTTATTGTAGCTGTGCTTATCATTAGCAAAGTGGAAGGTGATGAAGAAATGCCCTTCACTTTAGATACACATCTCACCATAAATAGACCGCCTAATTAAACCACTTGTTTTTAAAGAGGAACTAGAGAGATTTGGCTTGTTCATAAAAACAAACCAGCCACAATTAAAGTTCTGAGACTCACTATTGTCAGGACAACCTGCCAGCTTTTCCCACCAAGCTCAGCCCCTCGTACAGCAGGTGGCCACAGCAGCGGCCGCTTTTGCACCGCTGGTGGTTGCAACCACCACTGAGACCTCACCCAGGGCCAGAGGACTTAGCCAGGCAACATCCCTCTCTTTATTGCTGAACAGTGCAGCTGCATAATCATGGTGATCCATTAAAATAATAAACTCCACATCATAAAAATGTTAAGCACTCACTATAAGCTGGTGGAAGTACAATAGCTTCTTTCCCTGTTAAATGACATCCTGATAAAGATTTATGTCACGTACAACATTTTCAGGAGCACAACACTACTCAAGGTGACTGTCCTGCAGGTTTTTGATCACCATAATCTTATTTTTGAGCAGGCAGTGCTGGTACAGATTGAGAAACGAGCAATAAGGCCTTATCACGTAAATTAGCTCTCTTTAAGGCAGCGCTACTGTTGATAAGATGTCTCATGATAGCATGTCATGCAGAGGGACGAGAAAAGCAAGTGACTACGTGGAACCCTGAGTGTAAGAAGGAGCAGGGCCCAACTCCAAGAGCTGCCCTGGACCTGTGAACTGCTGGACAAGGCTCTATCTGGGGAAACCAGATAGCTCACATGAGCCACTGGGACATGAAAGCACCATCCAAACTGGCAATTTCATCTTTTCAGCTGAGGACATCTCCCACTAGGGAGATGAAATAGGCACCATAAGGAAGAACAGAGGGCAAAACCAACACAATTGGAGATAAAGCCCCTAATCACAACAGGAACACCCACCCAACAACCCAAAACCGTACAGCTGTACCGCTTCATCACGCTTGCTTTGCTGATCTCTCATGTCTACAGCTCAGTCCAGCTCTGCTGAGCCCATGAAGTCAAAGTTCAGCTTCACATTTCCCTTCACTGGCTGCTTTCTGATGGCTGAGGCTCATTAGGCAAATGAGCATGTGGCAGCTGCACAGCTGGCTGGGCCCCAAAACTGAAAGGTAGAGGCACCAAGAAACTGATAGGAACTCACAGGCTAAACCCCAAAATGTCTTGTACTTGAGTGCAGGCTGATGTCTTCTCTTGTGAGGGAGAGCTGAGGATTCCCAGAAATATGCTGATGATGCACGGAAATAGCCTTGTCATCACACCCACCCTCACAAATCTCCTTTCACACCAGGGAGCCAGAGACCACGTTGTGGGCTTTTCTGGTAGCCCAGGCCACCAATGGAAGCCCAAGAGCCCAGGCCGTGATGGGCACACATGCTCAGCCCCACTGCCTACATGACTGGTGGCCAGTGGTGCAGGGGCAGGGAGAGTGCTTGGGCTTCCCTGAACTGGATCCTGTGGTCACTCTCCCTTCTCTCCTCCTTCTAAGCTTTATCTCTTCTCTTTCTGCCCCGAGTTCCTGGCAGTGCCATGCTGTGAACAGGATGAGCCATATCTTTTGCAACACGACTGGCTCACCCTCCCTCTCAGGGTCATTGGTCCCTGCACTCATCGTATTATCAACATGACACACATTTTTTTCCCCTTCCTGCTGTTTATTGCTGGGAATTGGTTTGATCAGGACCAGTGAATCATGAATGCAACAATAAAAAAATAAAAAGTCACAAAGCCAAGAGGCTCAAATCTCACAGCACTTGTGGCTTTCCCGTGTGAAGGGAGACGTGAGTTTTAACCTCCCCTTGAAATGAAATTGCTGCTAACAGCCCATGCTGGAGGGCAGTGGGATCAGCAAAATACACCTGGAAGTCCAAGGTGCAGAGGTCTACAGCACTGCAACCTACCCTAGCTGACAATGTCATAAGCAATCTGCTAGAGGTGGAAACGAGAGGAATGGCCATTTTTTACCTACATTTCGAAACTGAATCAATATTTGATCCTTCACCTCTGCTCAAAAGACTAAGTGCAATATTCAGGAAGGATACATGCTTCACAACGCCATTGGAGGGGAATAAAACCAAACCAAAAACAAGAAACCAGAAAGAGCACCAAGCAAAGCAGCAGTAAATCTGGTAACAAACCCACCTCTCTCCTGCACCCCAGCCTAATAAAGTATTTTGGTGCAATATTTCCCCGATATTCTTTTTAATTTCTAAGTGTTTTTACAGTTCCCGTTTACCTGGGACCAGAGCTGGCTGCTGTACCACACCAAAAGCCATCCCTGCAACATGCCTGAGAAGCTTTGCCTTTGGCATGATATAGCTGACATTAGATTTACTGCAGCTGCAGCAGCGCTGAGTATAAATCTGCTTCTTGGTGGCTGCTGACTCTGCCCAGATCCCCTTGGATGGCAGGAAGTCTTACACTGGCCTGACAGTTCATTTCAGCAGCCATTTCTCCAGGGCATGGTATTAATACATCTTCATTGTTAGTCAAATACCACACAGGCCAGGAAAGATCCTCTCCCATAAAATCACACACCCGAGTTGAAGATCGAAAAGGCTTTTGTGCCCAGAGAAACTGCGCTTTTGGGATGTCTCCTACACCCCAAAAGACTTTAAAAACATCAAAGGGCTAAGAGTAGAAATCTCAGAAGAGGAGATTGCATTCTATAACCTGTGCTCTTGGCCACCTCCAAGCACAAGGCTTTCAAGAAAGCAAAAGCAAACAGCAGAGCAAAGGATTTCATTACTGTGATTAACACTGAACGGAACTTTGCTTCCCCAATAGTTTGACAGGTGAATCCATGGCAAAGTGTGGCCACTGGCCAGCCCCAGTGGGAGCACTGGGAAGCAGAGCTTTCCCAAGCCCTGCAGATACCATCTTACAGCCTGAGGCATCCGATTTGATTACCCTTATCTAAACCTCCATGCTATTTGTATCCAGAGTTGCTTGGATGCAGAAATCACCTTGATGACTTCCCATAATGCTGGATTTCACTGAGCTCGAGGCTCTGAAGAGGCATTTCAGACACTTGCTCCAAGCTCCTTCGCAATGTGAAGAAACTTTCGTCAGCCTGAATCTCAACACACTGACTTGACATGATCCCTTTTCTGTGCAAGCTCTTTTTGAATGAGACAATTTCTGATTCTCAGTCTTCCACCAGGGGTATTAATTTTTTCTTGGAGCTGTAGATGATGGAGCCATGTTGTTATGTAAAAGTAACAGCTATCACTGCTGCACAGAGGGTCACTTAACAAATGGACCCTGAAGTCTCAAACACCAGAATAGAAATGGAAATTTCTATTCTTTTATGCAAGCTATTGTTTTCACAAAGGATATTCTAGGGGTGGAAAAGTGCTGGCCTATGATTTGCCAGACTCCAGGCAGCATGTGCAAAGTCTGGAGAACAGGGAAAAAGCTAAAATCTAGAGCTCCAGCAGCCAACAGGATGAAGTCTGACACCACAAAAATGACAAGAAAGCTGACTTCAAGTCCAAATTCAAATGGAAATTAATAGGAATTCCAGTTTCCTCAATGCCAGGATAGACACCCAGGAAGAGGTACAGCAGTTAACATCTCAACCACCACAGCAAATGAGTTAACTACATCTCATAATATAGAGAAAAACAAACACCTAAAAAGGAAGAGATAGAGGATAGCAAGAACAGAATCAGACTTCTCAATCATTGCTTTTACCAGACACACTACACAAAACACAGATATTGTAAATCCATTTCCTGTGGGTTGTCTCGGGTTAGACAGCACACCAGCATGGCTGTGGATTAAAATAAAAACAAAGCCCCTAAGTCTGTCCACATCACCTCCCACATTTCTCCACTTCCAGGACTCTTGTAGGCCAGAAAGCAGAGAACTCTTGCTAGACCCACTACTTTTAGCACAGTGTTTTTGTAACCCTCTTCTTGAAAACAGTTGATTAAATACTGCTGTCATAAATTCAGCCTAGTAACAGCTGGGACAGATTTACAGGGGATGTGTTTTTTTTATGACTATCTATTATTCATGGTGTGTTAGCCCTTACAATGTGTTTAGCCAAGGAAAAAAAAAAGATAAGATATCCTCTGGTTGATTATTGACAGATTCTTGGCAGCTTGTGTCCCCAGGACTGCCTGGTTACAAATAAAATGAATCCAGCCTCCAGAAGCACTGATTCAATAACTTGGCTATGTCAGACTGGAAAATGATATGGACTGAAGAGGACAGGGGCAATCACTTGTAACAAACACTGTATTTTTGTCTCTTAAATCTCAGGCACAAGTTTGTCAGAGGAGCTAAGCTGTCAGCCCCAGGAGTGTGCAGTAAATGCTGCCCCAGAAACAGCCTGACCTGATTCCTTCCTCCTCAGGAAAGCAGGGTCTGCTCTGAAGGTACCAGTGTCATGTGCAGGAGGATTTCAGGTGACAAGTGGGTATCCCAGGAGCTGTGTCAGGTGTCAGTCAATCACAAACGTCCTTGTAGGACATGGACAAGGAGCCAATCTCCCCTCAGCCTGGAGAACATTCTTGCTAACACACACTGCTCTGGCTGCCCTGTCAGCTACATGGGCATGTTCACCTGAGCCGTGAACAGCAGAGATCAGTGCCTGGCTGGTGTGATTCACACCATGCCAGTCTTCAGAAGACATGGATATCAACTGCAAAGCCCCTGGAGAGAATGAAAGTCAAGACTCAGCTGCAGGCTGTTCAATATTTTGGTGCCCCCAGAAACATTAGAAGACTCCAAGACATGACACTGAACTGTGTGTCTGTTCAGCAGCTTAAACCTGCTTTCTTCCCAAGTTTTGTCTTGTGAACTTCCCTAGTTTTGAACAGGAACAGCTTCCAAGGAACAAGGGAAACTGCCAGTAGCATCCCTGACACCAGCTCATCTGGCCAGTACCATCTCGTAAAAAGAGGTGACAGGGATGAGTTACATCCCCCACTTTATACACACACACACATTAAAGCCATTAAAGCACCATCCAGAGGTTTTTACCTTGCCTCTATCCTACAGAGTTCAGATGTTGCTCAGGAATGACATCCCTGTTGCACTTTAAGCATCTACAAGGCCTGATCCTAAAACCATGGTATGCAGGGACTGTATCTTTCAGAGGCTGAATTTCCCAGAAGAGCAAAGCTTGGGGAGAAATCTGCAGAAATGTGGTGTGTTGAGCAGAGGCACCAACACGCACAGAAGACTGCCCTCAGCCCCTTGAATGTGCTTCAAATTCCGTCCCAGGACAGGTTCACCCCCCACTCTCAGAATGAATAAAAACCCTGCTGAGAACATTCCAGCAGCTCAGTGCGGTCCTCTCACTGGAAATTGACTGTCCACACCTGCATCTCCCCTCAGTTTGGTTTGCTGCAGTCCTCTCCAAGCCAGCCCTGCTCATGAGGGTGTATAAGCACCAGGACAAGCTTTACAGAAGTAATTTCTTTAAAATGAGGCATTTGTATTCTGCTCCGAGCTGAGGATCTCTGCCAGCAACACAAGCAAGAGATTTTTTTCAGTCAGCTGGGCAGGCTCATTCTGCTGGGAATTACAAGAGCTGATTTCAAGCTGGGTTTATTTCAATCTTGGTCAAGTCACTTCATCCCTCCAGAGCTTTTCTTTTCAGACTCACTTGTCTGCTGTTGACTATTAGATAAAGATGAACCTAGGCCAATTAAATAGCAGCTCTTTTAATTAGCTTTTCCCTCTCAGCAATCATGGGAAATACTGTTTGCTTGCACAGCAGATACAACCAGATCCAAGGTGAATGTGTTCTATTATCGATTTTGCACAGTTCATTGTGCTCACAATTCCCTCACTCAGAAATGGCAAGATGGTCAGGGACTGGAGACAGCTTCTCAGCAGAGCCTCCCTTTTGGTTATAACCTGAAGTGTTGTTTTAACTCAATCATTTGTTTGCTTTGCCTGTTGGCTAAGTACCTCACCCCACCCCTCCGTATGACTTCTTCCTTTGGTTGACTCCATGCATGACTTGCCTTCTAAACTGCAAGAGGTCACCTGACACACAGGTCAGTCAAACATTAACTCTGCAAGCACCCTGCTGTCACCAGGATACCAGCTGCTCACACATCCTGGCTCACGAGTCACCAAGGTAGGTCATCCCACCCAGCAATTCAGGTCCTGCCCTGCTAACTGCTCTCACAGCTCCCTTAGCAGGAGCCTTTGGGAGAAAGAAAGGAGAAACTGCCAGCTACCTGCTCATCACTCCAGTGAACACCGCCTGCCACTGGTGGAGAAACCAGGAATCCCCCCCGCCAAAATATTTAATAACGACCCTGAAAGCCCAGATTGGTTTCTGTTTCTATCTCTTTACTAGGCATTAGTGACCAAAGCCTGAACTTAAACAACAAATACCTTACTACAGTCAGCACTATTGTCATGGTGGGGGCTGTGTGGCCTCCAGCGAACCCGCAGGATGCCCTGACCTCGGAGCAGCGCTTGAGCTCAGAGGGCAGGGCTCTGCACCTGCCCATGCCTGCCTGGGACAGCCAAACACACCGGCGGAAAACTGGAGCCGGGACAGCCCCAGAAAGCACAGCCCGACAGCCAGATCTGGCCATGAGAGCTGCGACCATCAACGAGCTGGTTACATGAAATAAAGCCCAGATTGTGCATGGGAGGGAGAGACTCATCATCCTCACTCCTGCTAAGACCTTCTGAAGGTGCTAATTGCTCTCTCTAGGAAACCACGTTCCCCAAACTCCAGTTATTTCAAGACACGTGAGGTTCAGCTCTGTTTTATCTCTGGTTGCGATACCAGGTGGGTGAAACTGCAGCAGGGAAAGGATAAAACCAGAGCAGGTCTTGTGTTGTGTGACGGAGGCAGTGACGCATATCAAACAGAAAACTTCAAAGGCTCTTATCCAGCTCAGAGCTGGGTGATGATGTGTCTCCTCAGAGAAAGCCGATAGCCTTGAGAGACAAAGGGCCCCCTGAGAGCCAGGAACGCGCTGCGCCTCCCCGCCTGCCTTCATTAAAGCTCTGGGCCAGTTCCCAAAGAGCCGAGTCTCGGCTGAGGCTGCTGCCAGAGGGGTAGATAAGAGCTCAGAAAAGCTGCATCTGCAAACCCCTTCCTGCCACTCCCCCTCCTCGGGCCTGCCTCTTGCACCAGCACATTAACCTTTTGTGCTCCCCACCCTCGGCTTTTTCTTCCCATATCTGTTTTCCACCATCACCACAACCCCCAGATACAGAGGCTGCACCAAGCACAGCAGCTTCATTTCAGGCTTTGGACACCATTCCAAAAGCACCACTGTGCCAGTCTCAGCCTTGGTTTCATCCAGGACACGCAAACCCAACAAGTACAGCTCGGAGAGAAGGCACAGGTGGCCCAAGGGCAGCTTCAGGCAGAGACCTGTGAAATAATCACACAAGAGTCATGCTGCAAATTCAGACAGGAAGGACGGAGATGTATCAGATCCCACCAGAGCCCTGGGGAGGACTTGGACAGGCAGGCAGCTCTTACTCATCCTGTAATTCATCTGAGAATTTCCTTTGCTTCCCACTGCACAATTATCACTGCCACATCTTCAAGTATCTTAACCTGTGTCTTGGAAAACCTTCCCCCTTTTATAATCACCAGGGTTTTAAAATAATTGATCCATTTGTCTTTATCAATATCATGACCAAGGAGGTTTTGAAACTGATTTGGCCTGGAATGGGGACGGGATGTCAAAGAGTCAATACAATAAGAGATGAGAAAATAAACAACCATCTTGCCCAGTTTTTCCATGGGAAATCCTACCATTTTATATTGCTGGATCCTTTGCAGCCCAGGGTATAAAGGACACACACAAAAATCCTGGGTGACAAATTTTGACCTTAAACTTGCATCAGCATGGGCAGATTACAAAGGAGGCAGCTATGACATCTGCCCAGGTCACCCCTCCTAATCACCCTCTCACCAGGGAGCACTTCTCCATCAGGCACACACGGAGGTGTCACAGAAGGCCCAGCACTGCTGCCAGGCACAATAGAGGCCCAGCATTTGTGCTCTGGCAAAGCCTCATGCAAATGTGGTGAATTCCCAATGCAGTCCACAACCCTGACACCCAGTGGCATCCTTCAGGCTCTGTTCTCATCTATGTCTGGAGATTTTATTTCCTTTGGAGGCAGCAGCTTGGTGAAAACTCGAGTGACTTCAACTAAATCTTGTGACAGAGACTGACAGTGTTCGGATGCCTCATGGGACCATGTTGCTTGTGACCTCTGCTCTCCTACCTGAGCCAGAGATGCCAACAGATTCAGAGTGGTTCCCCATTCAGTAGATTTAAACAGAAAAAGGGCCGGGTTGGATATTAGGAAGAAATTCTTCCCCATGAGGGTGGTGAGGCCCTGGCAAAGGTTGTCCAGAGAAGCTGTGGCTGCCCCACCCCTGGAAGCATTCAAGGCCAGGTTGGATGGAGTTCAGAGCAACCTGGGATAGTGGAAGGTGTGGGCCAGGGGGTTGGAACAAGTTGGTCTTTAAGGTCCCTTTCAACCCAAACCGATCTGTGATTCTGTGATCTCCAAGCACAGCTACAGGAGGTAGATTTCTCCTCTTCCTGCATTCTGGAAACAGTATTTCAAAGAGAGCTGCTTAAAGCAGCCAAACCAGCAATCTCCCCTCATTAAAAGGGACCTGCAGCTCTACCATATACAGCTGCCATACCCCTGGGAAGCACTGCCTGCAGCCAGTGCCAGGACTAAGCTCCTGGTAATTAACATTACTAGACAGGTCACACTTCTGATGCATTTGACAACAGAGAAGGATAACTGTCCAAAGTCCAGGTGCTTTGGGACTTACAAGGAGTCACCCTAGAAAGCCAGGTTACTCTGGATGCTGAGTTTTACATGAAAAGGAGACCAACTATTCTCTATGGGGTTATCTACAAGCCCTTTCCATTAATTGCTTCGTTAGTGTCTTGCAGAGAGAGTTCTGGGCACATGGGCAGTAAAACCTAAGAAATGCACCCTGCTGGCAGGTGGATTGCTGGCCAGAATCTGCTCACTTTGCATTTGCTTCCAAACTTGAAGCTATGCCCTAAAGAAACCACAAAGCAATCATTCTTCAAAGAGAACCTCAACAGGGGGACAGGATTGGTTTGGCTTTCCCTGTTGCTTTCCAAAGCCCCAGAAAAGAGAGGATATTATTTGTCTATGGAAATCTCATATGCAGAGTTACATCTGCAGAAAATAATAAAGAGAGCATTGACGATGGAAAATCCAAGAAATAACTGCAAGAGCTGTGTGTTCGTGGAAGAACTACTATTTTTCTTGACTGTAAACACATTCAGGGAACATAAAAATGCAAAGAATCCGGTTATGTTATGGATATGTGATTGCCCAGCCTATTTTACACACATGCGACCCTCAGCCTTTCAAGTTACAGCTCAAATTCTGCAGTGGTCTCCAAAAACCTGAGAAACTTCCAAGTCTGAAAAAATCCTGACTTTTCCTCTTGTAGCCAGTTGAGACCCTTGACAAGATTTTCTGACCAGCTAATACAGCAGCTTAAAATTAACATGGAAGCAACTGAGTGATTTTGATGGAACCTGACAAGCTGGCACAAGAATAGATTGGTGAGTGGGGTTTTAAACTTTAAGTCCGAGGATTTCTTTGAATCCAAAATGAAAGCAAAAGTGCCACAGTTGTAAAATCGCATAAGATGTTTTGAAATTATTTTAAGGGCTCCTTATAAGCCAAAGACTGAGTTTCTCAGAATCTGAATTTCTATCCCTTTCTCATGGTAACAGTCATGTTCTGGGCATGATAATTGAAAACAGTGGATTCCAGTTCTTAAAGACAATACCCACAGCAGAAAAAGATGGTGCCATCCAGGTGTCCAGTTTTCTAATTTTTCTTTTAAAGTATGTAGGACCTGGACACAAGGCTTGAAAGGCTGAAAGGGAGAACAGCATAGTGAAGAGAACAGGAATTCCATCTTTCTCTTCAGAAGCAGCCCAGTCCCAGGTTCTTGTGGTAAGTGCTCACGACACTAATTTTTAAAAGTACATTTTACGTATTTTGGAGAAAAAGCAGAAATGAAAGCAATGTGAACTATTAGGGAAAACCAGCAGGGAGGGGAAAGGATTATAAATTCTTGGTGCAAGCCTTACATCCTATTCAGCAAGGGAACTGCTCAGTGGAACACAAGCTACTTGTGTAAGAGACAGTTTCACCCACTCAGCTCTAGTTGATTTTGAAGCACAAAAAATGCACCACTGGAACACAGCATTGCCCATACTCTGCTCAAAGGAGCAAATGTTCAGCCAGAGGAGTATTCAACCACAGTGAATGGCTGCCAAGGCACAAGTTACATGGGTACCCAAAATAAAAATACCTGCAAGGTGCATTTTTGAAAGCAGACCTGTTTCTCAGAGACATGTTAAGGTGCAAGAAGTACTTTGACAACAGCAGTTTACCAGGGCAATCTGTTCGAAGCATTAGGGGAGTTAAAAGAAGTAACTTCGGAATTATTGCACTGAATATAGTCAGTAAATACAGTAGAGAGGATTCAGCTCTGCACCTCTCCTAGAAATTATGTGTTTTGATTTTTCCATGCCAGGTCCCCTTTACGTACATCCACTCATTCTCCCAGCATAAGGGCATCCATGTGAATGAGGAAAAACATCTTATAAACCCTTCAGATTTTCCTAGGGGGTTTTTTGTTGTTGTTTACCATTGCTTTTAAATATTCTGCTAAAAACAGTTTGCTTACAGTGCAACCTCTTCATATTTGGCATTTCTGCCAACACCAACAGGGAAATGATGAAGAAAGGGCTTTGCTATTAGCGAATAGGGAAAGGATTCAGGTCCAGCTACTGGCTGTCCTAGAGGAGCTCTTTTTGAGGCAAATGGACTTGACAAGGATTTTCAAACTACTCCACATTTCAGAAATAGATCAATGACCAGTATAAAACCAGTATTGTCAGGAACCTGAAACCAGTATTTGTTATTTGTAAGGAACATTACACCTCACCATCTGTCAGCCCCCAAACTGCTTGCAGATTGCATCTTACCCACCCTGCCTCCTTGGGAAGGTGGCTTTAGGAGCACCCTTGGTATCAAGGGACCATTTTACCATTATTACACATTAATTTTTAGCAATTTCCTGAAGCTTATGGCTTCACACTGCACAAACATCCCTCAAAGGCAAAAATGAACTCTACCACCTTTGTGCAAGGCCAAAATCCAAAGTGGCACCTACGTGATATGAAGATGGCTGAAATGCAAACTCTTGTTCCTACTGAGGACACTCCAAGAGTTGCAATAAAACTGTCAGACATCCCCTCAAAAGGAGAAAAAATGCCCTCCAAACAAGGAGCCAGTATAGCATCATATGGAAGTCAGAAATCACCACTCACCACGATGATGTGACTCATCACCTGATGGACAAGGCAAAGACAGCAGAGCTAAAAGAGGAGCAACGAATGCTCTTCACATCAGCCAGAGACATGGCAACAGACTTGGGATGCTGGGGGAGACAGCACAGCCTGTTTCCCATCACACCCCACATGACAGATCTTATATTAATCCTTTCCATTTAAGAAAGGAGGTGGAAAGGTGCACTTTCACTCCAACGCAGAGTTAGAGGGGAGGAAGCTCACAGCCCCTCCTGCTCTCTCCACCCCAGCTCCTTCACCTGAGTGTAAGATGTGCAAATGTCACAATGCACAGGCTTTCGCTCCAGCCACTTCAGCCAGGTGACATTCCTGCTGTCTGTGGCTCTGGGTCTGTGAGCAGCATTTTCTGGGTGAGGCTTTTAAGGCACCTCCTGCTGCACCGTCCTATTTACCTTATATTCCTTAATGTATTCCATATATTCTTATGTTCTGACACGAGCCTGGCTTGTGCACACAACTGGCTCCTTTTAGCCATGGTGCATTTAGAGTGACCATTCCGTGCTTTCCCTGGGTGTTAGTTCAGCAAACACAGTGTGTTTGTCACTTAGCCATAGCACAGGTCACAGCACACTGCTCAAGCTCTTTCCTTTCAGATGGGGAGATGCAAGCCTTGCCAGGAAGCCAACAGAGGGTGCTGGGCAGATGAGAGCTGCAGGGACAAGGCTGCTCCCCAGTCCCTTTGCAGGTCTGGAGATTCTCCCTTTGGAAGGGCTGAAAAATGCTTGCAGCTCCGTCACGGAATAAAACAAAAACCACTTCAAAACCAGCAACTGCATTGGAGCAGGTGGATAGTGAGCCGGATGGGATGCCCTCCCACAACAATTTGTGAGGTTTTAAATATCTCCACTCAGAGAAACTAAAAAGTCAAAAAAATCTCACAATTTCTCCAGAAATAAGAACGCTGGGGGAGGAAAAGAGGAAGAGAACATTTTGTTTCTATTCATTTTCAGGAATTCCATTTCAGTTCCAACATTTTTTTTAACCTTCAATTAATGCTAGCTATCAAAATGAAGCAGCATTTGGACCTAAAAACATTGAAACTTTGCCATTTAGAAAAGGTCAAACCGTTTTCAAAACATTTTCGTCCAATATTTTTCAGCAACTGAAATTCATCAAAACCAACATTTTCCCACAAAATCATTCTGTCTCAGACAATTGGCATTTTCTGAGGCATGATGCTCCTCGGGGGATCTCCTTGCCAGCCCACGGAGCTGCTCCTTCCCTTTTGCCACCAGCTGCCCCCTTCAGCAGGCAGCTCCTGCTGTCCTGTCAGACCTTGGTAACACACCCAGGCCCCAGCTCAGGAGATCGAGTCAATCAAAGTCCAACACCAGACCTGGATATGCTCATCCACAGGGGTCATTAAATACCTCCCCATCTCCATGTTTCATGTGCATTTTTTATCTCTGTTTCATCACCCAAAGAGCAGTCACCAAAGCAGTCAGGCAAAGGAGTAAGGAGAGGTCTCTCCTAGAAACCTGCAAATCCCAAACACCTGCTTACCCTTGGACGGGATTTACTGACAAGTGACTGTAAAACAGGGCAGCTGCACAGCAAGGGCTTCATTGCAGCTACAGAAGGTACTTCCACGGGTTGTGAGCAGAGTTATACAGAGCCTGGCATGCAGTTGCTTCTGCTCTGACTCCATGCTAAGAGGTGTCTGGCTCACAGTCAACTCCATCTTTGCACAGGCAGACAAGCTCAGGTTTGTCTGTGCTCATCCGTGTAGACATGAGTAATGTGCTGGGGCCAAAGTCACAGTCTAGTCCATAAACAATCTCCATCAGGGCACAGCAAACCACATCAATTAAAGGAGAAGAGACTGAAGCCTTCACCAGGAACTTACGGGGGGCTGAGTCAACAGGAATGCAGACATACACCTGTGCTGCCAGTGTTGGCTGGCATGGGAAGCAGGAACAGCACCAAACAACAGCCACAGACTTCCCTAAAATTATACAGGGCTATTAAAATCAAAAGGCAGAAATACCATATTCTCTTCTCTACATACACTGTCTCTCCCCAGCCCAAGCCGCTTAGAAAACCAGAGCAGTACTGAAGGAGCACCTTCACATTTCAGTAGAAACTGAACAACATTCCCTCCCAGAACTATCAGGATCTGGGGCTGCAAGTTCAACTCTCTACACCTGTCACTCTGTATTAGAAGCTGCTTCCAAAAATCCTCTTACAAACACAGTCCTGAGGAGATGTTACAAGAGAGCGGGGCTGGGAACTCCCAGGGTCATCACCTGCTCATTGATACACAGACCCACAGCACTGTCCCCAATTAAAGCAGCCTTGAGTTAAGCCTTGTTCTCCACATCTGGACCCCCCTTGCCAGACACCTACAAAAGAACTGGCTGTTGAAGGCTTTTGGACTGCGCCAAAGTCACCACTGCCTGTAGGTGGGAAAAGCGTTGTGCAAGGCAGGTTTTCATCAGGGACCTGTTTCCAGTAAACCCAGCTCTAACACAGAATGCCAAAGGGATTTCTCTCACACACAGAATGCTGGACTCCTCACAGCACTCTGACCAGAGAGCTGAAAAGGGCCATGGCACAGAGCCCTCCCTTACAGTACCACCACGGTGGCCCCAGCTCCAAGGGGGTACAAGCACACACAGCTTGCTTTGAGCCTGGAAAGAGAATAGAAGCCAGCACTGCAGGAACCCGCTGTGATGGGAGCCAGGGCAGCAGATGGGAGCTGAACAATCTGGACAACACCAAGGGCACTTCTGTTTCCTTCAGCAAAATCCCAAATATGCAGCTAAAGCCCCCCAAAAACCACGAGCAGAACTGAGTGCACAGGTTGTATCATCACCACTCTGTGCTTGAGGTGGACGGTTCATATTACTGAGCAAACAACTTCTGCATCTAGTACGGGATGGGTATACGATGCCCTTGCAGAAAAATCACCATTCTTCTATGACTTGAAAAATTCATCTTAGGGCTTTTTCAAGTTTCCGGGTTCTCCTTGACGAGAGGCCCAGTTCTCAAATCTCTGTGAAAGGGCCCAAAAAAGGACATCAATCCTTCATCCCACTTTAGAGACTGGGGTTTTTTCTGCTCACGTACTCCCTGCAGAAATAATATGGCCTATGTTCCTACACAGGTTCTCAGGAAGCTCCAGAGCAGTCAAAAGGGGGAAAGAATCAAGGTCTTCCTGTAATAGATATACAGCAGAAACTATCAAACAACTTTGTGGATTTTCCACTGAAGCAAGAGCTGCTTAAGCACTTTTCACTTAAAAATTAGGTGGCAAACATTTACCTATAGCCTTAGTTTCAGTTTCTTGAATGCTTCTAACAGCATAAGTTTTTAAGCAACACAGAATAATGCTCCAAATTTAAACTGTAGGTTGGATTTAGAGAAAAAAGCAGTAAGATTTTCTAAGACAAAGGATGGCCGGAACTCCATTTCCAAAATCTGTGTTTCTCCAGCACACCCTCTTGTACACCTGATCTGTCACATGCTGGTGTTCTCCTACGACTCCTGAGTCTTTAGTAGCCACCTTAAAGAAGGGCACAAGAGTTATTCAGTCCCAATTCTTCCTTATGTACTTTTCCCAAGATCTACAGATCACCAGTATGAGCAAGAGCTGGTTACTTCACATCCCTCTTCTGCAACAAGCTGGTTCGGATCATGTTTCTGCCTCAGCAAAGGTAACAGCAATCCTTTTCCCAATTCCAGCAAGTCCATGAAGAGGCAGAGCTGGGTGCAGGTCCACAGCATGGGGGTGCACTGGGACAGTCTGACCCTGGCCAAGGCTATCGGCCTTGCTTTGCTTGCAAACCACAGGTAGAACGGAGAGGCAGCAAGAGGGGAAAGAACTCATTTGGAAGAGCTCTTGGCTCCTGCATCTGCACCTTATGCTGGACAGGATGGGGCTGGATGGAGAGAACGACTGTGTTTATCCAGCATGTTTACACAGAGACTCTCTCTCTTCCCAGGAAACATTTAATGTGTGATGCCACCCAAAAGTGCCTGGCACCTGGAGAAACGCTGGGCTGGGCTGACTCTCAGCTGCTCCTGCACTGGACGGACACCAGTGTTTGTAGAGGTGGTACTGGCCAGCTGCCTGGCACAGGGCAGCTGCAGAGAGAGGATTTATTTCTCCTCAGACTTAGCCCCTTTTGTTGCTGCTGGGCCATGTTTTCCTCCCACCTGCTCAGGTAAGGAAGGTAAAAGGGAACCGTTTGAGACAAAATGAATTTTTTATGAATTCTACAAAAGAATTACTCAATCTTCCCCTCTCTTCCTGGTCAAAGTCTCCTTCCTGGGAGGAATTTTGGGCAAGTCATTGAGTTGGTTGGGGCTCTTTTTAGCAAATTTACACCTGAAGCATCCTGCAGGAAAAGGTAATTCCAGTTCTGACATGCAAAATGTCATTTAACAGCTTTGCTTTGACCCTCACACACACAAGGACACCAGAATACTGCACAACCAACATCCAAACTGTTATAAACAGTTTTGTAGGAACAGCAGAGCCTCAGAAGGGGCAGGGATTTTGTAACACTGACAGCATTTTACTCAAGCCTGCTTTACCTGTGGGACCTCTGTCAAGTCTCATTCCATGCAAACACCAGAGTATGCCAGTGCAAACTGTTTGTTGAGGAGGTTAGAGTCTCCATTCAAGAAGGAGTTACTGCTGGGAAGCTGAAAAAAGTGATTTCTGTTGAAGCTCTGCTTCTCCTCCAGCACTTGTTCCATGCAGATAGTTTAACTCTGCTGCACTAAAAAGACACCCAAAAATCAGGGTGAGGAGTGCCCGGGCTGAAGGGCAAAGTCAGCTTTGTGGGGAGGGCAACTGGGAGCTGATTAGATGAACATTAAGAACAGGTCCATCATCTTGGACATTCCCTTGTCACACATTGCTTGACAAAGCACAACTGGCCTTGGAAACCAGGAAGAAGTGAAAGGATAAAGGCAATGGCACAGGGCCAGCTTCAGCTTCTGGGCATGGAAAGATGACCTGAGCCATCTACTCAAAACTTGTATCTCCTGTTTGTTGACTAGTGGACCCTGTACCACCAGAGCAGCACCGGCTGCTCCGGTACCAAACGGTGCTGGTGGTTTCTGTGCCTTGGACCATGGGCCAAACAAGAGACAGACCTACTCAGCTCCACTCTTTTGCCAGGTACATCTCAGAAATTGTCACAGCTTTACACCCACTGCATCAAAGCCCCTGAAAATTCCAAACTTCTGCAGTTATCGGAAGTTCATTTCATTAAAAAAACTTCATATATATTTAACAGGGTACAAGTGCGAATGCTCCTTCCCATATGGCAGGAGGAGGTTTTCCAATGCACAAACTATTCCTAGGAAGTTATAAAGCCAAATACAGATTTCCTGGAAGAAAATGTACAGCTCAAAATTAGTATGTGCAGAACAGGCCCCACACAAACACACGTTACTGAGCACTGCGGGCAGCAAACCCTCCTGACTGGGCAGGGAGTTGGAGCCCTGATGGCCAAAATGCCTCTCCAGCTCTGCTCCTTTCAAGCAGAGCAACTGTGACAAGCATTTGTCTCTGTTTCTTCATCAGTTAAAAGCTGTTTGGGACTGGGCTGAATCAGACAGATAGGGAGGTGAAATTGCCACATCTGGTCTCGGAGGCAACCAAGTCAGAAGTCAAAGGCTTCTGGCCCCATGGCTGGGTTTTATTAGAGCACTAAAAAGGTACAAACAGGACAAGATAACTCTAAATAGAGAAAAGGCAGGCATGTCACATGAGGCAAATCAAATTAAAAGCTCAAAAGTAAATCCCTCTGCCTGTGTCTAAAGCCTCCTGGGAAGATTTCTGCTCTCCAGTTTATTCCAACAACTTTTAGTGAGTTCCTAAGCAACACAAACCCCACAACCTTTTCACCTGTCCTCTGCAGCTTTGTGGCCAGTCTACACCCCACAGCCAAGAGGCTTTCCAGTGTCTGGGAGGCTGCAGGTACATAATTTGGCTTCCACACTCCTGCCTGGTGCCCCACACTCTCAGGCAGCCCAGCATTCACCAGCATTCCTGGGAGAGCAGCAGTCTAGGGCTCAGTGCAGTCAGGAGCTCTCATCCCAGATCACCACCTATAGTGGAGGGGTGAGCTCCCTCGCATTCTGGGGAATTTGGAGGACAAAAGGCATGTAGGATTGGACAGGGCTTTTCCCCATCCTCAGAGCTGTGACCCACAGCTGGGCTCCAGGGTTGCGGCACCAAGGCTTTGACCCGTTGTCCTACACAGCAGCACTACTTGAGGAAGCTCTCAACTTAGTCAGCAAGTGATGCTGGGGTACAGCCTGTCAGGAATTCCCCAAGGAGATTTCTCAGAGGGCTGATTCACTGAGGTCTAATCCAGCTATGGGAACAGAACAGCTTCAGCAATCTCCCAGTTTAACATTTTGGGAGGAGGAGGCATCTTGGAACAGGCCAGAACTGTTCTTGTTTTAGAAGGTTTGGATACCTTATGTGCCTCTTCTGCTGCTGCCAACCAGTTTGGATTTTTTTGTCAATTACCAGGAAACACAAAATTACAATAAAACTCACTGCAGTTTGGGAGGAAGATACTGAAAATCAAGATCTTGAGACAATCTTGCATCATGAGAAAACTTCCTCTTCGCTTCAAATCCATCCCTCTGATCCAAAAATGAAGATGAGACTGCATGAACGTTTGTAACTCCCAGAGAGACTGACTCTTTCCAGCAAAGTCTAGAGTCATGGGCTGAAACATATAATGACCAAAGACAGGACGAGGGATATGAAAGTAAGGAAATAAGGCTCTGAATTTTCTAAGCAGTGGTTTATGTTGGTAAAGTCCAAATTCAGTTGGACTGCTCCCAGACCAACATTTTGGGTTGAAGCTGAGACACTGGGTCAGAGTCTAGTCATAGATTTGATCTCTTTGAGCAGTTTGCTGGTGGCACGTGTTAGAACAAGGGAACAGCCTCAGGGCTGCTCTAACTTCATGTGGTCACTGTGGTCTGGACTGAGGGATTAGGACAACACAAAGCCAGGCTTTGCCCCAATGGAGGCAGTGTTCAAGGAGAAGCAATTCCAGTCTGTGTCATCAGCAGGAGGAACAATGGCGCAACAGCCTCTACCCACACTTCTCTCTGCAGGGCAGATAAAGCCAGCCTTAAAAATTCCCACAGGAGGTTTAATGGCCTGATTACACTGGAAAGTCTGGGGTTTGTGGCTACAATTTCAAAACAAGTCCAGCCTTCACCAGCAGCAGCTGATTTCCTAAGGAGTTCAGTGCCCTGCATAGCAGGAAATAAAAATGAGGCAGCTGTAGGAAGAGAAGGAGAGTGTAAGAGAAAGAGAGACACCACTGAAGCAGCTCAACTTTTCTCAAGTTATAATGAGGGTAAAACTCGGAAAGAGCACGAAGCAATCTGAAAATCAACACAGATGGAAAAAAGGATGCTTCTGCCATTATGATCTCTGGCAGAGTCCTGTTTTTCTGCCACAGATTTCTTGTATGCTCCGGGCAAGCTATTATTATTATTTCGCCTCTGTGCAGCCTCAGCCCAGTGAGACAGGAGCATAACTACATTATTTGTGGAGGAGACAATCTCCACCCCAGTGCAAACCAGACAGGCTGTGGCACTGCTAGGGAGCAGGCACCACGACACCCCTCACATCCAGTGTCACCCTGCAGAAACCATTTGACTGTGATTTCTGACCCACTGCACGTTTTTCCCATCCAGCAAAACTGCTGATTGGGAAAGTAAATGTGGACAGCCTGGGCAGATGGTAACTTCACACCAGGCTGTTGTAAAGACACAGGAAAATAAACACAGAAGGTACAACTGGAACATGATACTTCAGTCTGATGGTTATCTACAGCTACCTGCACTAGGTAAGTCTTTCCAGGGACACTGTGCTCTTTCTGGCCCACAGCTGTCACACACTGAGCCTCCTTCACCGTGCTAGCACAGGCATTTCAGAGACCCACAGCCTCGTGGATTTGTGCCTGCGCACAAGAGGCAGTTCTGTCTACTAGTGTGAAAAATTTGAACTCTCAAGGAAGCAGAGGAAAAACAGCTCGGGTACTTTTCTGTCCCTTTCTCAGAACTGCTGAGGGAAGTACTTCCAAGTATACCAGCTAAGGAATTACCCCAAAACATTTCTGTGAGACTCAAAGGAAATGTGTGCTAGAGACCTGCTTGCAAGAAGAAAATACACATGGAAAGTTCCGTGCTCAGAGCAATGAGGTTGGTTGAGCCCTGCCAATCCCCTAAAACTAAAGCTCTACTTACTGCTACCAGGTTTTCTCACTTTTTATGGAAAAAAATAAGGGTTAGCAAGCTATGGAAAAGTCCCCAGATGATGAGGGTCAAGGGAAGGTATTTGTCAGCAGGGACACCAAAACAACTTGAGTTTCTATTTGTTTGCTTGTTTTAAACAGGTTAGTTCTGCACAAGGTCAGTAAATAAAAAACCTACATCCACCATCCCATAAATTGCAATAAGCTAATTAAGTCATAATATTTGTAATTCAATATACACTGTGCACAGGGAAACATTAATGAATTTTACATAACAAGCAAGCAAAGAACATTACTTGTCAGATAGCCTCAGAAATTCATTAAACAGTCTTTTAAGAGAAGTGGCTCAAGTGCAGAGCACTGAAATGATAACAAAACCTATTAAGGAGCCTGTTTAATTAAGCACTTGCTGGCACATCTGACACTTATACAAGGTGTTTGTGCTAAGACAAATGAAGTCTTTCTTTTGCTGTACAGCCAAGGAGATTGTAGACAAGTCTATTCTTAAAACACAAAGATAACTCTGTGACTAAGCAGCCAAATACCACACTGTGGAAAAATCTATACAGGCGCAAAGGGAATTGTGCATCTTTTCTGTAAAGGCCTAGATGAGCCTTGTGCATACTCCGAAACGGCTGAGTGACACAGTTTGACTCAGAGTCACACCACAGATATCTGTGACATCCCAGAGGAAGATAGAAACAGCTCATGCTGGGCTGCTCAAGTTTAAAAGGCTGCTCTTGAGGAACTCATAAAACACCAGCAAACCCCAGGGGGTGGGCCAAGGAGGGTGCTCCTTGCACCCATGCAGAAGGGACAGAGAAGCAGGGAGATCTTGTGCCTCCCTAGGGCACATTGTAGCCCTGCTCTGCATCTTCATTTTCTCTCCTGCTTGTGTTGCAGGAACTGCAGTGCACTGAACCCCGTGCAATGCCCAGGATTTATCATTTTAACAGACATGCTAAGGGTGGCTCGTACACGGATCTCTTACACAGTGATGCCTGTGAGGAACAAACTGCCTGGCAGCACAGAACACCCATCGTTCACTCCCTCAGAGCCACGACAGGGACAGAACTCTAAATACGTTCCAGTCAAACCACTCACGTGCTCCACATGCTCTGCAAACAAAATACCATTTCATATTCTTCACCAGAAACATTTCTCTTCCTGTCCTGTCCTTCTCCTGCTGCTCCTCTTTGTTGTTGATCATTACGTACAGCACATGCATCTTAGTTTATTACCAGCTATTGCTTAATCATCATCTCACCAGTACTTTGGGGAAGTTTTATTGCAACTGACCCACCAGCACTGAAATCTATACAATATTCTCAGAATACGCTGTAATTTATCCTTGAAACAAGGCAGTTGAACCAGCAGACCCAGGAACTTCAATTAAAATCAGTCTGATCCCACCTCCTGCCCATGGGCACAAGTTGTCATCATCTGTCAGCTGAATCAACTTGTGTTGGAGATAGTCCCCTTATTTGTTTGTTTGGAAGCTATGAACTTGGTTTAATTCCTGTGTGTTCATTTAAGAGTTGGACTCAACAATCCCTGTGGGTCCCTTCTATCTCAGAACATTCTATGAAGTCTCTGAAGCTCCCTCATGCTGCTGAGCTTCCTGGTCAACACCTTTGGCTGCAGGGTTTTCACACAAGTTTAACAGATCTCAGTGCTATAAGCAGATTCCAGTAACAGCCTGTGCTTCTCTCCTGCTCAGCCCTGCTCTAGTTCTCTTGGATTTTAATGCATGAGTCTGGGACTCCTGAGTATGCAATTCCCCTGCTGACCTGGTCAGCCACTTCATACCATCCTCTACCATCCCAGTTTCTTTGTAGGCAGCACTTCACTGGGAGAGTACCAGAAGCTACCAGTGAAAGTAAGTCATTTCCCTTCCTCCAAACTTTCTCGCAGGGCAAGTTTTCTCAGCTCTCAATTCCTGCATTTTGAAAACTCCAGGTCCCTTACAGCTTATCCAGATGACACCTGTGTCTCCACAGTTTTCCCCAGTCCTACAGACCTGTGCACCCTGCAAGCAAACAGCTCCATAAATAACAGGCTGGGATCCAGCCACTAGTGCTGTGTTTGGGCAGGAGCTTGCACAGCATTCCCTGCTGCCATGTGGTCTGTCTCTCCAACATCCAGCACTGCTCCGTGCAAGCCTATCTACATGAACCGACACTGCAGAGTTTTCTGAAACACTTCAAACAAAAGCATGGTCAGAGAAGCTCTGACTTCCCATTAACCTGGGCAGGCACTCAGGAACAGGCAGCCAGGAACAACAGGCCTATCACTTGAACAACTTGGGCAAGAAGTCAAAAGGCAAGCACCAAAGAGGTGGAATTGCACCTGAAGAAGGGCTGAGAACTGGAGGGGAAGGTAGAGCTCTTTCCCCATATATGGATAAAATAGCCAGTCAATAAAATCCAAATCACTGGTTCACTCTCAATCACCTTCAACTCAGGAGCTCTCAGGGTGGTGATGCTTCCAAACAGCACCCAGCACACCACCACGTGCCCTGAGCCACATCTCAATGCATTGCTCACCAAGTTCTCAGTAAAAATACTCTTGAGAGGTGCTTTCACAGCTTGGCCACAGGCCCACAGATTCAAACTGTTCAGTTTTTAGCAGTCTGNAAAAAAAAAAAAAAAAGTAGAAACCTATCATATGCATGAGAAGTGAGGCATGTTCTCCCTTCTTTCCCCTCTCATGCTTGCAAAGTGAGCAAGCTTCCCAAAGCAAAGAAACTCCAAACCTGTTCCACCAGGACAGCTCTAACTTAATTTCAGAGAGCTTCCTCTCCTGCTCCCCAAGCCCCAGTCAGGAGTAACAATCCGCACCTAACGGGGCAATCAGTGGATACCTGCCTGGCATAGACCAGTCAACCCTCCCTGCACCAGGTGGCCAAAGCCACAAAATCACCTGTCTGTTTGCCAGGCTTTATTCCAAGCACAGCTTTATCACCAATTCTGTGCTTTTCTGCAACGGAGCAACACAAGAAACAAAGAGGAGGGTGGAAAGTCTGAATACGGCAGTGCTGACAGAATCACTGCATTTCAAAAGCCTTTATAACCGGTTATTTACAAACCTAAGGGCTCCAAGTACCCTATTCCTGCGCATTTCAGACAACCCTATTTAGATGTACCTGGGTCTAGGGTCACCACGAAGGAGAGCAGGGGAAACCTGACCCTCCCTATAATTCCTGAAAGCATGCATGGCATGCTTTTTTCTCCTGGCATTTACAGCCAAGAGAGAGATGCTGGTAGGCAGTCCCTAGCAATGAAAGGTGGAGGTGTCTGCCCAGGATTTAGCAAAGCAGCTCAGCTCAGTCACCCATGGCATGTCCCCCTCTTCCTGGCTGCTGGGCTGGCAAAACCAGGCACAAGCCATTGCTTGGGTTCACACCTTCTAAGCCACCTGCTGTCACTGCTTCTCCCTGGTCTCTGTTCTGAAAGGAAGACAAAATCCTGAGCAGTGGTTTTTAAAACTAGAGTGCAGGTGCAGCCTGAGAGCAACCCCAGGCTGACCCCACTCAGCTGAGGGGTAAAGTTTTTACAACAGTAACAGTAGCTGGCAAGAAGAAAAGTCCAGACAAGGTTAGCCTAAGAGCTTAGGGAAATCTGTTTTCCAAACATTAGTTGCCATCTTCCTTGAACACAGTACCTGAAGGGCTCCTCCAGTGATTCTCGTCTTCATTTCAGTACAGTCTTCTTATCAGGGAAGTCATCAAAATGGTCTGAAAGTCCAGAGGATTCCCAAGTAATAGTTCACTGCATTATCAGAACTCTGCATCTTCTCGTCACCCACACTGATGCAAAGTTAATTGAATAATGAAAGCAATTCAAATTACCCACAGCTTGTTCCTATCTCTGCTTTCAATTTCCTCCTGATTGAGGCTGACTGAGGAATGTCTCACCTGTCTCCTGGTGCCAAATTTTAGGCCAAGAGGGAATTTTCCCTGGAAGACATTGTCCAAGAGGGCTGCATTTCACCCTTTCCTCTCCTGAAAATTGTTCAAGTGCTGAGCTTTTCAGGACAGTGGGATGGATTTTTTCTCCAGGACTCCCAGCCATGAGTGCTCTGCATTTCTCTTGCTCTCCCTTTGTGTTGCAGAATTGCTCTTTCAGACTTTTTTGATCTAAAGGTTTTAAGGTAACTGAAGTGCCTTGTGGAAGAGGCAGATCAAAATGAAGCATTTTTCTCCCCTTTCCACCATTTCCACTAGTTTCACTAAGAGCACAAGTCCATCAAAGTGACTTCAGGCTGCAAGCCCCTGCTCAGCAGAGCTGGCAAAACACATTTTAGAAACCAAAATTCACAAGTTCTGTGCTTTTCACCACTTGAATCATAAGGGAAGAAAAAAAAAAATCATTCACCTACTGATGATCCAGGGACAGAAAAGCAGCTCTGCATGGTGGATGTTTTCCAGAGCCAATGTCCCAAGCTCACAGGAGCTGTCGTTAAACCTAAGTTTTCCCCGAAACTCTCAACATAATTCAATGGTACAATTATCTCTGAGTGTGTTATCATGAGTGATGCACTCAGTTATGCTTTTTGGTTATTTGGCATATATTTATAAATTTTGAGCTCTTGTACAGTTTTAGGGCTAGACAGTCTTCCAACAACAAAGAAAAATCTAGCACTTAGCTTCTCTGGTTTTAGAGCTAGAGGCAGGGTGATGTGCCATGCAGCAACACCTTATGCATTTAATACCTCCTGTCATCTAGAAGCCCAGCTCTGGCAAAAATACAATTGTCATTTTCAATTTAACAGTCAGCATTAAAATAAAAATTACTTCCTAGCACATTCATTGAGTAAGAAACAACAAAATGTCACTTCAGAACTTGTGTGTTTCTAATTAATTCTGACAGAGCTAGCTGGGCTTCAAAGGTGAAAATCTGTTTGGTTCTCAGAGCAAGGAACTCTTTGGCAAAGACACTACAGCTGAGGCCAGGATCAGGTACTGGCAATTGCACCGGACACATAGACCTAGGCTGGTTTATCTTGGGTCTGGGTAGAGAAACGGGGCCCTCAGGTGCTTCTGAGGGCACACATGGCAATGGAACATCTCAGAACACAGGGAAAAGCAGAAATAAAAGGTGATATACAGAAGCAAAGCCATTCTGATAAAAGCTACAGGGGAAAAAAACCCCTGACCTGAACAATTTGCATTCCAAACAGTACAGCTTTAAGAGATGAAAACCACATCTCACTTCCCAAAACTCTTGATGAAAAGAAAACAAACGCAGTGAAAAAAATGCAGGGGGAATTTTGACACTTCATCATACTTATCAAAGTCTGGTACATAGATAAGACTGCTTTGGTCTTTCACAGTAACCAAATTACAGTCTTTCCCCATAAACCCTCAGAAACATGGTTTCTTGCCAGTGATAAATCTCATCCCTATTTGTACCTTTTTGGCCCTGTTTTCCATGCCCCCACAATGGTGTTTCACTAGGAAAATACTCTATAGGCTGCCAAAGAACAGTGTCTCCCCGTGACCAAAGCACCAACCATAATCCTCAAATCATTATTCCCATTTTCCCCACACCAAAACTTTAGTCCATTTACCTCTTCTTGTTTAACAAAACACAATCAATCAAAGCTCCCTCTCTTCCTCCTGTGGGTGATGGTTTGGGAATCTGATTTCCATTTCAGTAGTTCCCCTGAACTTACACAATGCCAAAAGGGAGCATTTCAATCATCTACTCGGCCCTTCAACAGTACAAATTTCTTGTGGGACAGAGGGAAATGAAGGATTAAAAGGTCTATTAGCACATCTTGTTCAGCATCATAGGATGTGGTGGGTAGTTCCTCCCCGCCCCCCACCAGGAGGGACCAGAAAAGCAATTACTATGAAACAGTTTGTATTTTATAAGTGTTTTCTCCTGTGGTGACACCGTGGACAGTCCAGGCTGTCGGAACAAGTCTTGACAGAGGAGTTCTGCTGTGCCTGGAGAGCTGGAAATACTTTCCTAACACCAGGACAGCTCCAATGCCTTCCCCGCATTAGAAACTTAGGTAAACTAGGGATAATTTTAGGATCTTATTTATAATCATTGCAGGGATATGTTACTTTAAATTTTACTTAGGCAGAATAGTTACAGTAATGATATAGACATTTAAGATCTCTGAAGGAAGAAATTGTTAGCCAAAGTGAAAGAAAAAAGAAGACTAAGTTTAAGAGCAGTTTTACAATAGTTAAGTCACACAACCCCCATTATCTGGGTAAGTGAATTATGTTTCACAAGGGATCACAAGAACATTTTCTTCAGCTTTGATTCCAATTGTTCACATCTCCCCAGCTTCAGATGTCCAGTTTAATCCAGTCCTGAACGTCAAGCAACACAACAGCACTCTTCTGTGACTGTGTGGAAAAACCAACTTTTTTCTGTAACAATAAGATTCTTCAGCCCTGATTTGTCTCCACAATAGCTAGAAAAGCTTCAAAGGAGCCCTGTGTGAATTATTACTTTGACAAGGACCTACCTGGAGGTTCTATGTGTAGACTACTAGTAGGACCTGTGTAGAACATCCAATAAAGCTCCTCTGGGCTGTAGCTGGGCTGCTGGGTCACCAAATCCCTTCACTTGGGAAGAAACGAGAGCAGGGACTCCCAGTGAAAACAGTTGTCCCACTTTACCCTTCAGTGACAAATGGCGATCTCCAAAACATCACAGACATCTCCCAGCCATCCCCAGAGCAGCTCTTACACTCCACCCTCTGAAGTACACAGCACACAGGGAAGGATTTTGCTATAAATCTCTGAAGGTTGGCAAGAGCTTGCAACCTTCAATATCTGCAATCATAGGTGAATCTAGGAGCCTATCAGAAAAGATGAAAAATAGGTTTTATTTGCCATCAGTTTGAGACAAGCTCAGCAAGGAAAATGAGGGGAGCAGGAAGGATTAGCACAACCCAGTGCTAAACTACGGATACACACCACAGGTGAGAAGAGGTTTCTTGCACTGCAAGCCCCATGCAGAGCCCTCTGGGAGGGGCAGTCCCCTCTGTACAGCTCTCTCCATCCCCCTGAGACAGCAGCAGCTGGCAGGAGCTGCCACGCTCAGCTAAAGACCTCCGCATTTCCCAGCCCTTTGGGAGGAAATGAACGGCGTCTGGAGCACCAAGTGAGTGGGGCCATGCGGCAGTGCCTCTCCAAGGAAACCTCTGCTGCCTCCCTTGAGACGCTGCCCTAGGGCAGGAGGTACAGCTCAGCTTAGCTGGGCCTGGCCTCCCATGGGACAAGGCTGCAGCAATTCAGTTTACACCTTTTACAGCCTTATCAGTGAGGAGGCTTTGCTTTCACAGGTGGGCTCTTGCCACTGCACATCCCCTCCCCAGGGGCTGCTCCCCACCCTGCCCCTCCTTTACCACCCCTGTTCTCTCAGCATTTTCTCCCCTCCCTTCTCATAAAACTTAGTTATCTAACCTGAGCATTTTTCTTGCCTTAGTCTGGTTCTTACTCTTGGAGGAGCCATTTCCTCCTGTCTGTTGTTGATTGTTATTATTTCTGCTCTGTAAATGCATCTATCATGATCTTTTCTTCCAAGGCATGAGCAGTCACAAGTTCCTCATATTTTTCAGGGAACCTGTTTAGCAAGGATTCTGCAAAAGAATAGTTTCCTTTCTTGTCCTGGAAGGTGGCAAGAGTCACAGTACAGGGCAGCTTGCTGATTGCAGAAGAAAATACTAGAACTATTAGCAGCTTAAAAAGCAAACAAGAAACAAACCCCCTAATCCCCAAACATCCTTTCCTGAGGCTGGACAGAAGCTCCTGCCTGGCCAGCCTGCTGAGTTGAGAAACACATCACATCCAATGGCTGGAATGCTAATTAATTTTGCAACTAATGAGCTGGTGATAACACATTTACCACACTGGAGATATGAAGGAAGGCACAGCTTTGATGCACAGTGTCACCTTCCCCAGTGGGCAGACAGGATATCCCCAAGGCCACATGCTCTTGTTGTGCTGTGCTGGTAGTTGAGGAAGTGTTTCACACCATGATGAGTTTTTCCAAAGGATCACCTCTCCATAGAGACCTCTCAAGGGTCAGGGATCAGGAAGGGCTGGTAGCTCCCTACAGGATGAGGAGTCGAGGAGGATAACTCAGTCAGCAGGGCAGGGCTCCCCCATTCCACAGGACATAAGTGAGACCAGCAGCCAAGCCTGGGGATGGCAGCCAGGGCCAACTCAGAGCCCAGATCATTCGTGTGATACAGCACATCAAGGCAGGAGCTCAAATGCAGGTCAGCCAGCTCCAGTGACAGTAACCATGGTCAGACACAGTCTAGTGGTCACCAGGCAGGCCTGATGCCAAACTGGGAGGTCAGTTCATGGATTGGGGTCCCAATGCGAGGCCTGTGGCCAGGCACAGGCATGGCTGTATGGAGCAGTACATCGACACCACAGCTCAGAGAGCAGCGGAAAGTCATGGACTGAGTTTAAATGGAGCCCCTGAACCCGCGGGCAGGGGAGTGGCTGGAGGCCCATGACAGGCTCGTCAGGCTAATCACACTCAGGGCCCTGACACTTCATCTCCACAGCCCTGGCCAGTATCATGGCCAGATATTGAGAGATGCCCGCACAGCCCATGACATCTCAGCACCAGTGTTCATACCAGGTAGCCCAGAGCTCACAGATGGATTTTGCCACTGTCCCCTTAAGATGCAAACTCCACAGCCTTCACAACAGGCATAAGTGCCCCTTGACCTCAGAAATAAGAGGGATGATATTCCATATTACAGAGCAGCCTGTGTCTGAGGCATCGCAAGAAGGTGAAGCAATAACCAGGAACTTCTTTTCTTCCCCACATGCTGATGTGCCTTGGGGCAGGGAAAAGCAGCTGCAGGAGCAGCAGGGCACCTCCCAGCCCATCAGCACAGCAGCACGGAGGCAAAGACAAACAAAGATGCAGGAAGTGATTATGCCTTCCGATAACAGAGCTGCGAATCTGAGTAAGCAATTGGTGATTCGAGCTGGTGCTAAGCGGGAGGCTTTCATCGGAAACAAACAACCTAAACCCAACAACACAAGGGTGGCAGTTGTTCGTACCAGTGAGGGAAGTTAAATAACCTTCCCCGGTGGATACTGCAGAAGCGGGATGTGTGGGATAAGACTGACAGTAGCATTAGAGAGGCTAGAAACTGGCCAAGACACAACTGGCGCTCACACACAGACACTCTCATCATTCAAGAGGAGAAGTTCAGTGTTCCAGGAGCATCGTGGAATGCTCCTTTCTGGGTGACATTTAACTCAGTCTTCAGACACCAGACAAGAACACACTCTGCAATAACTGGAGATGTCCAATAATCCAAACCAGAAAAAGCTTTCCATTCTCTTGCTGAGCTGTATCCCTGCCATGATACTCTCTGACCCTGGGTCAGAACATACAAGCTTACAATCAGAAAGATTTAATGAAAAGCATGCAACAGCCAGAGATCCTGCTGCCAGGGGAGGAGGGGAAGAGAGAGAAAGAGAGGAAAAATACATCAAATGGCTTATAAAGAAAGAAGCATGTGCACTTCCCAGCAGAGGATACAGTCTTTTAAGCCATCCCACTTGGGGGAGCTTCCCCTAACTCTGAGGCTTCCTTGAAGGCAAAAGATAAACAGATCGTGGGGCCAATATAAGGGCTGTGCAGATGCACAAGTCTCTTAGAAGGTCCCTTTTGAATTGCCTTGGCTTGTTCTTCAAGCTCAGAGGGAAGGTTAAGTTGAAGTCACCTGCTCTCTGATTCCCTGTGTACACACTTGAGCCATCACAAAGGGAGAGGCGGGTTCTGCCAGGGACAAGATTTACGCACTTAATCCTTTTGAAATGAAAAATAAAGGGAAAAGTCCTGCAGTTCTGCTTTCAGAAAAACAGCTATGGGAATATGCATTTCCCTGACACAAGTTCCATGTAGACATGACATTTAACAGTCCTCAAAAATCCCTCTGAGGAATTGTCAGACTTGCTGATACCAGTTTGTGGAAAGCAGAGAGTCTGGCTTCCGATTCTGAGAAAACCAACAGCCAGCACTGCTCCTTTGGGTTGGTTGTGCTCAAGAGCAAATGGGACAAAGAGACATTCCCACATCTTCCAACACAGAGCTTCTTTTTCATCACCAGTCCAGTCCAGCTCTTGCCAAACTCTCTCAATCCACCTGTCCATTTACAGGCAGCTGAAATTTTTCAAGAAAATACAGCTTGCCAAAGATTATGCTTCCAAGCCCCACCATAGTGCCTCCCTTTAGACCTCCCCTCTGCCTTCTGGCCCCTCTTGTGCCTTATGCCTCCCCAAAAGTCCTCATTCATCAGGGGATACTTCCCTGAGCAAGCTGAGACTTTCACATTTACTGCTTATATGGTCAGGGAGGGCATTAAGGAAATAATCACTGAGACTGCAGATAATTTAGGAACAGCCTTTCTAAGGAGATCCTTGGGATATTCTAGGAAGCTGTATTTGTGCTGATGCTTCTTTTGCAGGACTAAAAAAACTAACAATATTGTCTCCAGGCTTAAGTGTCTCAGAACTCCTACAGCAGCCATAGGAGTCCACAGCAAGGATCCACCCAGCCCACCACGGTGTCCAACATAAACTATGAGTTGACACCTAGGAAAGAGGACGAATAGGTCAAAAATACATAGTGCTTCCTCCTCAAACACAAATTATTTACTTAGCCTTCAATCATTTTCAGCTGTAAAGATTTTTTTTGGCCTTAGAGGGTTTGTCTGTTCAGTGATCTCTAACAATCTCGGTTTCAAACACTATTGTCCTCCTTTGAACAGAAGAATACACCTTGGACCCACAACACCCTGTGATTAGAAGTTCTCTGGGTCTTCTAGTTGGTACATCCAGAACCAGCTCCCACCATTTGTTTGAAATCTGCCCACATTTGTTGGGCTCCAATTCTTGCACAGGTAAAGGTAGGAACAGGCAGTTCCTATGCATTTGCTTCATGCACCTCCAGATTTTGTAGGTCTCTGTTACATTCCCCCTCAAATCATTCCTTTTCCAGGCTGAAGTATCCCAGAATGCTCTGTTGCTTCTTTTATGGGAGTTTCCACATCTGGACTCAGAAGGTCACCCACAGCAGAATGGGATGCAGTATGATGCTTTCCCACTTTTGGAGTGCCATGTTCTTCAGAAGTGAATTTGACTTGTGCTTTCTCAAGGTTTTACAGAAAAGAAAGAAAACACAGACAGACATTTCCTTTTTCAAACTCACTTTTCCTTCATTTAAAATGAAAGAGAACACTTTGAAAGCAGAACAACTTCTCTTCTAAAAGCACAAAGATCCCCTTCTCACAAGAGCCAAACAAAAGATCATGACTCAGACATGGGGCTCTAACTTCCTCATCCTATGACCCAAACCGTTGACCTCCAACATTCCCTGCTTCTCTGAGGGTGTCATAGGTCTGCCTGATCTCCAATCTGTTGGATTGATCTCAGAGGTCCACAGCACTTCTCAAATACCATTTGGTCAACTCTAAAGCACTCAGAAGCAGCACCTTGGAATTTGAAAGTTTGACCTTGCAATTGTGACTTTCTTTTACACACAAGATATTTGGGAGAGCAGGGAGGGCAGGGTAATGACTGGTGGAGAAGGTGCTGTATTTACAGAATACAGCCATCAAAACCTCCCCAGCCATCCATGGACTTCAGGAACCCCTCCCCTCCAGGGCAGGCCAGAGGGATTTCCTGGCTAATGTCAGGTAAGGAAAGATTTCTGCTGAAAAACTGCATGTTGAGATGTATTTTATAACCCCCTGATTAGCCCAGAGGAATTCACTGGTTGTCAAGAGGATTTACACGTCCATAGTGCTGGGATGCTTTGGTATTAAATTGCAGCTTTGGCATCGCCCTTAAGTTCAGCAAGTCAAAGGAAATAGTTGCAGGTTGTTGTATTTACTGAGCACCAAATAGGTAATAGGATTACAGACATGCAAAATCAAATTTTGAAAAACTACAAATGAACATTTAGAGTAATTTGAAGGTGTCTCACATTTTGTAAGTATTCAGCAAACAAAATCTTGATTAGAAAACCAGTTTAGTACAGTCCTTTTCAGTACGGCTGTTTTTGTGGTACAGGGCATTTCAGGAGGTCCAGACTTCCTTTCACAGCCTATGGGCGTTCCAGGATCACAAGGATCAGAAACCACTAATTTCCCAAATCTCAGGTCAAATCAAGAAAGAGCTTTGGACCTTCCAGTCACTAGATCAGTCTGTTCTACATCCTTCAGAAACATCAGTGTCCCTTGCAGTTCTTCCAGGCCCAGGCCATGAATGCAGCAAGGTTCCCACTGCCCAGGGCCTCAGCTGAGCTCGGAGTTAATCTCTGACCATGACCATTCTCTCCCACCTGGCAGAACAGCTCCCAGTGGGTGCTCTTGCTTCCAGTAAGAACCAGATGATTCCCCAGCTCTTACATTCCCAGACTGGTCTGGAGACACAAATTCACACAGCCAAGGCTGAAAAACAGTGAGGAAGTTCTCCAGATGAAAGTCTGTGCAGCTAAAAGGAAATCACATTATGCATTATGATGGCATTAGGGAGTTTATTAAAAACAAAATAAGCAAACAAAAGGAGCAGCAGTGGAAGGAGAAGCTTCTGGCCATACTGCCACCAGAAGAAATGCTCAGTAAGCCTTGACCTCAGCATGAAGCCTTTTCAAAGACCATTCCCTGTTTCACATTGGGCATGAACCACCACTCCACATTCTACAGATGCAGCAAGGCATTCAACCTGTTGTAATCTTGATTGCCATCCACCAGCTCAGAGCAATGGGTTAGGAAAGTAGCATTGAGGAGGAGGAAATAGGGATTGCTGCAGAATAGCAATATTTACACTAAAGAATACTTCGTGCCTTTAAAATTACAATTTATAATTAATTTCTAGATATAAAGAAGGCAGCAGGAATAATCATGTTGGTTTCCTGCATAAAAATGTTCTTAGACTTCATCTGATGTCCCAAATCTCTTCTGGCTGAGATAAAAAGACATGGATTCTTCAGAGGCTTCAAGAGACAGAATCACCACTGTATCCCTTGGTAATTGGTGCCAAAAATTATTTAACTGTTGCTATTTAGTCACTGTTAAAACCCCGTACCTTATTTTTCTAGCTTACATTTATCTAAGTTTAATTTCTAGCTGCTGGATCACATTATGCTTTCATCTGTTTTTCATCCACACACAGGCATCCCTTTACCCAATGAAATTCACCCCTGCATTTTAGGCTGACACAGCAAATGACACTCAACAGTTTTGGAAGGAAAGGAAAGCAGGAAGGAAAGGATCCTGCATCCTGCTGCACGTGAAAGGGTGCCACTGAATTCAGACAACCAAGTTGAAAGGTGACATCTGCCTTGTAATTAAGGCTTGCTTAGGGCAATAAGGACAAGCATCATCCCCCCAGATGTTACTGGCGCTTTCTGAAGGGGTGGCCTAAGGCAGCCAGTCAGCAAGGCTGCCAGCAGTTGACTACTTTTAGCATTGCTGTTGAATTACTGCCATCATCAACTAAAGTTATGAGTATAAGGGAGTCCAATAAAAGACAGCAAGCGCCATCAAAGTTGCAGAGAAAGTTTTGTAACCATTCCCCAAGGGGAGACACATGGGCAGGGGTGAGGACATGCACCCCCAGCAGCTCTGCACGACGTGGCTGTGCTGCCATCCACGACCCTGACCCTGCTGCTGTTACTGCTGTGCTTGAGAAACAACGGCAAATTTACCCCTTACCTCAGCATCTGGGCCAAGCTCAAACAGTGGCTGACTTCTCCAGCTGAAAGGTCTCCTGTCCCATGACACAGGCTCTCTGGAGGCTGATGCAGGGCACAACACAGCCAGCTGCGACCAAACTGTAAATGGAGAATTTTGAGAAGGTAAGTTAGAGTCCCATGGGTCTGGCAAGGGCCTAGAGAGGCAGAAAAGGAGAACCCAGCTCTCTTTTTGAGCTGTGGTACCACCATCCATCTCTAGGACAGTGATGCTGTTCACAACCACAGTAGGAAAACATATTTGAAACAGCAATATTCTGAACAGTCTGTCCCCCCTGCCCAGTAATAACACAATGAAAGAAGCAGCTGGTGCAGCCAAATAGCACCAGTTGGCATTATCTAACACTCTGGGCTGAAAATTGTGTCAGAGCTGTTTTCTGTGAAGTTTGGTCATTTCCTTCATGAGGGCATGAGCGCCTGGGGCAGGGGAGCACAGATAACCCTGGCCAGGACCTGCCCAGAAGGCCCCTGCAGGTCCATACCGGATTCCTGAAGCAGCAGCTCTGCAGCAGATCCTTGGGCACCAGCAATGGATTGCTACAGTCTTAGAAAAATAGCTGCCAGGCTTTGCTCTCCCAGTCACAGCCTTGATACAAGCCATGTGGGCAAGATGAGTCTTGGCAAAGAGGGCACGTCTGAGTGTTGAGATTAGGAATTTCCCCACTCTGGGCCAGTGGAGAAACAAAGAGCAAAGGGGAACCAGTCCACTACATTTAACTGCGTGGTTAGACCAAACAAATCTACTTGCCTTATGTCTGTTGTCAAGATGTGGAGGATTTTTTCCATTAGAGAACTGACAGTGGGATATGCATGTGAGATATAGGGAGCAGGTCACTCTCTTTCAGTGTGCCAATTATGACATTTTTTATTTTTAATTACAGGTACTTCTTAGTGTGTGAGAGGCTCCAGACAGGACTGATGCTTGGACAGTTGAGACTCGCCCCCGCAGCCCAGAGCCAGGACAAAGCCAGTCCTCCAGGTAGACTGTGCGTCACAGCCTAGGAAAATTCCTGCTTTCCCTTGTGCCTGAGGCATGTGCACACACACACGTCCCAGATCCAGCTGCAAAGCAAACCTGCTCTAGTTTGGAGTTAGCAGGCAGAGGAAAAAGGCTGAAACCTGACTCTTAACCTCCAGTATTGATTGGGCCCAAGTGTTCCCTTTTCCGTGCCTTGAGACTTTCTCTCCCCGCTCCCCCACATGGACCCCCTCAGTCACAGCGTCACCAAGCTGTATTCACCAACTAATCTAAATAAGCGCCCCGTGTTTCCCAGCCTAGCAGGACGGAAAACCTGTCTGACAGCTGAAGTTCCTGCAAGAAGCATGATGAGGTGCTAAGAAAATAATTGTGCTTACAAATTCTTTGGGCTGAAACAGCTGCTTTTGTAGCTGGATGGGTTTCTGGCTGGCAGTCAGCTCTCCCTACAAGGCATCTCTACAAGACACTCCATTTTCTTCCTGTTCCCTAGCAAGTCCCTGCAGGAAAGCAAAGAAACTGGGATTAAACATATATGACAGAGCCCAGCCAAGACACACAATATGAATTCCCAGACAAAGTGCAAGACAAATATAAGCATCACAGAGGAACAAAACTAATATGGGCTTAAGTCTTGCATGAGCCCTCTGTAAATGAGATCTAACAGCAGGCTGCACCTTCCAGCCTGGCAGATTCCATAAATGTAAGGTCTGCAACACAACAGAACTCACAGAGACACAAGGAATCAGGGATTTAGAAAGAGGCTTTAGGGATTCACCATAAACTTGAAGGACATAGAACCCCTACACTCAAATGGTGGTTGGTGCACTGACATAAAATTAATGGGTTCTCAGAATCGCAACCTAGTGCTGCACAACTGGAGCTACAGGGCTCCAGGTTTTTGATTGGGAAGGGAAGAAATAAGAAACAAAAAGCTTGTCTGAACTGTCCTCTCCCTGTCTGAGACAGGCACCTGGTGGCCTCTAACACCAAAAGAGCACCTGATGTCTGAGTGACATTATCAGTGTATCTCCAGCTGTACTGCAGATGAGTCAACAGCAGGTTAAAGAAGGAATAAAGGAGTGAAGCAACACTGCCCAGCCACAGCCAATCTTATATTCTTAGTTTTCCCAAAATAGTTCTCTGGGGTCCCAGCACAATAATCCAAACACTAAATTTCCGTCATAAGATTAACAAATCTAAAGGCTGCCTTCCACCCATGGAGGATTTAACGTAATACCTACTAGTAAAACCCTCAGGTGTGAAAACCTCAAGTATTTAAGTTGAATGTGGTTCTTCACAGGTTTCTCCTCTGCTCAGGAGGAGCCTGAGACTTGAGGTACCGAGCAGACACACCATGTCCCACTCCCCACAGGGGAAATCCCACTGAATCCAGCAGCAGTCAGCCCAGCAGGAAGCACAAATCTCACAGGAAAGGCTATTCTAGTGATGTTTCCAGGATGGTTTTCCAGATCAGAGACATTTTGGGATCAAAGCCAAGGCAGAGCTGGCCAGCACCTCCAAGATGTTGGCTAAGTGGAAAATCCCCACAATGGTAGAAAGAATAGAGTGTAGACACTTTTTTTGAAGTTTCAATTACTCATGAAAACAATAGGAAGTTTTCCTCTCTCCCTAAAATGCTGCATTTGTGTTGGCAGTGGAGAAAAAGAATCCTCTCCCCATCATACAGGCATATTTCTCTACTAATGAAGTGAAAGAATTTACAAAAACTGAAAAGGAAAAAAAAAATCTGCCACAAGAATAATAATTTTTTACAAGTATTTTTAGTATTCACCATGAATAGGGAATATCAAAGCAACCAAGTCCACTTGATACTGTTGACACTTTTTCAGGAAGCAACCATCAGTGCCACAAGGACATTTTCTGTCATGCTGGCAGGGGGGCAGCGAGCTGCAGACAGCAGCTCAACAAACTCCATTCAAGGCCTTTGTTGAGCTGGGGTCTAAGCGAGGAAATACTAAGGGAAGCCTGGAGCCAGAGTACTTCCCATGAGACAGTGAATCAAGACCTTCTTCCTCCTGTGAGTCAGTGTCACAGGAGGCAAATTGCAGAGGCTTCTGGCTGGCTGGAGCTGCAGCCATGGCACTGCAGCAGACCGGCTCCTCCGGATGCACGGAGACGGGATGGAAGCTGGACAGGAGACCTGCTGGGGAGCGCCTGTGTCGCAGCTGCTTCTGTTCCAAAGCCTGCCCAGCCAGTCGTGCTGAGAAGATATCAAAGGGGTAGTAGGCACCTCTGGCCTGTGCTTCATGCACAATAGTGGAAGAGAATAAAAAAGAACAGCTCAGAAGACTCAGAGGGGAGTACAAGGGATGAGAAACACATGGGTCACAAAGAACATGCAAAGTGCACAAAAACCATGCAATTACCTGCTGTGGAGAAGACAGCAGGATCATCTCCTTTCACAGATCCCTTGAGAAAAAGCAGCCTTTCTGCCACTCCATCCTGCTTCAGAGGCTTTCTTCCACGTCTCTCCTTAGCCTCCTGACTGGTCCTCTCCACCCAGCTCTCCTCTGTCTATGAGCAGAGCAGGGACACTGCTGAAGAGCAAAACAGCTCATGTGCTTCTGAGAAGCCTACATTCCTCTCTAGTCACTCAAACAGCCCAAACCAAAGAGAAATGGTGACTTCATGAGAGAAAACAAGAGCGAGGAGAAAGGAAGATGGTTTATAAAGCCAGCCAAGTATTAGAAAGTAAAGTCATTGCATTCACATATAACACAAAGCCTCCGGTTTGGTGTGACCACATAAGAGCCTGTGAGGATTACTAACAGCCTCTGCCTGGGTTTGCTGCCCACACCCATTCAGCAAAGGGTACCCACAGCTAAAAGAACACGTGTCTTCCTCTTGCTTACTTATTTGGAGCTCTTGTTTGGAAACTCAGCCTCAGAAAACCAAGAGCAGCTATTTCCAAATACTTCTTAGGTGGTTATTCACACACTTGCAATATTCCATAAGCATTTGTCATTGCTGATTATCTTAGCAAGCACTGTTTGCAAAGCAGAAGTGAAGAAATGGTGCAAGGACAAGCAGTTCCCATCCTGTCTTAAAGCAGGCCCTGCTTTTGTGTAGCATGGCTGAAGCACGTGGAAAACCTCTTCCTAAAAAGTTGCAGGGACAGACATCACAAGCTGTCCTCTGATTGAAGAGACAATCTACCTCTCTCTTCCTAATCCTCAACTACTTAGCAAAGCCTTCCCTCTCCAAAGTTTCATATTGTATCAGACATAACAGCCTGCCTAAAAGATGGAGATGGGATGAAACATCAGAAAGAAAAAAGCACGAGTGCAAGGAAACCCTGCAATTTCAATCCACCTCATGCAGTCAGCCTGAAGAACAAGAGGTGAAACCCAAGCTCTGGTGAGAACCACAGGAGTCTGGCAAACAATTTAAGAGCTGCTTCAGGTACTGTGCTGAGGAGGTGCTGCAATCTCCACCCCAAGGATGGAGAGAGCACAAACTGAATTTAAAAATCCATGGAAAGTAAAATGGTGAAGGACAGTAAGTTGAGTTTTAATCAATTCCCACTGCAGGGTTGGCTTCTCCTCCAACCTAGGAGACACTCCTTGTTTTACTCTTTCACTTCAGGAGTTTCTCTCCAGCTGTGAGCTACTCACTGCTCATGTGCTTTCTCCAGAGCGTCTCATCAGCAGCAAACGGCGCTGCATGGATCGTGCGGGAAAGTGTGGTCTCCACTTCTTCTGTCACCAGGGAGACTTCTGTAAACTGCAGAAATTCAGGGATCCCAGGGTCCCACTAGTGAAGAGAAGAAGGGGCACCAGGACTGAGTAAACCAGAGTGACTGGCTTAATCTAACAGCTGCCAGAAGGGCCGGCCTCAATCCCACTGTTACTCTGTACTCTGGTGATGTTTCCTCCATGAGCCGATTCAGAAAATTAACAGTACAAAAAACCACTGCAGCAATGATGGGCTCAGTCACCTGCCCTGGGTGCATCCACCAGTGCATGTGAGACTATTGCTATGAGTGCCCACACCAGGTGTTTTGAGCTGAAGGAGCACTGGACACATTCTCTTAAGAAACTCATTTTGTGCACACTGAACTGACTTTGCTGGGCTTGTGTGCCACTAACCCACCAAAAGGACATGGGACAATCAATAATTCTCTGCAGCTTTTCCCAACTTTCCCCTTATGTATTTTAACTTTTTTGTGACTTGGAACAATCTCTTCCTACCTGTGCATGCCTCACACAAGAAGATCCCATCTCTGATGGCAGGGCTTTCCACAGGGTGACAAACAGCAGCAGCAAAGCCCTGCCCTACACTGAAAAGTCCCATCTCTACACGTGGTCACTCCAACCTCACTGCTGGGTGAAGATGTTTTCTGCCTCCCACAAGATATAAGCAAGAGGATCTGTGCAAGTAACGCTCCCTGTGAGGCAAAAGCAGCAGCAGGTAAGGCCAGTGGACACTCCTTACAAGGAAGCAGAACATTCCCTCGCTTACGCACTGGGAACAACCGTAGCCACCCTGAAGGGTGGGGGGAGAGATAGGACTGTGAGGCAGCACAAGGAGATAACGGAGAAAACCAAGAAATATGTGGATTCATTGTATTTTTCAGGCTTGAGTTCCTAGAAAAGATTTCTTTCTCTGGTCTTCAGCAGCATGAGACATCCTTCAGATGACAGCAGCATTTCCGACACCCTACAGCACTTGGAGAGAGTTGGCAGAGCAAGTCCTGGCTACTTCCAGCCAGGCATCTCTGGCTCCTCGGCTACTACATGGCCTGTCCCATCTGACCACAAGAGAGCTGGGTAATTCATTTCGTTTTACAGAAAACTGTAAATTCACAGGGAAACATATGAAGCTCTGCAAATTCCCAAAGAACTGTGGCAATAAAAAGCCTGAGGTTTTCAACCCTCAACTCTTTTGAAGCAGCCATTTTAAACCACACTTGATGATTTCAGTTGACGAGATCACTTGGAGATGATATACTGCCACTTGAACAAAGGCAAAACTTGAGGTGAAATCAGAAGGACTCAAAAGGACAGAGGGAGGTGTTTCTACTGGCGCACCTGCAAAGGCAACTAAAAGAAGGGACAGAAAGCCACAGAAAATATCAGTCCTGCTCCCACTAGTCCTCCCAAAAACTCACACTGAGAGATAGAAGTCACACCTCTTGGCTCCCCAACCACTATTGATCCATTAGGCCCTACTGCCCCTGGCCTCTGGATGAAAAGCATTTCTGGGTAAAAATAAGGATGCTGCTAGGTCTTCCTTACATTTCCAAGTCAAAATGAGGAAGGCAGGCCAAGGGCCTTGTCATAGCTGCCAGTCACAACAGTATTACATCAGCCACAATGTTACAATTCCAAAGACAGGCTAGCATGAAAGTTGAAAAAGGAGGCTGCATCAAACCTGCGATACTCCCAAAAGATATCCTGAAGCTGAATTTTTTTTAAAAAAAGTGCTCTACTCCTTTCTGTAGTTATTTTTAATCTGGAGTGGACTGTGTCGTCCTGGAACTGAGTCAAATGAAAAGTAGACATTCAAAGCACTTTACTCTCCCCCTGCTGCCCCTCTGCTCTGTGTCAGTCATCACTTCTGGGTTTGTAAAAGCTTAGTGGGATTTGCACAGGGCCAGGCAAATCAGGCTCCTCCATTTACTGCTATTCAACAAATATATTCCGGTAACAGGCTGTTCTCTTGCCAATGCCTTCTGTTTTCCAACTCATTTCATTTTCTTTAGTGACTTTATTTCAGACAAGTGGATAACCAGAGCCTTGGGTTGACTCCGTGTGTGGATTCTGCCTCTCAGCAGTGCCAGTTAATTCTTTGCAGAAATCCTGCTCATGGAGGGCGCGGGTACAAAATCTCTCCTCCCCATGCCAGACCCAGTTTATTTGCTCCTGTTTCTGCTCTCTTTTCACCATCAGTCAGCCCACAAAGCACTGCCTGCTTCTCTGCCTAAGGCTTTCCCCAGCTGCCTCCCTGCCTTTCCTGCCAGGCTCTTGCCAAGGAAACCTGTCCACACCTATGCAGGCTGGGGCCGTGCCTTTGTTTTGGGCAGTGAGTGTGCTTGGGGTGGAGGTCACCATTGTTTCTGCTCCCTGATTCCACAAAGGAGTGGTAATAATTTCTTACAACTGCAGTGAACGAAGAGCGGCAGCTACACCCAGCCTATAATATTAGACATCATTGCTTTTCCTCTCACCTGCCAAAAAGAGGGGTTCTTTCTTTCTTTCTTTCATCATGGGAAGGTGCCTGAGGTTGCAATATCATGTAGGCAGAAGCAATTAACTTCAGTGGGCTTTCTCTCAAATATGTGGACCATATTGATGCACAGACAGGGTCACCCTGCCCTGAGCCAGGCCTAAGAACTCCTGGGGCTTTTTGGATCCCTCACATACCATCATGTCTCCCCTCACAAGGAAGGGATGCAGTGGATAATGCAGCTGCCATCTGTGGTCTTCAAACAAAGCAGCTGGACACTGCTAACAGGGAAGTACAACTGTGCTGTGGAAAGCAGATGCATTTTCACAAAAAATTAAGTACCTTTCCTTGAGCCCATAACAGGTATTTCTTGCAGAGAAATTGTACAAGAGTCAGTCGGAAAACTTTTAATTTGTACCCAGCTCTTAAGGTGTTCTCTGACTCGAGGGCAATCACGTGCCAACCTTTGGCTTCCTTGAGCATCATAGAAAGAAAAAAAAAAAACACAGTTGGAAACATCTGCCATGCCCCTTCCCTGCCTTGTGTAGCATGAAGGTTATGTACAAGAACTAAAGCATCAGAGCCAGAAGCCTTAATTTGCAGAAAATAATCTCATTTTTCATACTCAGTGCAACACTAAAACCATCCTCCCAAACCTCAGCTGTGCCAAGGCTTGTGATCTTAGAGTGAAATTATCCCCTATAGAAAAGTTTCACTGCCCCAGTAAAAAATGAGGAGCCGTGCAAAACAGAAACAAAATTACACAAGTGGTGAAAAGTAAAAGGAGGTGGTTTAGACAGAGCCCATCTTGATATGCAGTGTTTCAGTAACCAGGGTGAGGAAATGGGTTTTCCTTTTAAGCAAGGGTGGGCCAGATCCTTGGCTGGAATAAATCAGTGCTGCCCTGCTGAAACCAATGGATTGTTGCTCATTCACAGCAGCTCAGGGTCTGGCACATGGTTTTCTCCTGACAGTACCACAGTAATGTAATTCTAAATTAAAATCATGTGGAGACGTTGTTTTGCTAAAATGTTGTTAAATACTAAATATACCAATGTGAACTGAACTAAAATAAACCTAAAATGAGAAAGAGCAAAGGGAATGCCTCTCTGTTGTAATATGGACTTGGAGGGTAGAAAGAATTACAGGACAATTTGATGAAATTCCTTGAAGCATTCTCACTGACTAATTAGTCACTACATTCTGGAAGGTTTCAGGGTTTAACACATTTCCTCACGCTCACTAAGAGCGCACTGTAATTCCTGCAGCCAAAAGCACCAAGGATGCAGAGCACAGCTGGACCAGCTGGTAGAGAGGTGACCATAATGGTGATCCCCTCACTAGTCCCCAACGGCCCCAGAGGGGCCTGCTGGGCTTGCAGCTGATGAGTCCCGCACAGCATCCCACTGCCAACTGAACGGCTGCAACCAGCTGAGCGAAACTAAAGGATATTCTTCAGCTGCAGACATGGAAGCAGCACCCTGGGAACCCCTTGAGCATCACAGCAACCAGACACAGGAGACATTGCAATCACTTGTGCAACTCTGTCTTGTTTAGTCACAAGGTGGATGTGAGCAGGACTATTGCAGCCACACCAAGTAGGGAGTGATGGATTTCTCACAGAGCACCCCAGGCACTTTCCTCCCAGCTGATGCTCTCCCTCCTAGATCCATCCTCATGGCCATGGCAGTGACATGACAGTAACCCACTGTGCCCTGTCTAGCCAAACCCCAGTTCCCCCTGATCCTAAGCAACCAGGCTTCTCTGCCTATTTCAGGATCAGCCAGGAAGATGCTAATTCCCTGCTGAAGTGGGTGGCAGTCTCTATTATGTTTCAGGCCTGAGAAATCTCACCAGTGCACTGAGAACCACAGGGCTCCTTCCTAATTACACAGCAGAGCACCACATGATCCATGTCAGCAGCTCCCTGGCCCCCTCAGCTCCATCCTGGCTGGTGTGACACAACAAGCCCGAGTGGAAGTGATTAGCAGGTTGCAACCAGGGCCGCCCGCTCGGCAGCACCATTACCAGACACGGCGCCCGAAGAGCCGCAGCCGGGGCCCTGTTGAATCACTGCTCCCCTGCATTGCAACATCGGAAGTTGCACTTTAAAACCCGTCGCCTGGGCTGCTCTCGGATTTCCCAATGAAGGCTGGAGGAAGATGGAGAACCCAGGCTGAGTACATTATAGATGCATTTTTAAATTCCATGGGGAGGTTTGAAAATTAGAACTAGCTCTAGGGCCCCTTTTGTTTTTGTTTTTCCCTTCCCTCCTCTCTTTCCTTTTGGTCTGATTAACTTTGGTAACCGGCTTGCACAATTTTATCAGGTTGGGCCTGATGAATCATTCATCTCCAGCAAGCAGCAGTGAGAGATTGCAGGCCAGGCAGGGTCTGTGTTGCAGTAACCAAAAACAGCAAAAAAACCACCCCCACCAAGAGACAGGGAATGGGGGCAGGGAAAAATGAGACAGTGGGCCAACAGCACTCATGGACATCTTTCCGATGTCTGGTCTCAGACAACTAGCAGCACATTCGTTTGTAAGCCTGCCAGACCTACTAGGAAACCTAAAAGGCTGCTGTTATTTATAAAGCTAGATGTAGTTATTCTGCCTGTGTGCAAGACTAGCTCATTATATTTATAGGTACCTGTCCCATTCACCTACTTCTGGGCCCTCATTCCCATAAATCCATGAGGCTGGCAGGATCTGCCTTCAGACACTGAGATACCTTTCCTTTCCAGGCAGGGCCATTTGGAAGTGTCTGTCACCACTGCAGGGCTCAGCAGTGTGTACATGTAAATATATACCTGAAAGCCCCACATTTCTGTCAACATACAGGAAGACAGATTCAAGAATTTGTCTTCCACGTGGAGAGCACCAGATTTTACATTTCATTTGTAAAAAGCTCCCAGTAAATCTTAACCACAAAAGTTTGATTTAATGATGGTTTACAACTGTCAGCTGGCTTCAGTAGAGAAGATATACAAGCCAGTCCCATCAATTCTGGCTGCCTGGAATCCTAGCCCCCTTAACAAAAATAAAATCAGCCCTCCTAGCTTTTATGCCTGAACCTCAAACAATCTTCCCATAAATCCAACTTAGAGCTCATCTGGTCAGGCATGAAGAGCTTTGCAAACAGTGAAGCTGGGGCTGTGGGCAAGCAAAGGCAGCTCCCTGCAAGTTGCACTGGGGAAAGGAAAAGCAAGAGGTTTGGCCTTTCCAGTTTGTGGATGTTCACACAGAAACACAAGAGAACTTTTCTATTTTGAAGGTGAAAGACTTACATCTCAGCAAAAAAAGTAAAAATGGCACAGACTGCTATCTGTCACATCTCACTTTTGAGACCAGCTGGGCCTACTCCTGCCAACCAGAAGCCTTGCCCAAATGTAGATATAGAAACCGAAGGAACGTGCTACTTCCAGTTGCCCATACATTCAGAAACTTTCAAGAAGAACCATGTACTACCAGTCCCAATCCCAGATTTCTTAGGTGCTTCAATTTGTGCCATCATTTTGGGCTAGCAGGTGTTAAATCAGATCTAAACCCTCATGCGGTTGTCCAGGCCTGGCTCCCTCGAGCAGGCACACAACCATGGCAAGAAGCATTTTGGCTCTCTGTAAGCCTCAACCGTGGGAAGGTCTTGAGAGGGATCTCAAAGAGCCTCATCAGAGGAAGAAACACAATCCAAAGGCAGATACCATTTTCCCTGCTTAATCTCTTGGAATAATTCCCTCTCTCTCAGTCATGAATTAAAAGTCATTCAGAGAAAAATATCTGCCCCTGTGCAATGTATTTCAGGGACTGATTATATAACATTTGATGTGGCATAATTTCAAACCCTTAAAAAACCCTCAAAATACACAAACCAAGGAAAAAGTAAAGGTGCTCCCTCAGCTGAGAGCATACCCATATCCCACATGTCTATCCAAGAAGAATCAACAGTCCAAAAGTGAGAGGGAAAGAGGCTGAGATCTCTGGGGCTGAATCTGGAGGTAGGAAATTTCACATCTTAGTTCCAGTGTCTGACTCACCACTGGAGTGAGCTGGTGTCTCTTTACAAGAGGTAGCCACAAACATTTTAAGCCAAATTTCTATTTCTCTATTAAAGTCGTCATCTACATAATGTAGCATTTACTAATAATCATCTCAAAAGATTCCCAACCAATTCTCCTAGGAACCTAAACAATACAGCTTTGGGTTGAGAGTATGAGAGAGATGAAGGAAAGCTGATTCAAGCTGCTTCCACTGGCTAAGCCAAGTGAAATACAATAAATACAGAGCAAACCTGATTTTTCCCTTGCTGCTGCACACAATATTTGCAAGCAATTACACTGGCTGCAGCATTTTAACACACAGGAGAATATCAAGATATTTGTGCATTATTTACCCATCTAGTTATGAAATTCAGGTCATAAACTGAAAAGAAAACTAGATTTTTAAAACAATTTTGTGCTTTAAGATACCCATTGCAGGGATAAATGGAAACAAATAAATACATTGAGGTTCTTTTCTCTGTGGACTTCCATCTCGGATGATCATTTGTACCTCTCTAGGATTAACAGCAGCTCACAGTTCCCTCCTCTGTGATCATCAAAGATTTTACTTCATCACTTCTACCTTATAATCCATAACCACGAATGATTTATAGCATGTTCTTTAAGAACCCTCCAGTCTCACTGTAAGGCAGTGAGGAATCCATGTTCTCTGGCAGGCTAAGGCCACAATCAGTTGACCTCAGAGGAATGAAATGCCACCAAGTGTCCTGGGAGAATGGAAAGACAACAGAGCCTCTGGGAAAGGATGAAGGAAAAAAAAAATCCACGCAGAGTTTATTTTAACATCACCTGACCATATCCCAGGTGCCTCAGAGGATACCTGAGGGCTTCTCCAGCAAAAGACATGTAGGACTCAGCTAACTGGTAACACTGTGAGTACTGTGCACTCACAGCCCAGAACTCAGATTTCATTGAGGTAAATTAAATAGTGACCTACGGCCACCATTACCTGAAAGCTGACCAGTGACCATGGTTCAGCTCCTAGAAAACAGCTATACCTGCCCCAGCTCAGCAGCAAATCAAGCCTGGAAGCTAAGCAGCCCCTCCATCCAAGAGCTCCTTTCCCTCAATGTGAACACACACGATCTACACTGATGTGTGGGAGCTTCCCTGGGTCTGTATTTGGGGCACACGGGACCCTTTGGACCTCTAAGTTGCCCCAGACTTCTGCTTCCATACTCTTAGGGAGCTGGAGACCGGGCTACAGCAAACACCAGACATCGAGCACCTCTGCAGGTCACTGCCCCATCTCCAGATCTTCTCTGGTGTGGCAAACGCCAACTCTGTCTGCAAAGCAAGCACAGATTTTACAAGAATCCTCTTTCAAGGGGAAAGCACCTTCTCTCCCCACTAGCCCCATCCCTGAAGCAACACTAAACAGCCTCTGGAGTCTGCTAATGCTGGTGTAGCAGGGTTGGCTTTGCAGGAGGACTTTTAACATCATCACCACCAGGACACCTTATTTTTCAGTTTTGAAGTGCTACAAGAAGAGATGCCTCAGGAAAAAAAAAAAAAAAGAGCTGGAATGAAGTTCACTCCCAAAGTAAAACTAAAACACCAGAAACAAACACTTCCATTTCTGGAGTCTGGGGAAGAGACAAAAGAGTTTCTCAGTCAGGGTCTCAGGAACAGAGCTGAGCAATGGATGACAAGAGTAGCTCTCCAAGTCATTTGGGGAACATCCCACAGAGTCTGAAAGCAGCATTTACAATGCTGTTTTGCAACTGGGAGAAGAATCACTGTATGATCCAGTAATCAAGGAAAGGAATCACATTCATAGAATATTTTTTTAACCCATAATAAATTATAGTTTCCTAAACTTTATTGCGGTCACAAAGTCAGAACAAAATTTGATAAAAAAATACAATTATTGTGCACAGAAAATCTTGAAAAATGTCACTAAATACTCGGGGGGAAAACAGTGACTGGCTTTTTAATGAAAACCAAGCCTGTGGATTGCTGGTTTCTGAAAGCAGTTTGGTAAATGGTTTTGTTTTCCAATAAGCAAAACAAATACTGGAATGGGCCCATAGTCCTCTCTCTTCTCTTGCTCCAAACTTCCCCATTTTTCAGAAAGGAATAAAGGATGTCTCTCCTCCGATTTTAAAACCAGTAAATTGTTTCCAAATGTACTGTGAGCCAGAAGAGAGATAGGGCAGTAGAGGTAGGTCGAGAGACTCTGATGTATCCTGGGGATTGCAATGAATGGACAACAAAAAGCAAAAGCAAAACCTGCTCCTGACAAAATAGATTGGGAAAGTGCCTGGAGATGGGGCTTATCATGCCCCAACTTGAAACTCCCCAAGCAAAGCACACACCCATGTCTCTACATGAAAGCAATGAGATGGGAAGGAAGCACAGTTAGGGTTTGGTGCTGCTCAAGCCCCATGCAATTACAGGCAAGTGTAAACACCTTATTCAAGGATGAGCAATCGTCCCTCAAGGGAAAACCCTGGAGCTTCCAGCCCTCCCAGGAAGGTCACAAATGGGTACAGGAAACAAGCGGAGACTTGCACAAAGGGAATGAGCTAAACCTCACTGCCCACGAGTGAGGACCTGAACAGACAGGTCCATGTGCTCCAGCACCGGGCACAGATTTCAGAACAAACACACAGGAAGCTGTGGCGTCACTGAACCTTTTATTTCTGAAGCGCCAAGATTATTATTTAACCTTCCTTCCTAATACAGCAACTGCCATAAAAACTTGAGTTTGGTAAGAGCACCTAATTTAGCACTCCTGACAAGAGTCATTCCTCCACGGCAGAATAGTTGGGAGCATGAAGCTGGGAGCAGATCTGTTCCTTATAAAGGCAGGGGATCCTCAAATTGCACCCAGCTCTCATCAGCCCTCCTTTAACACACCTACATGCCCATTACACAGGATTCAACATCTCCCAAACAGCTCATGGTTTGAATAGTCTTTAAATCTGTTTTTCACTTTCAGGGCCATCTACTTAGTACAGCCAAGTTTACAGCCTTGCAGATGCTATTTCCCATTCATAAGGGCCCAACAAGGCATGAGCTGCACAGTGTCTGATCCAAGAAATTCATACTCTGAAGACTTACTCACTGGTAGCTATTGAGAACACTTCTGCAGAGCTGTGGGGGCTCCCAGGAGATGAGCATATGTGCTCCTCTGTAGTCACATCCCTGCCACCATCCCACACAACGAGGCAACTCTCAGCAGGCTCAGAAGTCTTTCCTCTGTGGAGGAAGAGGTGGTGGTATGAAGTTGGCAGCAGAACTGTTCCTCACAGATGTAGGGGATCCTGAAAATACACTCAAACTCTGGTCAGTCCTCCCTTAACACACCTACATACCCTACACAGGCTTCAACAGACACGTCAAGAACAGAGACAGGTAACATATGTCAGCACAAAACATCTAGGTACCAAATGCCTGAGGAAAAGTCTATTGAACTCCTTCAGCAGGCTCAGGAGGGGACAAGTGACAGCTCATTTGTTGCCATAAGTACTTGTTCCTCAGATGCCAGGGCCAGTCAATGTGAGCTAATTAATCTCCCTGAAAAAAATGAAACCATCTGGCTGCACAGCAACCACTCTTCCTGCCTGGGCTCCCAAGCCCACATGGCAGATCGTGGAGAGACCACATCAAACAAGGAAGCGTGGCAATGACATACTCTTTGCTACTGTCACACAGCCCCGGTAGCCACCTGGGAAGGCCCAGCAGCCACCCAGCCTGCAGACATTTCCCTCCTCTGCCCACTGTCCTGCTGCATGGGAAGAGCCTCCCTTGCCCAGACACAGAGCTGGCAGCCAGGTGCCCTTGTGCCGCAGAGTTCTGGGCCAGGAGGCCAGAGCAGGCCCTTTCCAGCACAGCAAGAGCAGCTGCTGCCTGAGGGCCAGCAAGATTATGCAGCTCTGGTCACAAAGAGCAGGGCTGACAGTGCCAACGTGAACAGGGGCAGCCCAGCTGCCTCCAGCCCACCTACTCCTATTGATCCTTGTCTGTGAGCACTGACTTCTATTCATCTGCTGGTTTCCTGGCCTCTTGGGGAGGAAGAAGAAGGAGTTTCCTGCTCTGTGGGGCCATGGTTTGGCAGAAGCACCTGCAGCCTTCACAGCCCTGGCCAACACAACTCCTTGGTTTTGCCCCTGTATGGCCAAAGTCACATCCAATCCCCAAGGCAAGGTGCCAGGATCAGGCTCACAGTGATGACAGATAATTACCAATAATCACTCAAGCTGCTCCCCACCTCCCACCACTGCTATGAGCAGGAAAACCAGAGGAAGAAACAAGCCTTTCCTGGCAATGCCCCAGCTAAATTAAATGAGCAACAAGTTTTGAAGGAAGTTCAGACCAGTGACCACTAAGGGACCTTCAGAAATGCCACTGCTTCCCTTACATTGCTGCATATATCCACTACATAAAATTTTCACATGCTAGTCATATAAACAACATCCAGGGCAGTAACGAGAGAATCAAACCCATAGTTCACTACTAACATGGCATTTGGTGAAGGCTTTTCCCTCACTAACCAAAGTGCAGCCCATTACCAAAGCAGGAGCAGAGTTTATGGATTTTTTTTTTTTCATTACAATTGATGACAAAACCAAAGTGAAGGTACTAAGAAACCAACACACATGTAAACTACAAAAATTCCCTGAAGGAAGTACAAATCATACTCCATGAAAATCTGGTAGGATAACTAGAGCTGCAGAGCACTTCCCCATACCAGCTGCCTGGACAGCCTCATCACGTATGGTTTGCAAAGGTTTCCCCCCAAAACAGGGGGTTTTCCCTTTTTAGCAAAGAACAGAGTTAAACTGAGCTCAAGGTAGGTAGAAGCAGGCAGAGCTTTATTTCAAGCATGTCTCAGTTGCTCAGAGAGCTAGGAAGAGGGAGGGGGGCGAAAAAAAGGCTTTGTGGTTAATTATGAGTATGCTAACATGGTGAGAAATAAGGCAGTGAGGATGGCAGAGATAATTACTCTATGAGCTACATTTCCCTTTTGGACAGGAGATAATGAGACATCCTGTGCATCTCCTAGCAGAGAAAACCAAAGGGCAAACAAGGTGCAGCTGCAGAAACCCACTGTCTCCTCACCAGTGCTGGCAAACAGGGCCAAGCATTCCTAGCAAAGGGAGAATAGAAAAAAAATTAACCAACTCTGGGCAACCAAAGTAGTTTTCCCTTCTCCTCGGGCACTCCTCAGGATCCTCAACCTGTACAGCGGCCCCAGGTTTCCACAGATGTGTCCAGCTTGGCAGGGCCCTTGGCTCAGGGAGAGGTACAGAAGGGACAGGTGTACTCTACTCACTTCTTGAAGCCTGGGCAGGCAGAAATGAGCTACTTGGGCTGGGAAGCCCCAGAAGACTCCAGGGAAATGCATGGAATATCACAAAGCATTTGAAAAGAGCCTTAGCACAGCAGCCTGCAGCCAGGCACAGATTATCCTAAACCCCTTGGTTTCAGTGAGCCAGGCACCACTCCATACCTGTCCCCTCCAAGAGAAGACTGATTTTCACTACTCAAAGCCCCCAGGAACACTTCCAAATGCTGCAGCCTTGTAAGGTCTCCAAAGTATTCAGCTGCCCATGGAAAAGACTCAGTGTAAGAACATTAAAATAAACCTTCAAAAAGATGTGAGCAAAATCATCATCGGGTACACGGTTACTCCAGGCAGTGAGGATGGAGAAGCCTCCTTGTGCTCAGAGAAGGAGACAGAAAGCTTTGCTGGTGTTCTGCCTTGCAAGTTCGAGTTAGTCCAGGATCTGACAGGGCAGTGGGACAGAGTTTCTTCTTGTTTATTCACATCTTGGGTCCACCTCGGTACCTCTTCCCCAGGAGCTCCTTTGCTGATCACTCGACGTTTCAGTTAATGACGCTATTTTTAGCACCCACTGCTGGGAGAAGCTAAACCTTTTAACAAAGCCTCCTCGACACTGTAACGAGCACATTATTGCTGAGGGGGAGGAAAGAAAAAAGCTGGGGGTGAGCCTGTAACTAGGTCAGCATCAATCTCTCTCTGTCACCTGTAGTCTTGTTTTATGGGAAGCATGTGGATGATAAATGGTGATTATGGAAAGTGAAGGGGAAGAGGCAATCCTGAGAAATTTATAGATAGGAGAGAATTCACATTAATAGCAGATAATACAGAGCTGCAAAACTGTTATAAAAAAGGCATTAGAAAAAGCTCTGTAATTGGGGTTATTAGACACAACTACACCAGGGGTTTTTTTTCCATTCTGGGTACATGTCACAGTGATGTATGTCACTTTTGATCGTGATAATAACAGTAAAATATCCATGTTAAAGCCAAGTACATTAACTTCTATATTGGTGTAATTTACTGCGTTATGAGTTCCCATCATTCAGGAGCCAGACAAAATGCTCTCCTTACGATGTCGATAACTCTGCACACATTTTACAGGAAGAAGTGTTTCTTTAAATATCTATCATATGTTAACGAATTCTTTTAACTTTCCATTACTCTTGTCAGAAAAGACAGGGAGCAGGAGAAAGGGGTAAGCTATTCACATCGCTAACCTACATCATCAGCTGGATTTGCCATTGCCCTGTGTCTGTTTCATGCACAGCTACTTTTCCATCCAAATATATAAGAGATTAACTTGCTGCATGGGAAGGGTCAGAATGGACTGGACGGTAGCTATTATTTTTTTTTAAATACATATGCATCAATTTGATATTGAAGGAAACATTAGGCGTCACTCACTTGCCAACAAAAATAATAAAGACAAAGGATTCTCCTGATTTACAAGTGCGGTTCAATAACAGGAAGGTGGAGAACCTGTCTCTCAAAGCTGAAGGGATGCTGTACCTGCTTAGGTGCTTAGAGTTATAAATAGAACAAGCCAAACATCAATCCTTTTCTGTCTGTTCTCCATTGCAGAAGCCAAATGACTTCTAAAGGACCCACAAACCTGGTCATTCGCAGGCTGTAACTAGAAATCACAGTGGCATCAACAACACAAGTGCTAGGTGAGGCTTGGGCTCCCTGAGGAAGCAGAGAGGAGGCTGCTGGTGGCTGAGCCTTTTGCTCCAGTCACTGGAGAGCTACAATCTTCTCTCAGGCTGCCTCCCTAAGCACCTCCACACCCTGGGGCAAGTCACTCCTCTGACTGCTCTTTTCAAAAAGTGAACGCCTCCAGCTAAAGGCTGTGATTGTACAGGGACAAGCACAATGAAGCCTCGAGGGACTGCAGCAAGAATCCTTCCTGCTTCAAGATAAACCCGTTCTGAGACAGTGTGGAGCTGTAAAGCATACCAAACTACCCATACCAAGGGCAAAAGCATTCTTAGAGGATCTACTTAAAAACTGTATGGAAGAGGACTTGATACCAGTGTGATATCAAAGATGAGGTGGGCATTCAGAGGCTGAGCTAGCGCAAGCTTTAATGCTTTCAAAAAATCACATAAGAAAATTTTCCTTCTTCCTGCAGTACAGACCATATATGCAATACAGAGCAGTCACTCCCAGTTACTCCAAGCCAAGAGCCCCTGTCCACAATAGCAATGAGGCCCCACAGCTCCCTCCAGCCGCTGTATTCCTGAGGGCCAAGGGGTTTGTAGGGCTCTGAACGTGAAGGTACTTCTGCTCACACTCAGCTTGGCTCATGAAATCAATCAGTTCACTTTCAGGATCAGGCACTGAGAAATGCAGTCAGCTCCCCCAAGCTGCACTTTCAAGTTGCAAATTACAGAAGAGCTTCAATGTTAAGAAAGAATTAAATGACTCCAGCTTGTTTCCAAAACAAAACAATGCAGTGTGGCATTACTGAACACCATCCCACACAAATGGAATTCGATACTTCGTTCAAGCCCAAACATTTTGCTTCCACATGTGCAGCTGATTAATTGAGGATTCAACCATTTATGCTCTACTATGTGCTGGTCTGGGGTTTTAGGGTTTTTATCTCTTGACAGTAACTGCATTTGACCAAAGGGACTCACCTACACACGTACAAAAGGCTTTAGCTGGTGCCTTGGAAGTGAGAGAAGGCAAACGAGAGAATTCTCCCCTTCCTTCACCTCTGAGCTAGATGAGCTCACACCTTTCGAAGACCCTGCCTTTCTTTCCTTGTTCCTCACTTTGTGAGCCACACTCTGCTCTCCCCACTTCGTGCACACTGGACAGTTCCTTCTCTAAAGTGTGGGGAGGTCTCTCTGTGCTGGCTTTCCTGGTGTTATTCACCCTTGCACCCAACCTGCCCACTGATACCTGCCACCTCCCTGCCCTCTACTGTTGCTTTCACAATGGCTTGTCTGCTGAGAAAATATTTACTTTGCATTTGAGAAAAGGTCATTGACTGGTGGTTTAAACCACTCTCCCCCGAGACAACAGGAATGGGAGTCAGACTCCAAAAGAGAAAATCAGCCTGGAGTCTTTTTCCTACTCCCTTGCTTCCTCCCACATCCCATTCAGACGGCAAGAAAAGGCTGTCAATGGCTTTAAGCTCAAAAAAAGGAGGACATATTTCATGTCCCTCATGAAATTTATCTCCACTGGTCCCTTGTTCAGCAGGAAGCAGGGTTTGCCCTAATTAAAATCAAGGTGGGTAACAAAACAGATTCATTTCCTGTAGCACCACGGGGCTGGCAGGAGCAGTTCCCTGTCCTTAGCATCCTTTCCGAGGACAGTCCTCCAAGTAAACACATCGACTGGAGCAGGAACCAGTTGCATTTGACTCTCCTTGCCTTTGGAATACACTTTGTCAGGTGTGCTCCTTATCCCCAGCTGTAGAAGCAGAGACACAAGAGCACATCAGCTGCACCACAGTGCTGCAGCACAGCACGAGATGTGGGACATGAAACAAATTTGGCAGCACAACACCCGGTCAAAGGAAGCAATGCACTTTCCTGTGCACAACACAGTGGTTTGTATCAATGTCAAGCTCACTTTTTACCAGGAACTTGGAGGTTCCTATGCGGTTTATGTACACAAAGAGCAGAAGGGCATAAACACTCTATAGTTTCAATGAAAAAAAACTCCCTCTCAAATGAAAGGAACAATAAAGCTAACGAACTATATAATTACAGTCCCAGAGTACACATCTGTCTGTACAAAATGCCCCCCAGCACAGTGACCAGCCACACAGAAAACCTGTGTCCTGCAAATGAAACTGCCTGAGTAACACCAAGCCTAATTCAAAGGCCATTAAACAGAATGTGAACCTGGGTGTTGGTTTCAGTAGCTTTGGACCAATCCACTCCAGCACACGAACCATTTCACCATTCCTTTCCTTGCATCTGTCCATCCAGAGCAGCAACAGCTGTTTAACATGGAGCAGTGGCTGGAAAGAGCAAACCTATCAGGGAGGAAGGTGACTGAAAGAAAGCTTGGTGAAAGGATTAGGAGGAGAGAAGCAGAATTTTAACAAGGATGAAGATTGCTGTTATATAGATCCCTCCTGGCTTTAAATAACTTAGCTCCCATGCTGTAACAGCACAGATTCAGCTTGTGCAGCTCTTCCTGCCTCAGACCTTAAATACGAGGTTTCACAAGATGGTTGGTTCAAACTAAGACCTCGTTTCACTTCACTCTGGATCCTGTCCCCTGCCCCCCAAAGCAGAGCCTCCATCTTCCCCTGGGCCAGCTGCAACATTGGTCCAATCCCCTGGGGAACTGCTCCATCTCAAAAAGACAACAGCAAAACGGGCTGTCAGGGAAAGAAGTAGTTGTAGTTTTTGGCTGAGTGTGAGCAAAGCGATTTCACAGACAGATAGGTGAGTAAACAAGTTATTTGCTTTTCACAAGGTAAATCAGAGTTCTGCAGAAAGCTCCAAACTTCTTTCATTAACCTCTGGAATCATCCATCCTCCCTGCTGCTCGCAGAAGGTTTTGCACGCACACACACTTAAGGAAGGGATATTATAGATAACAATCTGCACTTCAAACACCAACAAAAAGAAATTGTAGCTGTGTTAGGAGTTCCAGTCACTTTGACACCTTCAGGATCACCCAACATGTCACATTCCCTGCCCAGTGCTTGTCAGTTCCTCTCTCCTTCCAAGAGGCTCCCAGTCACCAATTCCTTTCTGTAGAGCACTTACCTGCACCTCAGGGGGACCACACCACTGCCAGGCAAGGCTCCCACCATGCTTTGTCTGCAGCCAGCTCAGTTGTACAGGAGAAGGATGAAAAGGTGGAGTCACTTCATCCCTCAGCCTGCAAGACAAAATGGTCAGGGAGTGCAGAGAAAGGGCAGATGGGGAAGTTGCCATAATTAAAATTCTGAGAAAACAGAGTTGCCACTACGATGATTTATTGCATGGTAGAGCCCCCTTAGACAGTTGTCTCTGGGCAATAAAAGCACATGGATACAGGAAGGGAAGTACTTGGCCCTTGCTTTGCTTCTGTTCCCGAATCCAGCTCAAATGCATTTGGGGATTTATGGGTTTTTGGAAGCTTCCAGCAAAGCTCAGGGCCCGTTCCTTGGGTTATTGTTTTCCCATCTGTTTCTCTTCATTTTATTCCATCACAGAGGCCCCATCGTGGGACACAAGAATGTGACCGGAACAATAGGCAGAACTTGCAGCCTCCAGGACTGCAGTGAGGGCAGAGCCGCCATTGCAGGATGGGAGCCAGCGGCTTCTATATTTAGCCCTTTCTTGCTCATTCCAGATCACATTCTAACCACGGACTCAAGAAGTCAGGAGGCTTTCACCAGAGCACTGTCCCCGAGCACTGCACATCCAGCAGGGCCCCCTGAACATAAACCATTCATTTCCCTTCTAATAAATGCCAACAGGAAGACTTCCTGCTCCCCCTTCTCCTTTCCAAATCCCTAGTTTGACAGACTTATTTTCTTCATATAAAAAAGCTAAACAAAACCATCTCCTCTGCAAGGCTGGCAGCCTCGGAGCAGCCCCAGGACTCCAGAGCTTGGACAGCAGGGCACTGATGGTCAGAGCAGGGCCCTGGGAAGAGGCAGAAACGGGTGAGCTCTTTTTCCCCCACGTCTGAGCCTGTGTTAAACTCACCAATTCACAGAGACTTGCCCAAGCCCCCACCCCAACACCTGATGGCAGGGCAGGTGAGGGACAACCAGGTCTGAGCAACCATCTGGCCTCAATCAACACCACAGCACCTGCATACACCTCTCAGACTCAGACAAGAGGGGCCTGCTGAGCAAAAGCGCAGGTGTTATTGCGAACTGAGCCCACCATGTCCCAAGCCACCTCTCTATCCCTTTGAAGGCCCTGCAGGAAGCCCAGCTGACAGTAGCACCGACCACGATGCCATTACCTGAATTACATCATCAAGTGAGGGGATCCCATAGAGCAAGAGGAAAACCTGTCATGTTTCCAGAAACACTTACCTGAAAGCTGTGTCGCTTGAAAAAAGCTTGGCTATGGACAAGTTCTCTTTCTGCCACTTTCACAAGGGTTGTATGTTAGGACCACTCTGCACTTTGTCTCTCCAGTCCTACCAAAGTCCTATCAAAGGCTGCTGGTGCCCCACTGCACAGTGCTTGAGCACACAGGTGGCCTCCTGGAAACCTTGCTGCCATCCGTATTACTCCTCCTGTTTACCAGTGTGTTTTCACACCCTGCCTTTTCTCCTGTTGGCATTCCTGCCACTACCAGCTCCCCGTTCCTTCTAAAAGCACTGTAAGAGGTTGTATAAAAAAGGCTGAAGCTGGATGGGATACAAGAACAGAGCTGGTTTTCACTTTAATGTCTGTCCCTGGACAAGTAGTGGTACCTAGCAGTGCCCAAGCACAGATGGAGAAATTACATCTTCTGGTCATATCACAAACCACACCGCTAATTTACTTTGTAGCCTCAAACTCGTGGTAGGTAAAATTTCCCTCCCTGAGGGATTTCCTTCTGAGGGCTGCTCTGAAGTAGGGGTGTCTGACAAGTATTTGGAGAGACTTGGACAAAACCAGCATAGTTAGGAGGCTGAGCAGACTGTCTTTCTGCAGCTTAGGATCCACTGAGCACCTTTGTACTGCCAGCACTGGCATGTCAGCTGCCTTCATCTGCCACACAAACCCCTTCTCCTGTACTTCTTTTGTATTCTGGAGCCTGTCTTCCCTCTGCTCGTGTGAGGAGGCAGTGCCCAGTCAGCTCCCTGAACAACTACCACATGCCAGCAAGCTGTAAATGAGCCCTGTGTGCCCAGCCAGTCTGAAAAGAAGAGAACACTTTCCATCTGGCATTCCTGCAGGTCTTGAGACGGCAGTTATTTGTCCAAGGTAGACGAGAGAAGGGAACTGGAGTTTCCAGTGGAAGAAGCTGACAGAGAGAAGCACCAGCAGCACTCGAGGCTTTGCTTGGCCCACAAAAGCACTGAATAAAAACAACCCATGCTGCTCCATTTTGCAGCCAAAACTTTCCCTTACATCTTCCCCTTCCCTCCCAGATGTACCTCTCCTTGGAACACATGAAATGAAGCCCAGACCCTTTGGAAGCTTTAGCTTTTAACCACAAAGGCTGTGAGTTTTTACCAGCTCAAAAACTGAGCTGTGCTCAGGCAGAAGGCCTTAAGAGCAAGAGAGGGTACTGCCATGGAGAGAACAGATCCAGCCAAGGAGAGACAGGGGATGACCCGAGGCACACACAGGTAACAGTGAGTTTCCAGGAGGAAACAGCAGTTCAGGGTAGGACTGGAAAATGACCTGAAACTTTGATAAATCCTACACTACAAGGATGCTTTTCCAGAATATTAAACATTGCATGTACACCACCTTTCTCAGAGCAAGAGCCATGCATACCCCACAACTGGATCCAGACTACTTTTGCATCATTCTTTCCCTGTGTGACTGAAACACCCTCAAGTGTTGCCCTGCATTTATAACAGGTCTTTACCAGTCTTATACCAGCTTCTAATTCTCACAGTTCTTCCTCTCTCCTCATCCTATCTTCCTCCCATCCATTTAGAAGAAATAGGAATAACAAAATTGTTCTCCTGGAAGTCAGATGCAGTCTGTCTCCCTGCAGACACAAGCATATACCTTCTTTCAGGGAGCCATAGAACAGTCCCAATCCTTTCTGGACCCAAAGAGAGAGTGTGGGCCCTCAGCCCTGCTGTTCCACCAGCTTCAGACACCCCAAGGAAATCACTTATTTCCCACAAGTGCAGCAAGGCCCAGTGGCACAGCCACTTTCCAGCTGGGTGGGAGGCACAAGAGGATAAAGACAAGGATGCAGCAGGGAAGGAGGTGGTTTAGCAGAGCCTCACAGAGCACGGAGCACAAGCAGATGTATAATACCAGAAGCTTTAACTGAACTTAGATTATAACTTTACAGATAAGTGCAATCAATGCGTATGCACAAACATTTGTGGTCAACAGTGCAACTCCATCACCAGCTGAATGATCCACTGGGTACACGTGTTCAAACGTGCACAACACTCACTGCTCAACTAAAACTCCGTTCCCATAAAGCCACACAGACTCCCTTGGGCAGAGGCCAAGCAGTTAAATAAAACAGTCTATCCAGAGCGAGAACTCTTCAGAGACATTCCACCATCTGGAAGGAGGAGGGGGTCTTACTCTGAGAACTCTTGGAGAGCCCGACCTACTGCAGCTAAATACGTGCCTCATCCAGTGTTAATTCCTGGGGAAGAGCATCACATCATTCCCACCGCCTTGTGCAGCAGGACCTGCAGTGAGCAAATGGGCCTGATCCTGCTCCTCTCTCCAGACAAGAGCATACAGCCAGAGCCCAAGATGGGATGGCAGCTGGCCATTCAGTATCTGCTTTTTAGTGAGGCCAGACTCACAGTATTGCTGGTGAAAAACAAAAGCTATTGCTGTTAGTGTGGGCTTCTTCACTTCCTTTTATTATATCCCCACCCATGGCATGTAAATAAAGCTGCAGTCAGCTTCCTCCAAACACTGGGGCACTGAGGATTGTGCAGAGCATCAGGAGGGAGCACAGCCACAGCCAAGGCTGAGGGCACTACCTCCTTCCACCATTCCCTGAAGAGACCAGGCACTCCCAACAGAAGAAAAAAGCACTTAGAGCAAAAAAAATATCACAGGACCCTGCTCTCAACAGGCCTTTGATATGTGACCTGGCCTAGGACAGCAGTGGTCAGAAGAAATTAAGTTGGACATAGGACTTGGCTCCCTTCAGAGACCCAGGAGGCTGTGTCCTGGTAAAGAACAGCATTTGAGATGGCTGTATAAAGGCTCTGTATTTCAGAGTCACGTGAGGCCTTTCTCCTGGTGGGCTTCCAAGAGCTCAGCTAGGCAGAAGGACCACCCATATGGATGCAATTGCAAGAGAGTGACCTTGGAGAGATACAACCCAGGAGAAATTAACACATTCACTGGGAGCTCTCATCCCATTCCCTTTCTGCCAAGGGACACAGGCAACATGGAGGAGTACAGAAAGTCTTACTTGGCAGAACTCAACCAGCATCAGAGCTCTGATCCCTCTTCTTTTACTCCAGGCTGGCCTAAGCAAGTTTTGGTACCCTCATCCCTCTTTGCCATGGCAAACCAGAAAGAAAACCACCTTTCTATAGGTGAGAGAAGAGGCCAAACCCCACTGCCTTAAAGCACAGTGCACATCATCAGTCAGCGTCCCTCAAGAGGGGCCCCAGAGGCAGCTCAGCCTTAGGAGCCATCATCCCAGTAGAAAGTTCCAGGAAAAGAGGATGAGAAAAGACAACAGGGCACAGCTCTCATCCCTGTAGGACAGCATACAGCTAGACAGCCAACGCACCACGCGTTATTCAGCACAAACAAAAAATGCTCTTTCCAGCCTCAGCTCCACAGCTGCTCATCCGTATTCCAACCCTTTGACCCCAACAACCCTTCTGGCTGAAAGAAATGGAAGACATCATTTCATCAGCTCCCTCCTATCACTCTCCTGTTCCAACATCCTCAGCCCACCCATCCCCACTTGCTAGAAAGCTGTTAGTCTCCTTCACAAGGTCACCTCCCTGCAAAAGATGAACCTCTCTTCTGGACACCGAGTTTCCTGGATGTTATCTGACCAGGATGGGGAAGGAGGAAAGAAAGGTCTTCCTCCAGAACACAGAGATGGAATTGGTTGAAACAGCTCCAATCAATTGGGCTGCAGTGTCTAAGATGGTATTTTGATTCCAGCCCTGCAGCAAGAGACAGCACAAGGCCAGGCGAGGGCAGATTACATGATCCCTCAAAGCCGCCTTTCACTGCAGCACAACATGTCCTCTGTGCTGTTAGAGGGCTTTTTTGGCCTGAATGAAATAACACTCCATAGCTCTTGATTCCTACCTCAGGGCAGCGACAGCATCTCTCCTGCCCATCTTTCTCCAGGGAGGAGATTAAATAGCAGAGATGAATCAAAATGCAGTCAATCAGGCCAGGCAATCTGCCAAAGCAGGAAAAAGGAAGGGAGGGAGCAGAGAAGGTACCTCCATACTGAAGTGACCTGTTTAAATGCTGCTGCTGAACACCGAGCTGCTGGATCTCTCCAAGGCTCCAAGAGACAGGAAGAGAACACAGAAATGGGAACTTTTCTCCTACCCTGGAGGACGGGGATAAGCACACAACACTTCTCAAGCATCAGCTACACTCAAGGAAAGGGGCAGACTCAGCTGGACGAGCTGAAGACACAGTACAAGGCTAGTCCAGCGTGGCTCTGGCAACTCAGACCTGGCAACGACCTAGAGAGGAGAATGAGATTCAAACATGCACTGCTTCGGGAGCTAAGGAAAATGCACCCTGCAGCCCAAGGGACTACACAGCTATAAGGGGCTCCGGTAAGTCCCAGCCCACAAGACCCTCTGAGTAGAGGTACAGAGGTCAGGCCTCCAGACCCTCCTGGGCCTTGATGGGTATCTGCACAGAGGGCACTTCCACTTTCCAGCAGCAGTAACGTCGCTGGAGCCAGCTCCTTTGGCCACAGAAGCACAAGCTGCACAAGCAAGGGAAGTTGCTTCAGCGGCTCTCTGTATTTTAGCCACATTAGGCCAAAGACAGCTGGAGTCTGGGAACAATTGACACTGCGCTACCACGTCAGAGTCCTGCTCTGAAGCAGAGCTCTGCTGTGCCACAGTGCTTTGCACAGACACACAGAGAAGGCTTTCCTCTTCCAACAGCATCTGCCTGCACTGGGCATCTGGGTAACCTACAAGCCACAGCAACCACGTGGCAGGAAGAAACTGCCAGCACTACATGAGCAGGCTGAGTTCAGAAAGCACTGCTAAGTCTTGTCAAGAGGGCCTGAAACCCTGAGCACCACCTCAGAAACCCTGTGCCATCAGGGTACAAGGCCAGGGAGCGCAGAGTTCTCAGAAACAGATTGTTCACAATCTTCCACATCTTCAAGTCAGGCAGCAGCAGGTAAACCACAGCAGGAGGGGAGATGGGAGAGCAAACAGAGAAGCACCAGAAACTCTGATGGAAGGATAGAAAAACCACACCAAGAATGGAGAAGCAAGCTGCGGTCTCTGAAAAACGTACTTGCACTCACACACAGGCACAGTTCTTGGACTGTTTATCAAGTTCAGGAAGGAAGAGGGATCAGTCTGCCAGAAAGATCAGAGATGCTGGGGCTGTCATATGATGCTCCCTCTAAGAAACAAAACCCACAGAGTGTGCATACACAGACAGAGAGGAAGCTACAAGGAAAGCCTTGAAAACACCAGAGGAAACCCTAACCCCACCCCAAAAGTCCTACCTTTAACTAACCCCCCTCCCAAAAGCTAAAGAAAAGCACAGCCAAACTTGCATTATTTTTTGTACTCCCCTGTCCCCTCCTGCCCTTTCAACACAGCAATTGGACAAGTAATTTCTCAGCCTGACTATGACAAGGACAGGGGGCTCTGCCCAGTCCCAAGTCTCTGCTGAGGGTGCTCAGCTGCATTTGGAAAATACACTTGCTATGCAAGTGCACAGACATGCCAAATAATCCTTTCTTGTTCCCAGGAGCTTTGAGCCCAGCCTGTATAAAAAGAGTCAATAAAGCTACTGGCTGTGGACCCAGCTAGAAATGAAAGGTTTGGCCAGCAAAATGATTGTGGCCTAGGCAAGAGAGTTTGCCTCCTAAAGCCCTGTGCAAACTCCTCATAGAACTCTACTCGATTAACAACCACTGCAGAGCAAGGGATGAAAACCCTCAGTGGGTGAAGAGGACATTGGGGCATGGCTGAGACTCCCGTGCTTGCAAATGCAGGGACACACAGGCAGGGGGGCCAGAGTGGGAAACACATCACGAGACCCATTCAGCATCAGATGCTCTCCTGCTCCGGTTTTCAGCCACTCACACATGAAGCCCAGATGGTTTCCAGAGTGAGGGAGAAGGGTGTGCTGCTTACACAAGCAATGCCATATTTCAGTAAATATCATATGCCATCCAGACATTCTGGACTGGATCCAATTTCCGTTAGGCTTTGCTCAACTGGGGACCTGGCTCCTCCAGCAGACGGCAAACTCCACTTGTGCTAATGCATGTCTAAGGCAGATCTGTCTCAGGCAGACACACATTTTTACCAGATGATCCTTGTTACACCTGGCATGAAGAGAGGATTTCCAATGTTCAGTCAATCAACCTCTGCTTCCAGCCTCAGCTCAGACAGAAGTGAGTTAACTCTTCCTCACCAGCTCAGTGTAGGAATGTGCAGGCCACAGCAACCTGCACCTCCCATTTGCCTCTCTGGGGATCTTCAGAGTCTTCTCAGGTTCCTTTCAGGTGCTTCACCTCAACCTCCTGCAGTGCTAGGAAATACCTACTCTATTTGTTTGATAATTATCACAAAAGACACAACACAGTTGGCAGCGCCTGGAGATGAGGTGTGAAAGTCTCTTTGTAATGTCAGACAGAAAAGAATATCTTGAGTTCTTTCCTTAGGTCCTTTCCAAATGATAATTATTAAACTTGTCTCTAAACTACTGGGGAAGAGTAGAAGTAGGAAGTATTTCAGCAACCCCCTCTTTAACATGCTAAGTTTAAGGAAATGAGGGTGTTCTCCAGTGCATGCATAGTCCCAGGCACAGACTTGTCCTTGATACAAAACACAATTTTAAAAGACAATCTCCCCAGTCCTGATTACTGCTTGCTGCACCAGGATGATGCAGTTCTCTGCACAACCTCTGTCTAGCAGCCTGTCTGGCCTCAGGATCCTCTACTAGCCAAGGTGAACAAGGTCTCATCCAAGGCATTCTTGCAAGCACTCACCTTTTCAGGACGCAGTACTCCAAAGACATGCATCCCTCAACCTGCCAATAAGCAAATGTGACCATGAAAGAATGGCAGTAGTGGGAATGAACAAAACAAGGCAGGAATCATTCTCCCAAAGAACCAACATATATTTTCTCTGACCAGAACTTCATCACCTACTTCTCTTTCAGAAAGCACAGCACATACTACAGGCAGCTTTAAAAATCAACTTCCCTTTAAAAATCAAGCAGAACTCTTGAACAGCAGAACAAGCTTGGCAGAGGGACTGTAGATGTCTGGCTCACTGGCAACAATGACAAAAGCAGGGCTCTCCTCCTACAGCCCATATGCACGAGACACACCAGAATGGACAACACCTTTGTAGAAGCCAAACCAGAGACCTGACAGCTTTTTTGGCATTTCTTTTGGACAGTGAGGCCAAAAAATGCACACACTCATGAGCCAGGATGGCGTGGGTTTAATGGGAAAAACAGCAAGCAAGTTTTGTTCCACTCAAGCTCTGAGCTCATTGGGGTTTGCCAGCAGTAACACACTGGTCACCGCACTTGAACTGCAGTGGCCGCACAGCCGCGTCCTCCCCACACACACCAAGGGCCAAAGCAGGAGTTTGCCACAGCAAATGGCACTGTTGAAGCTGTTCTTGCCCTCTTAAGGGGCAAGAGCCTCTCTAGCTCATTTCTTTGCTCTTCCATGGCTTCCTAGCCATGGCTGAGATCCTTTCCTCTCCCCAGGCCTCCCAGACTGGATAACCTCTGCATTCTCTGTGGTGTTGCATCCAAGCTCCCCAAAAAAAAAGGCAATGTGTCATTCAGAGTAAAGCCTCAAATAAACTTTTCTCTCTGGGAGCAAAGGATTTTATTTAAAAAACTCAAACCAGGTATCTAATATGTAAAGTAGTTCTCAAAGATCAGAGCTCCAGGCATGTTAGGCTCAGCCCAGGAGCACAGGCATTTGTGAACCCTGGTTTCAGCTGTTACACTGCTGACAATACATGACCATCCTTATAACAAAGAGGAACAAACCAAAAAAGACCTTTAAAATCAGCCCAGCTGGTGACATATTCCTCAAAAACTCTGACAAGTTGTAACTGTTTTAAAGCACACACATACACCAGCATGGTGCAGGGCACCTCTCCAGTTACTCCCATGGTTTCCTTAGCACCCTGGAAGCTGGTGCTGGCCTTGTTCAGACACTTTGCTCAGTCCTTTTGCAAGCTCTGAGTGTCTGTGTGTGTCTCCCACGACTACTCCTTCTGTGGGACTCATGCTGTAAATCTTGGTATTGCTACAGCAATTTCCCAGTCTAATCACATGCCTTGTTGCATTACCACAGCAGTGATAGCTGGTTGAACCACACACCACATCCTTGCAATTGCTTCTATTACTCACAATTGACTTATTTATTAAATTTCAGCTTGCCAAGCCTTGCCAGGAGATGAGCGAGAACCCTGTCACCCATCCTTGCTGTTGATCATAGTGGCAGAAGGCAGGTGAGTAGGCTGTGAGTCTGAGCTGTGAAACAGTCCCAGCAATTTTGTAAGTTCATGCTTTCTCCAGCAGCCAAGCTCCCTTGCAGCTACACACCAGGGCTTGAGTCCTGGGAAGCAAAACCTTGAATTGCAATAGAAATCAGAAGGGAAAGTAGATGTAAATGAAGATTGAATTAATTTGGGATTCTAGAGCAGACATGTATTTCCACGGACTTGCTTGTAGAATGGCACCAGGCGCAATGCCCACACCAACCCTCACTTGCAGATCTACCTAAGAGCCATCCATAACACCAAAGTGAAGTGCCTCTGGATGCAAGGAACTCCTCTTGTGGGGGATTTCCTAGGCTTGGAACAAACAGCCTGATAGCTCCTGGCTGCTTCGGAGGCCCAACCCACCATCTTGTGCCTCACAAACACTCCTCTGACAAAAGACTTTGACTCCTTGCTTTCAAAGGGGAACAAACAGAAGGCAAGTTCAGACAAGGCTCATGGCTGCTTGCCCAGCCAGGCCTCAGCTAGTCCTTCATAGTAAATATTTGTTCTTAATTACACTGCCGTTTGCCCCGGGAGCTTGCCTGCAATCTGTAGGAGGGAGGGGGATTATGTTGTTGATAGGTAAATAATAGCTCTTTCATCCAGAGAACCCAGTGCGTTTTCCAGAGATGAAAGCCTCCTGAATGCTTTCCCTATAGGTTAGGGTAAGGATTTTAAATCTTTGTCCCACTTATGGACGTGCCAAAAACTCCCACATTTGGTTCAGAGACAGTGAGCTTGGAGCTCCACTGTGACAGCTCCCTCTCCAGCTTTGCTGTGAGCTGGAGTCGAGTGGGAGAGGCTCAGCTCTGGCAGAGTGGGTTAGGCAGGATCTGGTCAGCCATCGGAACATGACAGGAGGACAGAGTCTGCTGCTGACCAGCAGCACCCAGCACATGCTGCTCTCCACGTTCTGTCAAGTCTGCTCATCGCCCTGAAGCCAGGAACGAAGTCCATCCCTGCTGGTCCCCAGGTCCTGCTTCTGCCCAGCACACAGCCGTGCTGCTTCCTGCCCAGCTCCTGTCTGGAGAGCTCCCAAGGAAGGGCGAGGCACTGTCCAAGCACAGAGCAGCCATGTGAAGCAATCCCACAGACGACATGTGGGAAGCAGCCAGTTCTCACTCTCCACAGAAGCCAGCAAGTGTGAGTTTTGATCTTCTGGCACTCAGCTTCCAAAACGCCAAAATTACAAATATTTATCAGCAGGGCTAAGGGAAATGTAAGCGAGACAGCAGACCTCTGCTCTGTCTGAGGAGGAAGTGAGAAGTGACTTCCTCCCACCCACCATGAGAAAACCTCTCTGACCTCTGGGAGGCAAGGAGTGTAAGCATTCCCCCTCTCCCCAAGCCACCAAGCTAATGTCACTGCCAGAGCATCCAGCAGCTCAGAGTCAAGCTAACTTCAACCACACATTACCCAATTCTTCCATAAAGAGGAAAACCAAACAAAAACAGCAACAAAAAAACCACCACAGGCAATCAAAACTGGTATCTAACCATGCAATTACCAAGCCCAGCACAGAGCAAAGAGGATGAATGCCTGTGAACACCAGAAATGAAAGGAGCCTTCAAAGGCTCTGAACTTTCAGGGGAGAGCCAGACACGCAGAAGTCTGACAATATAATATTTAAAAATCTAAGATAAACTGCCCTCCTTTCCTCCCACATTCAGCCCATCATTCACAACACATTTTTTGCATGTCCTAGCCAGGCAGGAGCAGCTACAGGGATGATACTGCACTTCTTATGCTCAGGAAAGCAACACAAACCCTCCAGCACCACCTCTGCTCTGTTTCCCTCCTTGTCTTATCGTGTACAAGCAGATTTGCCAAGCTCAGATTTGTTCCTCCTTCTAAACCTCATCCAGGCCTTTTATTTTTCTTTGCTCTAAACTCTGCTTAAAAGAAAAAAAATATTGTCATTCTCTGCCCCCAGCTGTAAAGGGCTGACCTGAAATCTGTTGCCAGCATGCAATAAATATTTGTACAGTTCCTTTGTAACTTCATTCATCTCTCTCTACTGCAAAACTTGAATCATTTAGCATTTTTCCCCTCTTACCCAAGGGCTTCAAGTTCCTAGACAGAAATTTAATGAAGCCTCTGAAAATCCCAGTCCAATATCCTCTGTTAACACCCCCATATTGAGCTGGAGCTTTTCAGCCTGACCCATGTATGAAATTATCTGTGATGAGAGTAGCAGAAAAGAGAAAGATTTGCTCAGTGCATCCTCCCCTCTACAGCAATACCCCCACAGCTGGGGGACAGCTAGTCCCAGGCCTCACACCTGGACTTTTACACGAGCCCCAACACCATGAGAGTTCAGACAAATGGTTCATTGGATTATGCCCAGTAAAGGACAGCACTGGAGCTACAGGACCAGAATTGTAACTGCTGTCAAGTCTTTCCTCTGGTATGTTGCTGTGTCCTACCCTCCTGAATCTCTTTATTACATCCTTTAGATGTTGACTTTGCTTCCTGCCACTAAATTCGTCAGACAGGCTTCCTTGCTATTATGCTAGTTACAAGGTACATGGTTAGAGGCACATTTTATAGTGTGCCTAAACAAGGAGTTAAACCTATAAATCTGTGTAAGAAGCATATTACATTTAGAACAAGAAGTGAGCAAGGAGGGAAATCTTGAAAGGCCACTTTCAAACAATCCTTGTTTATCCCTGACTGAGGCCAAACCTTTAACACAAGTCTGCCAACAAGCCCTAAATCACCTGTAAAAGCAAAAGGCACCTTAAAACAAAAAGCACTGGTAGGTCCGTGTTTCTTGCCCAGAGTCCCACTCCAAAGCTTTCCAAAACTAAATCACCAGCTTGCAACCTTGTAAAAGATGAAAAATCTTGGATTTGGGGTTAATATGTATTACTCCTTTTGAAAGGGGAGTGGAGGCAGCCAGGGAGAATAAATATGTTTACATACAAAGGGTTGAAACCTAAAGAAAAAGTTCCAACAAAACAAATTACTTCCAGTTTAATGTTGTTGTTTGTTTTTTTCCTGATTCAGGACAAACTACCATTAAATGCTAGCAGCAAGGAGGAAGGGTGTTTCTCCTAAATCTGCTCTCTAACACCAATGCAGACTACTGCTGGGGAAGCAGAGAACAGGGTAGAACAGATTTCTCATCAAAACCTGTAAGCCTGAAAAGAACTACCAGGCAACAGCAGTTATTGGTGACTTCTGGAATGAACTCACCTTGAGACCAAAGCAAAAAGCCCAGGCTCTTGATCCTTACAAGTCCCTTGAAATAATGAGAGGAAGGATGCACATATATTTAAGTTAATTCATTGAGAGTCTAGGTGCACACCCCCTTACCTTCAGCCATACAGAGCATAAATATTCACCAGGGAATGGAGCAGGGCAGGGGAGACCAGAAGAAACACTACACATCTTGTGAGTCACAGCAAGCCATAACAGAGGATTCATTAACTGGATTCAGGTGATCCTATTAGCTTTGCAATTGCTGCACATCAGGCTGCAGAGTAATTAGGGCTGCAATTCAGAAAGGTTTACCAGAACATCTTTTATTAAAACACAGTGGTTGTTAATCAGCCTGACTAAAGCCTTCAGAGCTATTAGCCTGCTGCACAGAAGTCATAATTACTTCATCCACTGGGCAAGAAGGCATCAAAGAAATTGCCTGGGATCATCTGCAGGTTTAGAGGACCAAAGGAAGACTGAGGAATTTAATGGGATGTCTCCCTTTGGCATCACCACAGGTTTTTGATCAAGTTTCCAAGTGGAGCATTCGAGAGGCCATCAGAGAATATAAGAACATCAAACCCACACAGGAAGGATTTGCCATCGGAAGTATGCCAAGGCAACACCCAAATGTATTAGTTGACTCAGAGTTACTGTGTAAGTCCTAATTGCTGCCTAAAAGTTTAGTGGCCCACCTGAATTACATGATCTCTATCTGCTGAGGATGTTTGGCCACCCTGCAGCATCTCAGAGAAGCAGGGCCTGCATTTCCTCTTCCGGAGGCAGAGCATTTTCAGTGCAGACAGATTCAACCACTCCAGAGAGGGGTAAAGGGCATCTCCTACCAGAGTGGTGAAGCACCATCAGCTCCTGGGTTTCCCAGTGTAGAGCTAGCCATGGAATACCAGGGTACATTCCAGCTCCAGTCCCTGACCTCACTTCCACCAGGTTAAGGCAGAACTTTGATCCAGGTGACAGACAGCTGGGCTCAACTCTGGCTACAGGACTGAGAAAGAACAAAGTATTTGGGCACCTGCTGCCTTGCCCTGCTCTGCTTCACAGACACTACACACACAGCCCTACATGAGAGCAAGAGGGCAGAGGCACCAACATAGGCCAGAGAAGAAATTATTTCCCTCTCCAGTCTGTCAGACCAGACTTGGTGAGTGTAGCCCAGGGGCTCTGAGAGCCAGGCTGACCCTCCTCCACCACCAGCACCGCCCATCCCCTTTCCTAGCCCACTTTGTTCAGAGGCTTACTACCAGAACACAGAAGATCCTTTCCCAGGTTCACCCCCACCAGAGCAGAGCAGCTGGCAGGCACACGCCTGCTGGGAGGGACCCAGCAAGCTCCACTGCCCGGCTTGATAGACCATGAGACCACACTGTGATAGCTCCTCTGCAGGGAACCCTGCCAGACCCTCCAAAACCAACACCCTCACCCGTATTAAGCAATACAGTTTATCAACAGCTTAAAGGGAAGCTCAGAAAGGAGAACATGATAAAAAAGCAAGTGGAAATACGTATGCACACACAGGCTGTGAGGACACGGAAATGACACTGGGGCAATAACAAGTAGCCAACCCTCACCACAGGCTCTGAGAGCAGGGAGATCTGCTTGCTAACCAGGCACCTTCAGAAGAGATACTTTGACTTTTATGCTCAGCAGAGCCAAGAGTTTGATGGATTCTGCTTTGCCCAAGGTTTCTGAATAACTGCCCCGATACCCAGCCCGGGCTTGTGCCAGTGGGAATAGCCCAGTGGACCTCTGACAGGGTCTCCCTCAGAAATGTCCTGCTCAGATACCCAGCACAGAAAGCATAAAGGAGTTTCTAACCTGTGCAGGCTATACTTCTGAAGATGACTATTCCATTTTAATAAGTAAGCTAAATTAACATGTTAAATATCTTACTATTCCAAGGAGAGAAGGTAGGGAAGGTTTTACCAGCTTCCCCTCCTTGAGCACTTCAAACACTTCTGCACATCTGCCCTACAGGGAATCCTGTACAGTGTCCAAACCTGGGGTAGGCTTTGCATCATTAGCCATGTACAACACCCAGCACAGGACTAATGATGTAATGCAAATAATTAAACATAAAATCATGGTTGGCAGTTGATAGAAGAAGGGAGTTGGTTGGAACAGCTCATAGTGACAGTTTGTTCTTCCTTTGCCCTAATTCAAGTTGCAGAGAGGAAAAGTGCTGTCCCACCTGGCTGGGCCCCAGTGCAGCAGGGACAAGGACCCCTTCAAACTTCCAGACCAAAGAAATTCCTTGTTGACTGTCTGACCAACTGCAGGGGATAACTGCCTGGCTCTGGCCTGCTGACATCCTGCTGGAAGGGCTTAAAAAAATAAAAATAAAAAAGATGCTCAAGTCTTTTCCAAGTAAAGTGATACAGATAGATCTATCTTCATAAACCATCAATAGTGAGCTTAGCTGAACATTTTGCTCCTTTGCAGCTAGACATTAGAGCTAGGGGTACAAGCTGGAGCCAAATGCTCATCAAATGATTGAGCTTCTTTGTCAGTTAACAAATAAGCCACAAACACACTTCAGTTTTGATGACTCTACTCACTGTGTTCAATTACTCAGTTTAAATATATTTCAACTAATAGATAATTCACCAGTTTTCGATTGCCCAAATCACATAGTGACTTCCCAACATAAGATCACATAAATCACATATTAAATTTGGATTCCAAGTGGAGACAGCCTTAAGGGACTCGCTTTTCTAGACACTGTTTATAGGCTACCTAACCACTGGTTTGAGCGACCCTTCCATAGTCACTTTTTAAAATCTAGGCCAGAATTCTCTTTTACTTTAAAATTGAAAGTCATGCAAAGGTTTCCAAATTACAGACTCATTCCAGTGACACTGCTGAGAATAAACTATTAACATTCCCATGAAGCTCTTAAATTTAAAGTGGTGCATACACAGCCGGAAGCCCTCCGAGCTGTTTTCCTTTGAATCCTCCTGAGTTGTTTTTTTTTTCCCCTGAAGACTTCATTGAGATTTACTGGACATAAATAAAAAAGTTAAACATTTCCTTTTCTGGTACATCACATCAATTGATACTTGACTCACAGACCTTCCAGGCCTAGAAGGTTTTGCATTCTTAAGGGACTATGTCTCCAAAATGAAGCTTCTTTTGGTATGTTTTCCTGTTTATGCTTTCATTGTGTTGCAGTTGTAGTTTGCTTTTTTTTGTTTCCATGCACAGCAAGAAGCAATTTCTATTAACAAGTTACAGATTCCTGTAAATTTTCCTCTACTTGGGGAAGGTAAACAGGAGGTTTATGGGGCAGAGAAAGAATAAAAAAAAAACAGAATAAGGGTTATAAAGAAGAAAAGTAAACAGGCTAAGCAGCTTCTTAAAAATCCTTTGCACAGAGGACACCTGTCTTCCGATGGGCACAGGAGAAGCAGTGACGTGAAACAGCAAAAGGGGATATACTGAGACCCAAGAGCAACTCAAGAGTTTGTGAAAAACCATTGGCTTTTACGAGAAAGGCGCGCCAACAGCAGAACCACCCATTCCTCTCTGTCCGTGTCTGCAGGAAACATGATAAAAACCTTCACCAAAATATAAATAAGGAGTCAGGACTTGCCAGCTTGTTATTTTTTCTGACAGCCGTGCCACAGGGGTGCTGCCCAGGCTCACGTCCCTGCTGACTGGGGCACTAGATAGTGGAGGGCAAAGATGGTGCCCACCCTAAACTGGCTCTCACTGCGTATTCTGGAGCCACGCACCTGGAGTCTTGTTTAGAGCCAGGAAGGAGGAAGACAGACAGACTGGAGGCAGGCTGTGCTCTCCATTCAAAGCTTTGCTCTGCTCACCAGGAGCATCTGAATGCGGGCAACTGAAAGTGGCTCTCTGCTCTTTGGTGTTGTTTGTTGCTTTGTATTCTTGTCCGCAGTCACTGGTAATGGAGCACACAGCAAAACTCCCCACTTTTCCACTCTGCTCTTCCAAACCGCAGTTCACCCAAGCCCAACACTGAGTGCTCAGCCAGGAAGGGCCTCCACTTTCAGGAAACTGATTACTTCCACCAAAGCTGCCTTAGTAGCAAGTTTAGTGAATGAAGAATGCCCTAAGGAGAAAGGAGACAAGTGAGAGTTTGGCACAGAGCATCCACCCCGCCCTGCTCAGCAAACACCTGTCCCTCCCAGTGCTGTGAAGAGCATTTACCAGGGCTGCCCCAGAGCTGGACCTGGAAGTCAGCCTGTCCTCAAACCCCACCCCCAAGATCCTCCTGTGTTCTCCCCACCTCCTCCTGACCAAGCCTTCTCTTCTTCAGGGCTTCCCACAGGGCAGGATGCTGCTGTCTGCATTTCTCCAGGGAACACCTTCCCAGGTGAGGATCAGGATTCCAGCAGTTGGGTATTCTGGCCTGCCACCTTACTCCTGTGCTCAGAGGAAGCCTTGGAGAAGAGGGCTTGGACCATGAGGTCATGGTTTGTTGAAGGCTCAGAGCTCAATCTTTCTGCTGGTGGCTTGGTCCAGAGTCTGTTCACAGCCAGTGCAGGACATCCCTTTCCGTCTGTCCCCTGCCTGGCTGAGCACCCTGTAGCTAGGATGTTCCTTCCACAGCCAGCAGCACAGGGACTCCCCTTCCTGCAGCAGACTAGATCCCAACAGCACGCACAAAACAAGGGTTCTTGAATCTTCTTTCTGCAGCAAGCCTCAACTCTCGCTCCAGTTCTTCCACCTTCCTGAAATCCAGTGCCACGCCAGGTGACTCAGGGTTCTGCAGGAATGTTGATCCCTTCAGCCTCACAGCTCTTCACTGCAGGGTATCTGTCATCTGTAAGGGGAGAAATACCACACAGCAGCACATGGCCAGCAAAGCATCAACATTCCAACATCCACGCTGCAGAAGAACTGAGGGAGAAAACCAAGGACAAGAGCAGGCTTTGAGCTGTGAGAAGGAGTGGAGCACCTGAAAAGGACTGACAGCAAGAAGCAGTGAACTCAGTGACCAGGCACAACATTTCAGCAGTGACCATGGAGAGCCACAGTCGTCACCTGACTGGCCACCAGGCAGGATTGAAGCACCACTTACATAATTACAAGGTTAATAGATGTTACAAGCACATTACCAGGTGTCGTGACTTGCTGGAAGCACATCCCAGAAGATAGCAGAAGCAATTATACTCTGCTCACTATCCAGCTGCATCAACCACCTGTAGGCACTACTTAGCAACCCTTTATGAAAGGAAACTTAGCACAAAGATGATCTGCTGTGCCCACACCACTGTGTATGTCCTCTGAGCTCCCTGACAGAGCTTATCTTATACAGAGCCCAAAAAAGAAAATCAAACCAGCCATCAAACTGTGCACTGTCTGTAATGAAGTAGAACCCTTGGATGACATAACCTGCCATAGTGAAGAGAAAACAGAGCCAGCCACCTGGGGAAGGAATGGGAATTCACACAGCAGAACATGGTTGTTCGTTCTACTGACTTTCAGGCAAAAATCAATTATCCCAGAAACAATAGGAAGTGGGAAATTTAGATACAGATGGCATATAAATAGCTAAAAAGCTAAAAAGCCTTGTCCTAACTCATACAGGAAGCATGGGACAGGGAACTACTGTATCACTTGTCTTAGGCCAAGCTTTGCAAGATCTCCTGTCCAAGCTGGGATACCCAAAAGGGACTGGAAGTTTCTAGGAAGCAGCAGGGGTTTGTGCATCACTGTAGCTTCACAAACCTAGTCCAAGGCAAGGCCTGTGAAGCTTCTGAGGGAAGAAGCAGTGATCAGCCCAGAGCTGGGTAACAAATAAAACACCAACACCACCACGCACCTGTGAGCAGGACACAGAGAGTGAAAAGCCAAACGAGTCCAAACCTGCAAGGGCATGACGGCATTTTTCAGGAACTTGCAACACCACCTGCAGGGTGGGGATGAGCAACCAGTGTCCACACCTTGTTGCACTGTAGTCATTCACATGGGATCATGCTGGAACACCTGCTGAACATGAATATGCAGCTAGGGACCCTCACACCCCCCACTTCTCACAAACAGGCACCGGCTCTCACCCTGCTTGAGAAAGAAACACACAGAGGCACCACAGGCTCTGTGCGTGGTACCGTGACGTGGACAGGACAGGCAGGAGGCAGCTCTTCAGTTTGACAGGTTGTCTAAAAAGGTGCATAAAAGCAACTGTCCGTAGAGAACTCCCCACCACAAACAGCTTCAGCACACTCCACCCAGCCCACATGAAAGGTGGCCATGAGGGACAGGCCAAGCCTCTGACTGGTCCAGGCTCCAGCTATGGGTCTAGGTAGGGGAAAGAAACACCTCACCCCAGTAACCCACTTACGCTAGAAGAAAAGATCTGTGGGTTTCTGCATTTTCAGCAACGCCATGCAACTTTCAATACCCAGTGGGTATATTAGCATGTCTGCTTCCGGAAAAAAATCACACAGCCCTTTTCTTCTCCTCATTTAGTGTCTTATTCAAATAAAACCTGGGAAATTAAACACTCCCTCCATGCACTGCAGCTTGAATCAGTACACAAATGACAAAAAATTGCTTTTAAAAACATCTTTCCCTGTTTTTTTTCTCAGGTTACTCCTCCTCTGCTAACACAAAGCAGAATCTGTCTCACTCTCTGCTGAAGATGACATCAAACAGCAACTTCACCACATCATAAGTTACAATTCAGGCTACTCCTGGAAAAAGATGATCCTTTCCTAACTAAATGCTAAAGCTCTCCTGGCATTTTCTTCCTATTGTCTGTATCCAACCCTGTATTTATAAGATTAACCTCAAATTAGGACAGTTTCCTCATTCTTTCTTCACTCTTACTACAGCCTGGCTCCTGGGAATCTGATCCTATCTTCCACAGAGGTTCCTCCCTGTTGATAGGAAATATCTAGTGTATGTGGGCAGGAAGCGCCAACAGAGGATAATGAGGATTAAGAGAGAGTCCTTGTTAGGATTTATCACCACAGCAGATCAGGAGACTCAGTGGGCCATTTGATCAACAGGAACATTAGGAACTGTCTCACACTCCCACACAGTGTCTCGCCCCACTGTGGTGTGTGTTAAAGTAGCACACGAGGGCTTGGAGGGCAGGATGAGTCGGCCTGACCCATCCACGTCATCCAGTTCTCCTTAACCAGAAGCACAGTACTTAAGGAGAGGACAGGTCAAAGAAAGCAAATCCTTTTGGAGTTGGTTTCCTGCCCAAACGTTCCTCAGAGGAGACAAGAGGCAGGTCTGTTGACCCAGGCAATGGCTTTCCATCACCTAAGAATTCTGTCCATTTCAGAGTGACTGGTGCTGGTGAAGAACAACTGTGGGTACAAAGACCTTCTTGTTGCTTGGGCTGTCTGTTTGCAATGTCCATTTGATATCAGATGTACGACAGCCTCAGGAGTCTTCTCCACCAGCCATGCCCTTCAGCAGCTCTCCTTGCTCAGAGAGCATAGTGTCTCCAACCTCCACAAAAGCTCTTCACACACACGCAATCACAATGTGCCATACAGCTTATTCCAGGACAGCAACTTTTTTGAAAAGCAGAGGAATCACAGCCACTAACTATTGTTGGATCAAGGTTCCTCCTGCCCTCTTGTCCTGTCTTGTCTGGTACTTAACAGCAGAACCAAGGGAAGAGTGTAAGAACAGGCCATGCAGCAATGTAGCATGTAGCTGTGTTACATTACCAATGCTTGCCCAGGCTCCAGCTCTTTGCAGATGTGGGATTTTCTCAACAAGATACTGTGTATTGTTATTTAAAAGCACTCAAGGATTTTCCTTGCATTAGTTACTCTCATGCTCCCCAAACCCCCAAACTCTGTTGTTCACCCTAGATTCATACAACGCATTTATTCCAGTTTGTTCTTGGCTCTTTTGCTTCAGGCTCTTTGGAGGTATTTTGACCATACTCAGAATCAAGTCTTGCTCCCATAGCACAGTTCATTGCACTCCTGAGATCTCTCTCCCCCTTGTGATATTATCCCATTTTGAGATGGATTGCTTTGCTTTTCTCAGCATCATATGCTACAACCCCACCACTCCATATTGCAAGAACATCCTTCAGCTATTCAGTGCAGCTTTTGGGTTTTGCTACTCTGAATAGTCAATAGAAAACCTTCATCTGCTGCTTACTCCTCATTTTCATTAACAGACACATTCAACAGTTTTGGCTCTTCACAGGCCCTTGTTGTATGTGACTGATGCCAACTCTCCTCTGAGAAAGCTGGCTCCTCACCTCTCTGCCTTTGTTTCTCATCTTTTGGTTCATTATTTCCTCATTAGAGACCCCCCGATGAGATATCCCAGAACCCTGAGAGCACAACAGGACCTCTGGCTGGCCATGGTCCAGCCATCCATGGAGTATCTTGAAAAAGACCTATTTTCCCGTCTGGTCTCTCAGCCCAACTCCTCATCTTCCAGGCTTCAATGATGTTCTCCAGGAAGGCTCCCAGTTGTGTCAGTGAGGAAAGGAGAACAGCTGCAGCCCAGGCACAGCACAATCCTTAACGCTGGGACCCACACAAGGCAATGGAGCAGCCAGGCAAGGAGGCTGAGCTCCTCTGGCTGAGCTTCCTCAACTCTGCTGAGCTCAGCCTAAGCCAGACCACTGCAAGAAATTTCTGGAGTTCAATTTCTTTTTCCTGGGGGGAGCTTGAACTGGTCCCCACAGAAACACTACCAGGACTTCCTCCTGCAATGCCCTGGGGCAGCCACAAAGAGAAGGGTCATTAGTCAGCAGCCCAACTTGCTCCCAAAGCCTGGAAAACATCTGGAAAGAAAAAAAAATGTGGCTCCTCGGTTATCCCTTTCACTGGATACTATTCCTTAATCCATGGAGATGAGACTTTTCCTCCTAGTGACAATCTCCCATCCTGCTACCCATGCCCCGCTCCTCCCCAGACTGTCCCTGTGGATTTCAGTCTTCAATTCCTGGCCACACCATGCTTTTGCAAAGGGCCCCTTCAGCCTCCTCCGCCCCAGAGCTCCCTCTGTTCCAGCATCCAGAGAACAAGCCTCAGGAAAAGCACCTTCCTCTTCTTTCACAGGGAGAGGCCGATTGCTTCAGATAATGGCATTAAGTGAACAAGTCGGACACTGAGCAGCAAGATTAGTTCCCACAAAGACTGGGTAGTAATGAGAGTGGTTAAAGACAGGTAATGAGTGGGTGGCACCTGTCAGCTCCATAATGTAGATTATAATTTGTTTATTACTCTTGCCGCTGCTTTCGCTGCTGTTGGAACGCAATTAATTAATAGCACCGATGAGTCCTGCCGAGTATCTGTCATCCCTGACCTACAAACATCCCTGGGCTGCCACTGCACCAGCAGTAGCACTGGACATGTGGTGGTGTCACACGGACAGTAGGAAGGATCCCACAGGTCAGGGAGAAAAGTTAAGAACTTCATAAACAAACACAAATGCTTCCCCACAAGGAACAGGCTCACAGAAATTCTGGAGATTCGAGAGCCATCATCCAGAGTTTTGTTGACTGGAAACTGTATCCAAAGGAAAGCATTGATTCTCTATCAGGAGTGTACACTGGCAAACTGCAGCTTCAAATGTGACTGACTTTGTTTTATTAAAAATACCAACATTTGTAAGCCTGGCTTCATGCAAACACACTTCATGCACTTCTCTCCACTTACTAGATTTAAAACTAGACTGGACATTTCTCTAAGTTGCCTGAGCAGCTGGAAACACAGGAAAATAACAAGCTGGCTCCTCTGGGATTTTTCAGATACAGGGTTTTTGCAGATCGGGCCTTTATTTGAACCCCTATCAGCGTGGCACCCCTCAACACCAGTGCCTTCACCATGTCCTGCTGCAGGACTCACAGGATGGAGGCAGCCAGGGTGAACTGAGAACCTCAGTCTCACTAACGTTCAATAACAACTCTCCTCCCCTCCCCAAACCACTTAAATCCTTCCCTTTGCAAAGAAAAGCACATTGCAGGGACATAAATAAAAACCAGCGGTGAACTTCAGCGCTGAACTGCACTATCAGTGCATGTTTGGGCACAAGCTAATGCCCACTGAAGTCAGCAGAAGTTTGGAAAGACAAAACACCTCCCACACAAAGGAGAGACAGAGGAAGCAGTCAGAGCTGCCAGGCAGATAAGCTGCCTGTCAGAACAGGCTTGGACTGTCCTAGCAGGAAGATGTTGTCCAATGAGAGGGAAAGCTATTTGGGGAATGAATGAATAGTGAAGCTTCTTGTTTAAAAAAAAAAACAACCACACAACCAAAAAACCCAAACAAAAAAACCCACAAGACTTTCCCAAACATTTCTCACTCTCAGCTTTCTGCCAAGAGGATGCAAGGCCAAGACATGCAGGAGCCTGCCTGAACCTCTAGCACAGGATCACTCAAAGACAGCAGCTGGAATGGGGGCAGAGGAAAGGTGAAGAACGGCAGAGAGACACCGGGATGGAGCTGACAGCAGAGCAGATCCTTGTTCTGTCAGAGGAGGGGGCAGCTTTCTGCAGGCTTAGCACCCTGAATCCCGTCAAACTCTCCTCCAGCATCTCACTTTGCAGAGCTCTGAGAGGATCCTGCCTGGACCACTGCCTGCTCTAAGCAGCAGGGAATCAGCCACCCAGGGAGAGGAAATGGCAAATTTAGAGTAAGACCCAAACAAACTGCATCACTGGAGCAGGGCTGTAAATCTTTCACCAGGTCCTGAGCACTTCACTGCCAGGATAAATGCACGGGAAAATGATGGGTTCAATTCAGAGCCACGTTGGCAAAAGGAAGGAGAGTGCTAATCCCTCTAACTGCACCGCTTCATACATAATTCAATTCAAAATCTCACATACAGAAAAATGCTGTGCTTTTAGGATTCAATCAAACCTTGGAGCTCAGCTTCTCCTGGCACAGGGCTTTCACTAATGCTGTATCAGTGACCAGGGTCTCGCCAACGCACCAGTCTGCTCCCTCCCATTTTTTGCAGGGCTTATCACAACAATTCACCTCCCAGAAGAAAGCAAGGCAAAACCACAAGTCAAACTGGAGCAGTCCTTTACAAGAAAAGGAAAGAGAAGAGAAGAAAAAGACAACACAGATCAGAAACAAAGAGTAAATTTCATAAAAGCAAAACCCCAAATCATGAAGAATCTTCCCCTGAGGCAGTGATGGGAGATGAGAAGAGCAGAATGCCCGATTGCAAAGACTTTCAAAATAAAGCAGTGAAAAACCCAGCAAATGGCTTTACATAAGCCAGATGTTTCTCTAGGGAAAAAAAGTAGGAAAATAAATAAATCTGTCTGGATTCCCCTTTCTCCCCAGAATTGGGTCCCTCACCAGAAGTTTCTTAGAGCCCTACATGCTCTTGGATTGCTTGTACCACTGAGCAGCACAGAAGTGATACACATATCCCTTCCAAAGCTCCCCACAGCACAGCTGGTCTCCATTTCCAACACATCCCAACATCTCTAAGAGAAGTCCAGGGCTCCATTCTCCTACAGAAGGACCACAGCTTTGCAGGAGCCACTGCCATGTGAGATCACCTCAATTCCCAACCACCTGAAGAAACAGGAGGCAGAGGAGAAACCAGGGAAAGGAAATAAGGATATTGCAGAACAAGAGCAATTTCAGCTATGAGCACAGTCAGAAGGGAGGAAGAAAGGTCAGTAAAGCACTGGTGGTCTTGCCTTGCACCAGGCAGAGGAGGGGGGTCCACACAGCCCACAGAGGCTGGGTCCCAGCATTCCAGGGCCAGCCAGCCAGCCTGGGCAGCTGCTCCTGCTGCAGGATTCATTCCCAGCCCATAATTAAACCCCAACCCTTGACAGAGCCACCAAAGCTGAACCACAGCTTCCACCCTGACCCAGCTCCCACCCCAAGCCCAGGACGGCGGCAGGGCAGATTAGAGCACCAGGGAGGTATCGGGGAGGAGCCTGGAGGCTCCAGAAACTTGCAGTTCCCTCATGAGCAGCTCCTGGTCTCTGACAGCGGGTGCCGCCTCCATCGCAGGCGGAGGGGTTCGGCTGGTTCGGAGCCTTCCTCCCCAGACTCTTCATCCTCTGCAGGACCCCGCCGCTGTGATGGCCACGAGCCTCTCAGGCCTTCCCATGCCACCAGTCGGGATCCCCCCGGGTGGCACCCAAGGTGTCACAGCAGCTGGTGGGGAGGCAGGGCCTCCTGGTAGTGGCTGCCACTGCCCACACTGGGGACAGCTGTCCTGAGGCTGGACACCAATCACTTCCCGCCTCACAGTTTCCCGCCTCACAGCTTCCAGCCTCACGCTTTCCCGCCTCACGGTTTCTCCCCTCATGGTTTCCCGCCAGTTTGCGGTGGTTCCCACACAGAGGCCGCACCAGCGGCTGTTGGACCTTGAGCGTGGCCCCCAGAGAACGGCCACGTTTGGTGCTGAGACACGTGTGGCAGCCGGGAGCCACGACCTGTTGGTGACACAGCGAGAGGCCAGAGGATAAAGCCAGTAGAGAGGGGAACTATGCAGTTTGAATGAAGGAAATCGCACAAACAGGATGTGGAAGCTGGATGGGACTCCCAGGAGCTGCTGTCCCTGGTGAACAATCCCTCACGCACCCTCTCACCCCAAGTTACATTAGGCAGCCCAGCACTCCACAATGAGGAGACAGATTTAAGGAAGCACAGGAGAAAATGGCACAAAATCCAGAAGAAGGCCCATTTTCACACACATTCCGAGCAGCCCAGAGCACGACTATCACAGCCTGTGCCAGTAAGTACAGGGATGTGTTTATTAGCTGAATTATTTGCGTGCCTTTACAACACTGCAAATAGCCTGATTTCCTCACATAAAGAATAAAACAAGAATGTAACAGCCCACAAATAACCTGGTTACCTTGGAAATGCAAGCACCCAAACTCAGATGGTAGCAGGAAGCGTCTGCTTTTCCTCGTGCGTCCCTGGGTGTCGCAACAGCAGGCAAGTGCAGAGCTGCAAAGGTTGATTTGCATCATGCTCAGGATGTGTTTGATGCCACACCAAGGGAAGGGTAGACACAAGCTAGGGGAAAAAAGCTACAGGTAACCACAAAGACCCTTCCCTGAGCTTGTGTCCTGCTCACACGGCTCCTGACGCTGGGCTTCCCAGTGGGGAATTGCAGCAGCTAAGCTTTGTGCTTTTGCCATGACTTGAAATGGAGGGAAAAACTTTTTGAAAGCACCTGGGACCTGTGGTCCTTCTAACTGGTCAAATGATTTAAGATAAAGTCATCCATTGGGGAAAAGAAAAAGATAAATTCCCACTCATATCGCCTGAGGGCTTGCGGCACTATGTGTGAAAACCCAGGGACAGGAGATTACCTGGTTTTGTAGAGTAGAACACCACAGAGCATCTTAGGAACAGCTCGTCTGGAATCAATGGGTTAACCGAGGAGCTTCTCCCTGCTGCGTGTGGGAAGCTGTATCTCCTTGCCAAATTCCACTGCTCTGAACATAACCAGCTTTCTCACTCAGCCTGTGCTCCTACGCTCAGCTAGTGCTCGTGCCTGCCTCTGCAAGGGAGTGTAGACAGACCCCACGCTCTGTTTTCCCTCTGTAACTATTTCTCCAGCACTGCCCCTTGCCTGATGTCAGTTCTCTTCTCCTCACTGAATTACAGGACATCAGGTCTCCAAGGAAACCCCTCCGAGATTTGTAAAACGCTGATGGCTGAAGACCAGCCAAAGCTGGCTGCTCCTCGCTGTTGAGGCCAGGAAGCTTGGAAAAAGCTCCTCTGGGTCCTGCTTGCAGGTGGCAGGATGATTTTGTCATCTCCTTCCTTTGGCAACAGGGCTTTTGAGTGCCACAGTGCCAGGACACTCACAGAATGACCCAGGATCAGGTCCCTGAGGGAGCTGATCAGGGATCAGGTCCCCAGGGAGCAGCCTGGTGGCTCCCTGCTCACCAGCTCTTCCTCCAAAGGCACGGCAAACAGCAGCTGTGCTGCTCCAGACAGCCACAACTCAGCTACCACACAAATGTGCTTACAAGGCTAACTGCTCACATCCTGCTCCACACCTTAGCACAAAATCCTAAGAGGAAATTAGATGGAAGCAAATATAGCCATACACCCAACAAGCTGTTCTGCACTCCTTCAGTGCACAGCCAGCCTCCAGCACGGTTTCCTATCTTCCTCAAGAGCTACTCTACCATGTAATTACAGGGGAAAACCTAAAGGTCTTCTTTCCCCTGCATACCAGGTAGGCTTTCATTTGTTTAGCCACAAACAGGCCTCTAAATCAATATATAGATTCCCATCATGGAGTCCAGGAGTAAACAAACTCATGCACACACACCCTGGGCTCCTGCTTCAGCCTCTGTCTCCCCTCTGCACCCACCAGCCTGAGCTGCTTCTGGAATAAAACTGTCTTTGGTGCTCAGACCCTAGGATTAGAACAAGATGACACATACGCTTACTCTGAGGAACTGAACAATTGAATAGTCATTTAATTTCTTGCCATTCAGGTTAAAACAAGAAATGCTGGGAGGAACCCACTCCTGCTCAGTCCTGCCCAGCTACAAGCAGAGCCATGGGGAGCCACAGCTCCCTTAGCTAGGCTGCACTTAGACGTTTAGAGCCACGTTTCACGCTAAAGCATCCTCATCAGCCCCTCCAGATTTGCCACAAACCACCCAGGGAGCACAGAGGGACACAGCACAGTGCAAGTGCAACACACACCACACCCCTTCCCCCAGGGATGCAGGAGGGGGCTCCTGCTCTCCAGGGGCCCTGGGATAAGTCATCAGGTGGCCGCCCACAAGCCCCCGACTTCTTGCTTTCCTACCAAAATAAAGTCTGATAACACAGCAGTTGTGGGCAAGGCCTTGCCATGCCTTCGTAGGCCAAGCTTAAACAGCGAACAAAAGTATCTTTAGTTTATCTATTTATTTTTGGCACAGAGGAATGGCTGGGGTCAAAGCCAGTCCCATTCTCAAGCTGTTCTTTGTTCTCCAGTTTACCCAGTACCCCCTATCCCTCTCCTCGCCCTCCCACCTCCCCCTCTCCATTTTACCACAGGTCTTAAAAATTAAGCTGTGCATGAAACCAAACACTGCACTTGAACACGGCCCAGCAAATGCTCTCCATGGTCACAGAAGGATCCTAATCGACCATAAAAAATGGGTAAGAGCAATGTGCCCTTATATGGGCAGAGGCTAGACAAGCATCTGACACAAACATCATTTTTAAAGAAAAAATAATATTTATTTGCAATATAAACAAAGTCCCAATATTGGATCAGTATATATAGGGTCACTAATTTTCCTTCATAACTCAGAAAGCAGAACCATTCCTCACTAACAAGCTCTCATTTGTACTAATCAGAAGATGCATCTTATTTTTTTTTTTGTTTAAAGAATAAAGACCACTAACAGCACAGGAAGCCTTTACAAACCAGCTTAGCTGTAATGCAATACAGATGCACTGTCAAAAAATCCCTGAAAAAATAAATTCCTCCATGAGGTAAGATGCAATTAGGATATTTGCAATTTTCTCATTCACAACCGTACGTCCATTCTCCCTTCCAATGACCCACGATCCCAACATTGTGGCAAACAAAACCCAACAAACAAACAAAAAACAACCAGAAAACAAGAAACAGAAGCTCATTCCAACATTCTGATAACATCTTTAACAAAAAGAACAGTTTCAGGATGTGACAGTGTCAAACATTCCTCCAGATGGAGTTTTTTTTTTAAATTATTTTTCCTTTTTCTTGAAAAAAGTACAAAAAACTGGATATTTAGAAAAAAATCCGTGGCTTTTTTTTTTTTCAGTTACATGAGAGTTAAAGTGGACAGGGAGGGGGGAGAAAGGAGGGACTACATTGCAGCCAATAAAGAAATCTCCAAATCCGTTCTGCCCTCCTCCCAGAAATTATTACCACTTCCTCCCCTCCCAGCCTGGTAAAAGGAGTTTGCCAAACACTAGCCAGAAATACATACAAGTCTTCTCAGAATAGAAGGCACGGCATAAAGTTATTCGAAAGAGGAAGAAAAAAATCAGAACCTCTGTTGAAAGTTCCAATCATCTCAGAATTTGCCAGTTAATATATATATTCATATATATATATATATATAAAAAAATTCTCTGTTACAATGCTCTCCTCATCATTTCCACACCTCTTCACTCCTCTCACGCGCTCCGTGTGTGACGATGGAGTCCTGTCCCGCCACACAATCCTCGCTCTGCTCCAGGCGCTCGCTGCATTCCCCCTCCACCCCGCACACATGGGAAAGCATCCAGTGTGCACAAGAAACACCAACATCGTAACTACCTTCTGGACTCGGGAAGCTGGAATGGTTTCGGGCCAGCTGGATGACGTTAAGTCAGTCAACAGGCAGCAGAGAATGAAGCCGGGCTCAGACATGCTTCTACCAACTCTGGAGGCTACAAGAGTTTTACCTCTGGCAATAGCGAACAGTGTTTTTGGCAGGGGTGGCATTAAAAAAAAAGCTTGCGGCTTAGTCACCTTGGCTGAATCAGTGCAGAGTTTGTGATTGTGAGTGCAGGAGTAGTGAAGGGGTTGCGTTTAAGCCCAACTGGCCTTCACACATAACGAAGCTTCCTACCAGATGCTAACAACAACAACAGCAGCATGTATCTCTCTCTGGAGTACCCAGTAATATGCCAGGACATACCAAGGCTTCACAAAGTGTGCAAAATGCATTTGGTCAATATAAACATTTGATTAAAAAAAATAATAAATGATCAAACAAGAAACAGAATAAAATACTGGTTTTGCAACCTCGTCTGTACAAACAGTCAAGAACTTACATATTTAAAAAGAGTTTGAACCCAAAGCTCGAGTAAGATCTACCTTTTCTTATTTTTTTTTTTTAAATCAAAAAAAGTAAACTTGGGTTTTAAAACAGTCTTGGCCCAACACCTTTTGTTCAAGGTTTCCAAGTGCATAAATCTCCTCATTTTCCACAGCAAGCTAACCCCCGGTAGCTCTTCACACGTGTGCGTGTTCTGACAGTCCCAATGCACCCAGGAAAGCGGTTATTGCCAGTGACAGCTGCGTTCGAAACGCTGTAACATCGCCCGTGTTAAATAACCCCCTGTAAAAACACTACCTCTTCAAACCACTTGGATCAGGATACTAGTGAGCGGCATTAGCCTTCGTAAAGCAGCGATCAGGCACCTCTGCCCAGAGAAGCTACTCATCTCAGAGCTGCCTGGCAAGACAGATATTTTCGTGAGAGTTGAAATACTCAAGAGAAGCGATTCGATGCTCGAGTTCCCGACCAGGCAGCGTCCTCTTCATGTGGACTCCAGAGTGTTCAGCTGGAACAGGTTGTGGTTGGTGGGGGTGGTGAAGTAGAGCTGTTCACTGGGCGAGCGGTTGTCACAGGGGCTGTTGAGTCCCAGAGTCCTCTCAAAGTCCAGGAGTTGGCCCATGAAGTTAAAGTTTGGGGAAATGTTGGATTTTTTCCTTTTCACAAAGTCATAGGCATCATTCAGGGACAAGTTGAGTTTTTGCATCAAGTAGGCGACAGTGACTGTTACAGACCGGCTGATGCCAGCGAGGCAGTGAACAAGGATCCCACACTTCTTGGAACGGGCCTCATCTGAAAAAGACAAGGGGAAGGGGGAGTCTATTATTCTGCACCAAAAACACGTGGCTTTGGAGCAGGGCCGGGTGGCAGCTGCAAGCTCCTAGCACCACGACGGCTGCCAGAACTGGATCCCCTGCCCCTAGTGACACCATCCCATGTCCCTTTGACACCCACATCTCTCTCCACAGGGCTCCTGCGATATTCCCGCTGCACGGCAAAGCTGCACTCCCCAGCAAGGCCAAGCATCTCACATGCTTAACTATGAATCCAGTCTAGCAACATGTCCCTTGCCTAGGGAGCATCGGTAGCCTCTACTCAAGAGAGCTGGAGTAGCCCACAGGAGGCAGATGGAGCTGGAGACAACAGCTCCAGGGAGATGCTGGTGGCTGGGCACAGCACACCCACCTCAACACCAACTAAACCAGGGAAGGCTGTACACTCAGGGCAAGGCTGCAGCCCAGCAGCACATGAGCTACTCTCCTCTGCTGTTCTTGTCCTCCTTCCACCAGAAAGTTACATGAATGCAGCCAATGCCAATTTAAGCAGAGTCTGAAGTGCAGGAACTTCCCTTATTGTGAAATTGTTCTTTAGGATCGACAGAAATGCACTTCACTACAAACAAACGCTTGTGTTGGAGGAGACTCTCAGGATGAATGGTAGCAGGAATGCAGGCTGCACCAAAAAATGGCGAGAGAACAGCAGCAAAATTTCCCCTCCCTTGCCACCAACTGAAAAGCACACACACACTCATTGTCTCTCACACAGCCGGAACAGCGTGATCCCTTTATGAATTGACATCTCAGTGCTGAAAGAGGGACACGCCACTGAGAGCACTGAATTGCACGCAAGTACCCAGCGCTGCTTTTACTTCTGGGCAGCCCTATTTGAAGTCAGTCATTTGACTGAGAGCTTGGCAGGGAGCGAAAAGGTGGCAGGAGAAAGAGGATCCTCCGGCAAAGCCAGAGGTAAGAGACACTCTGGCACCGTAAGTGCAGGGAAGGGCAAAGAAGATGCAGGCAAAACAAAAATCCAGACCCAAGCTACAACAGGTTTTCTGCCCAGCCTCCAAAACCAGGCAAGAATTTCCAGTAGGGTGGGCAATCACCACCCAGTGTACCCGGCCCTCCCCCCAGGCTCTCCTGTTCAACATTTTTCCAGACATTTTTGCCTTTCATCTGACCTGCACGGCATTTCTTGGTGTTTGGTTTTAAAGTGAGGTAATCCTCCATTTCCTGTCATTAACTGGAAAGCACAAGCTCGGTGTTCACAGAGACACGGGCTGACTGGAGCAGACAGATCCCAAAAGCCTCATGTCAGCAGGGACACTGCACCTCACCCCTGACGTTTAACACCGTGCTCGTGCAGGAAGTGCAGACGGGACACCAGACAGGTCCCCGGTGCCGCACTGAAGCGGCAGCTTCTGACCACAGTCGTGCTACTGGAGGGCAGAAGCTGGGGGCAAAGGAGAGCAGGTGGGAACCACGGTTTCTGACAGCTGAAGAGAAGCCAAGGATCCACCACTGCTCTGCCACATTTCAGGCCTTACAACACAGCAAGCGCAAGCCATGGGGTCTGAAACGGGCAACACTGAAAGGGGCTGCACAGGCTTCAGTCTGCAGGTAAAGATCCCACTCTCCTCTACCTATAAAAGTGTTTCAATCAGACATGAAGCCATGGGGCTTTTAATAGTTAACGGTGATATTACAGCCTGTGCCATTCACCCCCATAAAACAGAGCTGATTAGGCTAATGACTATTGTGAGCAAACAGCACAGGTCAGGCTGGAAGTGCACATCCCAGTTTGGCCCAACACACACTTCCTACAGAATAAGAGGCAATTCTCAAAGTCAAGGCTGGCCTGAGAGAAGAGATCTTCCTTCCTGAACCCCACCACCACCAGCCAAAACTGTTGCAGGGCTGTCTGCAGAGCAGTTTCTCCATCCAAACTCTGCAGTGTAATTATAATCACTAACTCATTATGTTGACACTTACCTTAGGAGAAGTATCCATACAAGGAGTTAGTTATGCTAGGGTGACTTACAGCAGGATCTCAACTAGACTAGCAAATCCCCTTGGGAAAAGAAAACACACAACACACACACACTCCCTGATTCTATCCACATTTGGGGCTAAGGAATTGCTGGCACCAGTCACACTAATGCAGCTCCCATCAACACTCATCCCTGAGCAGAGCAGGCAAAGGAGCTCCCCACTGCCTGGGTTTAGCCATTTCACACCAGTGCAAATCTCCACACAAGGGCGAGAGGCAGCGGGGCCAGTCCGACCACTTGCAGGTAGTTCGGCTGAGGTGCTGCAAGAGGGCTGAGTTTTGGAAGGGGAGGCCACCCTGAACCCAGCCAGGGTGACGTGCACCAGATGTGCCACCTCACAGCATGACACCCAGCTGCTAAGCTGATGCTGTGCCCCAGAGAGGTGAGACTGGAGACAGCAGCAGCCCTGGGAAGCGGCACACCACATTCCCAAGCGGTGAGCATGAAAAGAGATGTTCTGCCAACTACCTACCAATGAAAGCAATGGCCTCGGGAAAGAACTGCGAGAGATTCTGGCTCCAGTGATCTGAGATGGGGATCTGCTTGTACTTGAACTCTCCGCCATGCTCAAACATGTTTGGCAGGTTAGGAGTCACATTCAGGATGTATTTAATGCCGTATTTGCCCAGGACGTCCAAGTTGGTCGAATCTTTGGCACAGCCCAGGTACAGGTAAGGTAGGATCTGGACCGGAAAGGCAGGCTGATTGTTAGGGATGGGGCTCCCGTCCGACTCCGTGGCACTGCTGGGTTCCCTGTCGGATTCACCATCCGAGCAGTCAGAACTTATCCGCAGCCCTCCCAGGCCAAGGACCGATGCTGGGGGAGAGTTGCTGGGTGAGGAGCTGTCAAGGTTTGTCTCGCAGTGCTCAGAATATTCAGTCTGAAACTTGTTAAAGCCACCTGGGAAGGGGGAAAGGAGAGAGGGAAGAGGAGAGGCAGAGAGAAAAAAAAAAAAAAGATGGTTTATTCTTCAGAATGGGAAATCTGAACATATGTATATTACTCAGAAAGTCTTTACCAGCAAAAAGTTGGTATCCCTTCAACTTCACACCAAGAAAAGCATCTCCTTGCTCCCTCATCTTCCCTGGGCAGACTGATACTGAGCAAACAGGTCCCAGGAGACCAAAGAGTGGTTCTTACAAAGTTCAGTATTGTCTGTGAAAAATAGGGGCCAAATCTCAACCACAAAAGAAAAAACTTTCACAAATAAAATCAATGTCAAGACAAAATCTCGCCTTGTTAGATTCTCAAAAATATGGGTCTGGGGCAGTTTAGGCAAGAGCTATTATGCCACTTAGACAGAAAAGTACAAAAGTATCCGTGTCTGAAAAGACAGATCAAGGACAACCACCACATACTCACCCCAGGCACTAAAAGCCAATGAAATAAATTATCTCCAAGCAGGAAAAAAGACCCCTAAGTTTTGCCACAGAGTGATCCTCACAACTACTTTATCCCTACAAATAGGTTTTGCAACAGAGCAGTGTCACAGGTTTGTTCTTCACCCAAACCACAGCAGGAGTGCAGAGGGATGGGACCCTTCACGTCTGCCCCTAAGTCTTTTTCTCTGGCTCTTCAGCTCAGCAGCTTGGGAAGGAAGGCAGAGGCAGGGAAGCAAAAACCCCACCGATCTACCTCCTCTCTGGGCAGTATTAAAGCAGAGCTCAGCCACTGGGATCTGACACTGACAAATGGTTTAATTAGAAAGGGCTCCTGGAAACTTCGTTAGTGGCTTCGGCGGTTGTGGCGGGGTCACTGAGCAGGACAGACAGCTCCTGCCACATCCATTCATGAAAAAGGCTCGTCCTCGCCCTCCTCCTCCCCCCGCGCCGCCAGACAGCGCCGAGGAGCCATTTTGGAATTTTAATTGGAAACATTTCCCACCGAGGCTCCCGGAAAAAGGCAGAGAAAGGGGCTCAGCTCCTCCCCTGCCCATCGGGGAGAGCTTAAGAGTAACTTCAAAGCCGCTCCGTCCTGCCAGGGATGAGGACGACGGGGAGAGAAGCAGGAATGCAAAGCGAGGGAACAGCGGAGCCCATAGGGAAACCCCAAACCGGGATGGGATGACGGGACGGGAGACTCGCCCACGGGCAGGGATCGGAGGGTCGAGAGGGGAATGGGATCAACCCCTGTGCTGGCCCCGCACCATGTTTTCGAAGGAGGCGTGTGCGGGCTGCGCAGCCCTAAGGGCTGGTCCCCAAATACCTGCCTGTCCCCCTGCCACCCCACCCCGCTACCACGGGCTTCCCCGGCTCCCCAAAAAGCGTCTATCAAGGAACAGCCATGTTTTTTAAAGAGCCGCAAGTGGCAACTTTCTTGACCATTCTCCCCCACACACGCTCCCCCGCTCTCCTGTTATTCCTGCCTCAAACCCGCCACCCAGCGACCGGATTGGGAGCACTGGGAGGATGGGAAGGGTCCCAGCAGCCCAGCTGAGGGCTCTGCTCAGCCCGCTGCGATCTTGCAAAATGGCAAAAGGCGCCCAAAAAAACCAGAGCCCCCAAAGCACCCGCAGCTCTCACGGAGGAGCGTGTGCGGGGTGCGGGGCTCGGCTCCCCCGCAGCGCAGCTCCCCGCTCCCCATCGCCTTGCCCCGAGGGAGCAGCCGGGCTGCGCCCTCCCAGACCCGCGGCATCGCCTGCCAAAGGGGGAGGAAAACGCAAGCGCCCGCTTTCTGGTTGTGGAGGGAGGGAAAATAAAAATACGGGAGGGCTCTGCTGCCCCCCAAAATCCGGTCACCCCTTGCGGAGGGGCTGGAGAGGAGCCTGGCGCCGGCACGGGGATCCCTCACAAGGCTCCCTCCGGGAAGGGGAGGCGAGGGGCGCCCGGCGCTGCCCAGCCAGGGTCTGCCTGGGACGGAGCAGCGCTGGAGAAGCCGCGCCGGCGGCGGGGCTGGGGGGGGCTCCTCCCGCCGCTACCGGAGAGGCGACGCAGGAAGAAGCGGGGCGCTCCCGGCCGCTTCCAGCCTGCGACCATTTTGTGCGGGGGATTAAAGCGGGATGGAGAGGAAGGGGAAAAAAATATAGAGAAAATTAAAAATAAATCAGGCAGAGGGGATAAGGGAAGGAATCAGAACAAGGCAGCAACCTCCGTCCGGCCAGGGGATGGGCACTCCGGGGATGCAGCGGCCGGCCAGGGGCTGCGCAGGAGGACACGGACACGGGCAGCGGGACGGGGCTGGAGGAAGGGCGAGGGGCACCTCACCTTTCAGGTAATACGCTTTGCAGCCGTCATCGCGGAGCTTCTGGAGCAGGAGCCCCAGGACGGAGGTGGCGGCACCGCTGTCCTGCCAGTCGGCGGTGGCCTCGTCGTAGAGCAGCACGGTGTCGGCCTTGCAGCGCTTAACGAAGCGCTCCTTGTCCTCGTGGTTGGGGATGATGGAGCGGATGGGCAGGTTGCCCTTCTTGAGGCGGCGCAGCATGAGCCCGGGGATGGCCAGGTTGATGGCCGTCTCGATGTGCGAGCTCTCGAAGAGCTCGTGGGGGCGGCAGTCGAGCAGCAGCAGCGAGCGGCCGCCGCCCGACTCCAGCTCCTCCTGCAGCCACTCCGCGCTCTTGCACGGCATCGCCGCAGCCATGGGCGCCCGCGGGGAGCTC